>PJQD01000057.1:45949-118994 GCA_002922495.1 Rhodotorula taiwanensis | reverse complement strand
GCAAGCGACCCAAGCGGGTGGGGTGGGGGAGGGGATGGGAAGAATTTTGGGAACGGGCACAAACGTCATGGGAAAAGCGATCAGCTCGCGGCTGTTTAGTGAGCGGCGTACGAGCGTCGACGTACCAAAGTACTTCTGGACGCGCGAGTGGTCGTACTTGGTCTCCTCCACCTCGGCAGAGTGGCCGTTGGCGACTCCGTTCGCCTCTCCGCTGTACCTAGGCGTCGCGCATACACGGTATGGGTCAGCCTCCTCCATGTAGTTTGGATTGCTCGACTTTCCGGTGCGACTTACGGCATAGTTGCGATTATGCGGCGTGGGCTGAGAAACCTTGAGAGAGGGGAGCGAGAGGGAATGGGCGCGAGTGCCGGTTCTCGGAAGTCGGGCGACTCGAAGGGACGGCTAGCGTAGAGTTTGGGGAAGGAGATGAGTCTTTTGTGTTCGCCTTCGCAGCCTACCAAGAGGCGTTGCGGGGTTGTAGAGAGGAAGAAAAGGAACGGAAGCGACCCCGTCGAACCTTGGGAATTTCTCCCGACCTTCGCGGCTCCCCAACCGCACTCTGACCGACCTCGTCTGCTCGCTACGCACCCTCCGCTGACCCAGCGAGCATCACAGGCACTCGTTCAAAGCTCGATCAAAGGCTCAAAGCTTCCGGCGGCGCACTCCGAGCTCTGTACACCTTTCCACCACTGATTCCGGCCGCGAGGTGGGGAGGAAAATTTTCGCATTTTAATCATCTACCCTTAATAGAGCTGTTGAGCCGTGCCTCGTTTCCTAACGGTGCGGCTTTGGTATCGAATGGGACGTGTTCCGTGGGCGTCGCCTTCGACTGGGAACGGAAGGGCTTCTTGAACGGGTCTCACTGAAGGCGATGACGCGTGTATTGTTGGCCGGATGGAGTGATCGGCGCACGCTCCTCGACTGTGGACACACGTTCGCTCTGGAATCGCTCATTGCGCGAAGGGTGACATTGTAGGGACTTGCAAGAGCGTGCTCGTCTAGGACCTCTGCGGATCTCCTTCACGAATGGACGACAGAGGCGGGATCCGCGAGGCAAGCTACGTGTTGCACCCCTTGTTGGGCTTGCGAAGCAGACCAATCGCAGACGACGTCCGTCTTGCGTTCGCGCTGAAGGACGCCTACGGACCGGGCGCAGGGTGAAAGGAACGGCTCGACGGCCATGGCAGCGAATCGTCCCCAAGCATGCGAGTTCTGCCCTCCCACGGGCTCGAGGACGCCGTGTATCGTAGAGCGAAGAGCTGAGCTTGAGCACTAAGCGGGGCAGGACACAGGCTGGACTCTGAGGAGGTAGAGATTTGCCAGCCTAGTCGGCGAGTCCGAGTCGGGGAGGTTGAGACGGGAGGAGCGAGGAGGCTCCCTCCTCTGTGAACCGTAGGTGCGATCCTGGCCGTGCAGGTGGCGTTCGATCTCGTCAGGAGACCGGAGCAAGAAAGTCATGAAGGGCGCGCAGGGTGTTGTGCCCAAAGCAGCGAGTGCATTGATCGAGCGAGACGAGGCTGGGCGAATGCCAGCAGAGGCGGTTTCCCTGACCTGCGAGCAGCTGAGAGTCCGAGTGCCCACGTCTTCGCTAGCGACCACTTTCCAGGCTGAACTCAGGCAAGCGGCTGCGGTGCGGTGAACGGCTGAAAGCAAAGGGCGAGTGTCGTCGAACTCGTCGCCTTTTCGCTGTACTGCGTCCACTCGGCCCCGCCCCGCCGCGCCATGGCGTCCCAGAAGAGTTCCAAGACGGACTTGCTCGTCCGAGTCCGGTACCAGAACCCTCTCCCGGCTCCGCCGTTCCCTCCCAAGCTGCTTCACATTGGCACCACCCCGCACCGGTACGCGACGTATGACTTTCTCGCGCCGATCCAAGGCGAGCGAGAGCTCCCCATGATCCTCGACGCCGAACTCGGGATGCCACTTGAGTTTGGGAAATCGGCAGACGGCGGAGTTCACATGGGAGGCGATTACTGGCTCGGGAACCGATCAGGTCAGTACTACTGTCGCTCCTCGACTCAGGGCGAGGTACAGGTAACGGCAGCTGACTCGCCACGATGATCTTCGATAGCCATCGCTTCGACGGGAGATCTGCCGACCCTCGATGAAGACGACCAGTTCCTCACCGGCGATGCGGACCCACGGGGAGCTGCTGGACCTTCGAACGGCACCAACGGACCCGGAACGCCAGGCCGGACCGCTCTCACAGACGTCAGCAAAAAAGTCGACGTCAGTTGGCTCCGCAAGACCGAGTACCTCAGCAGTGAAGCGACCAACATGCGGCAGGCGCTCCAGTCGCTCAACGGGTGAGCTTCTCCCCCGTCCTTCCTGCGAGGATGGCGCATGGCGACCGCCCCCTTTTAGCTAACTTGAGAGTTCCTTTGCAACCCGAACAGGAACGTCAAGGCCGAGATGCAGGAGATTGACCCGGCAGACCGAGACGGTCGCGCCGCTGCCATCGCAGCCACGTTCGACGCGGCCCACATCCCGCTTTCCGAGTTGCGGCATCCGACAAAACGTGGCGTCACCGCCGTCGAGTCGTTCGACCTGTTGCCGGACGCCGACCTGTGGGCGAACGAGTATGACCTCGTCCGGTTCGGTGAAGACCCGGCCAATCGGGGCAAGGTGCGCTTTCCAGCCCTTTCCTGAGGTGGACTTTCTCACACCGTGCGGGCTTTGAGCTGACTCGGAGCGCACCTGCAGGACGACCTCCCGCGTCTTGGTCCTGATCCTCGGTTGCCCCGGGCCATCTTCCGCGACTTGTCGGCCGTCATGCCCGAAGGCGAAGGCCGCGTCGCCTACTACCTCCCCATCGACGACGAAGCGGCGCAATCCTACACGGAGAAGCGGTACTCGGCCGCAGAGACGGCGGAAGGCGAGGTGAGCCCGAACGTGCACCCACGGACGGCGAGACGCTGCTGTCTCGAGCGGGCCCGAGCTGACCCGACCCGGATCGGACTACGCTCTCCTTCAGGCCTTTGACTTTCAATACGTCCGCGAGTACGAGATCACCGGGATGCGCCCGCTCACGCAAGAGTTTGTGTTCTCGTTCGATGCTGGCGAAGAGGCGACTGAGGGAGAGGCGCGCGTCAAGCCTCTCACGACCGCGTCGAGGCGAAAGGGCGTCTACTACACCCCGATCGAGACGGCGAGGCAATTGCGCAAGCGGAGGCCCAAGGTGCGTCCTCTTTTCTTCGGCATTCGCCGAGTTTGCCAGATTGCGCTGCGTAGGCGCCATACGCGGCGTAATCGGCATGCACCGCGGTGGCGAAGAGACTGACGACTCTACTGTTTGGCAGCGCGGAGGCGAGAAGCGCGTGCTCCTCGACGGCGAGACGTACTGGGACGGCATTCACATCAGCGTGAGTCGCCGCCTTCCTTCCTTCCACTCGCTCGAATGCCGCGACCCGTCGGACTGACACGCTCGACTCGTAGCTCGGACGTCCCGAAGAGGGTCCGGAAGAGCACCTCGAGAACTGGCAGGCGTTGAAGAGGGAGGTCGAGGAGCCGCCGGTGCGAGGAGGAGGAGGAGGAGCAAGAGCGGACTCGGTCGGCGAGGCGACGGGTGCCGAAGCGGAGAATGGCGCTGCGCGCGAAGGTTCGGTCGGCGTCGTCGCGCAGGTGCTAGGAGGCATGCAGGAGGATGCCGCTGCGGTGGCGGCGGGCGAGCCGTAGTCGTGTGAAGTCGCAGTTGCACGTGCAAAATCGCAGCTTGATCGACGCGCCATCGTTCTCAGATCGTGTTGTGACTGGCGCGCAAGGATCAATCGCTTTCCTGCATCCGGAGGGATCTCCTTACGAGCTATGAAGACACTTCGGGTAGATAAACCATGACCTTCCCTTTTCGTCTATTGAGCTAGCGGCGATCCCTTTGTGGGGCTCAGTCCTCATCGCTATCGCTCGTTGTTCTCCGACCGCTTCGACGCTCTTGCTGACGAACAGCAGGAAGTGTCCGACGGCATGGCCGTCGAGGCTCACGCCGATGAGAAGGCGGTCGCTCAGTACTCCGAGCCGCCGTCAGCGGAGGAGGCACAGGCTGCCCTTCCCGAAGGTGCGCCGCGCTCGGGACCTGCATCTGCCTTCAGCTCCGCGCTGATTCGTGCTGTGCTTAGTTCCACTTGTCCCGTGCTCCGATTACCGATGTCAGCGGCTGGTGAATCGGGCAGGCGACGAGTTCTGCAATGATTACCCCCGTGCGGCGTCGTATCATTGTGTGTGATCCACTCGCATTCCCCAATACGAGATCTACGCTGACCTTCCCTGATGATAGATCATAACGCAGACGGAAGCTTCTACCAAAAGCTTGCCAATGGATACAGCTGTGAGCAGTGGTGCTCTTTCTAGACTTTTCTCTTTGCGCTCGGGCTGACGATGCGGACAGACTACAACGACGGCAAAGGATACAACAGAATCGAGCTTAATGGTGTCTTTGTGCGCGAGTACACGATCGATAGGACTCGGCCGATCCCGCGCGACGAGTCCGACGAAAGTTCGGTGGCCCCATCCACGCCGCCGCGTGTCAAGCCGGACCCGTACCCAACGCCGCCGCCTACAGGAGAGCAGGCGCCACGAGTTGTCAAAGCAGAGAACGAGGTGAGCGCACGCTACCTGCGACGTTCTTTGGCCAGACTGATTTGACGGGGAAGCATTTCCAGGACGCGGACGACTGCCTCGCTCGCTCATCGGCCTCGCCTCCCGCCTCGCTGAACGCAGTCAAACGTCGCAGTCGCTCGCCCGATGCCGACCGGGGCGAGCACGCCGCCGGACCCCCACAGCGCGCTGGACTGGCTTTTGCAACGCCCGAACCGACTCCCGGACTGGCCGTTCCCAACACGCTCTTCAACTCGCCACCGGCGTCGCCCGAGAAGCCGCCGGCCACTTCGGAGCAGACCAGTCGGACTCTTGCGCGTGGAACGCCTCATGAAGATGGTAGGAGGACCAACGCCGAGCTTCTGATGACGCCTCGCCGGTCCGAGCGGATTCGTAGGCGCTCAATCGCTCTTCCACCTTTGACGCCGGCGTTCCTTCCTCGTCGCCAGCTAAGCGTCGTCGATCGCTATAGGCGAGTCACTCTCATCATACGACCCAAGCAAGCTCCTCGCTGACCGAAATCTCGCGACCGTCTAGTACAATCGCGTGCGAAGCGTCCGGAGCGTCCTGTTTCACACGCACCCCGGCCCCGATTATTCTACGTGTTCACGGTGTATACATAAGAGCGTCTAGGTTGTATCATTCATCCTTTCCGAGGCCGGTGAGAGGGCGACTTGTCGATTCGCTCCACATGACTGCGGGTATTTGCCTTGCGAGCGCACCGATCCGCTTCCACATGGACCTCCGGAGAATCACCCCCTGGATTATCTCATAGTCTGAGGAGAGCGAGTCTAGTGGCTAATCATCGGCTCCTGGGCGACTGCAGCGAGCTTCGTCTGCAGTGCGTCCACCGCGAGTACGTCGCGCACGCGCAGCCCTTATGACGAGAAACCGCGCCGAGGGAGACCGTCCGGCCGCCGTTTGACTGTATCTGTCCTTGTTTGTCCAGTCTCCGCACGCACGCACCTCCCGCGCCATTGACGTGGCTCACGCCCAAAGACGCTCCCGACCCTCTTCCTTCCTCGCTTTCCTTCCTCCACCCTCCTATCTCACCCAATCTCGTAACAAGCAGGAAGTCCCACCATGCCCAGTGAGCTTGTCTGCTCTCTCACTCTCTGTACATCGCGGTCCGGTCCCTGAACCTCGCCGCTCGCGCGTGTCCGGCCCCCGCAAGCTGATGAGCAAACTCTCCGCCCGCCGCCCAATCGATTGCAGAGGACAACCACGGCAAGAGTTACAACGTCTCGAGCTCGGGCTCGAACAACCAAGGCAACCACTATTGCTCGCGCGACTACGGGAACGGGTCAAACTCGTACCATTGTGAGTCGGGCCAGAGCGACGCGTTTCGGATCTGTCACATGTCAAAACCCAAGCGATCTTCTTACCCTCTTCCGCTGATACGTAAATGTGTGTTAATCACCGTGCGCGCAGACATGAGAACTCGAACGGGAGTTACTACTATTCCAACTCGAACGGTTCGACCTGTGAGTCCCGCCCCAATCCCGAGGCGGATTCCCCGACGGCGCCGCAGCACCTTTTCCCCCGCGATGACTGACCCGATACTTCTGGTTTCGGACTCCCCGCAGACTACAACAATGGGAAAGGCCCCGCGACGTACACTTCGGCGAACGGCAAGAGCTGGACGACCAGGTGAAGACCTCGGATGGGATTCCGACCTCGAGGGCCGAATCTCGGACTCTCCAGCTTGAGCGGTTAGCGTCTGCAACGACCAGTGACGAAGAAGTGCATGGATTCGGCAGTCAGACTTGCGGAGGCCATGGCACGAACGAGTTTTAACCGAGCAACGGGAAACTGCGGGAAAAACGAGGATCGAATTGCAAGGCTCAAGCTCAGCCTAGAAGAGTTATCCTGCTCTCGGTGATGTCGGATCTCTCGCAGTCAGTACAGAAACAGTCCCGCCATCATGGCAGGCAGGGGAAGAAAGAGACACGAGGGGGGGGGGATGGAGGTTTTTTTGGCTCGCGGGACAGAGCCCGGGTCTCAGCCTAACGGTGGTTTCGCCCTCGTTGCAACAACATCGTCCTAGTAAAGAGAAGTACGTTTACTGGGCCGAGATGGAGAGGAGGTCCGAGTCGCCGGCGTCCTCGATCGAGAGGACACCGACGCGGAACAGGCGACCGGCGGCGGTGCCGAGCGCGACGTTCGAACCCTGGTACAGGTGGACCGGGGTCTTGGAGAGCATCGCGTAGTACTCGAGCTCCGAACGGCGGAGGGGCGGGGTGTTGCCCGAGATCAGGACGAGCTTGGCTGCGCGGCGTGGCGGATTTCAGTCTCAGGGAATAGGGGCACGTCGCGCGCGGAGAGAGAGAGAGGGACAGTCGTCTCGTGTAGACTCACACTTGCCCGAGCGCATGGCCTTGATGGTCGACTTGTAGCCGAGGGTGTACTTGCCCGACTTGATGACGAGGGCCAGACGGGCGTTGATGTTGTCGGCCGACTTCTTGACCTTCTTCTGGGCAGCGGGGGCCACTGCGCGCGAGTACGGGACATTGCAACGTCAGCGTTTTCAAGTTCCGCTTAGGGTTGGGGGAGGAAGCGCTGTCTTTCGTCTCGAGGCGGGTTTCGCGGGAATCGAAACCGTCGGTGCGATCGACAAGCTCGAGGGAGGGGAGACGCTGCTACCCCCCTCTCTAGCCAACGGCCGCGTAGCTAGGCTATAGCTTCTGCCGTTAATCTCGGCATGTCCCGCATGTCCTCCCATGGCCCATCAGGCGGAGAGGCGTTGCAGCTGGGTCGAGGCGGCTCGAATCGAGCACGTCGGAAGAAAAAGTCGGCTTCCGCGTCGAGGTGGAAGCGAGGGCGAGGGCGAGATGAGAGGACGAGGGAGACAGTCGGTACAGGAGGGTGTTGTAGGAGATGACTGACTGGCTGACTGATCTGAACCTGAGGGGGCGAACGGGTGAGACGGAGCTGAAAGAGAAGAGCGGCCCTTTGGGAAAGAGCGCTCGCCGACTCGGAATGCGATTCCGATTCAGACTGAAACTGCAGACGCGAGGTTAGCACCGCTTTCTCAGTCTCTCTCTATAGCTAGAGGCGCTATAGAAGAACCCATGAACCCGAACGATTTGTTCCTGAGGCAACACGCCGCTCAACAACCGGATCCGAACGCTGCTGCCGGTCCGAGCCAGTCGTCGTCCAACCCGAGTACTGCTCCACCTCCTCCCGTCTCGCACGACGCGTCGTCTTCAATCAACGCAGCGCCTCCTCCACCGGGACCGACCTCGGAGCAACTCCAGCAACTGTTTCAACTCGACCAGCTCAACCAGAAACACTTGCGGGAGCAGAGGGATCGCGATGCCAACGATGCCCAACTCGCTCAACTCCTCGACCAGATGGACGACTACAAACCCATCGTGAGCCTCTCCGCCCCCCGGACGTTACTTTCAACGCGTCGCTGATTGCTTGTCTTTGGGCGGGCGTGTCCGTAGATCCCCGACGAAGTGACGGATTACTACCTCCAACGCGCAGGATTCGACACCAACGACGTCCGCGTGTCAGTCTCGCGTGTCTCCCTTGCTCGCGGCGAGCACGAAAAGGACTCACGCCCAATCCACACAGGAAACGTTTACTCGGCCTCGCCGCCCAGAGGTTCATCTCGTCGATCGCCGCCGACGCGTTCCAGTACTCTCGAGCGAGGTCCGCAGCGGGACCGAGTGGTCGAGCCATGGCAGGCGCGACGGCTTCCGCTTCGACAGGCGCGAACCTCCCGAGTCAAGCGGGGACGGGGGCAGCAGCAGCAGGAGGAGGAGCAGGGGCGAGTGGAAGTGCAGGAGCGGCGGCGGCAGCAGCGGGCGGAGCGACGAAAGCACCCAAGGTCGGTTACCCCCCCTTTCCTCGCGCTCTCGTTCTCATTCGAGAAACTTATGCGTGTGCCTCCCCCCTTTTTTTGCACAGGCGGGTCGACAACGGACCGTCCTGACAATGGAAGACTTGTCGGCCGCTCTCAAGGAGTACGGCGTCGACGCGACCCGCGCGCCCTATTACCTCTGAGCTACCGGACCGGCAAACTCCTTTGCTTCACCCATGTGCATACGCATCCGATATCCCTACGTGCCTCCATTCTCGAGTGCCCCAAACTGTTGTCAATATAACCCAAGCTGCCCGTGCGTGGGCCCGCAAGACCGAGCCACTTTACCCTCTCTCTCTCTCGCTCTCTCGAGGCACGCGGCGTGACGAGGGAAAGAAAAGGCAGAAGAACTCCTTTCAATTAGTCTGCCCTTTTTCTAAGAGTCGAGGGATTCCTCTCTCTCTCTCTCTCCTCACTCTGCCCTCCCCAACGCCAAAGCCTTGAGGACCTCCCACCCTTCCTCCTCATTCGCGAGTCGCCTCAACCCGTCGCGTTCCGAACCGACCAACCGGACCGCGACGTCGTGCGCCTCGGTGATGAGTTCGATCGTGAGCGGGATGCAATGCCGCGCGAGGAGCGAGATGACGAGCGCGATCCGGGTCAAGGAACGCCGAGTCGAGGGTGAGATGTCCTGTTTCGCCGGGCGCCGTGCTACTCATCAGTTACCGACGTGGGCGGGCGCGCGTACGCGAGAGAGATGTGAGAACCGGGAGAGAAACAAAAGCCCAAGAAAAGCGCACCTCGTTCTCTCCGCTGTAAACTCCCTCTCCGCTCTCTTCCCCAAACCCGACCTCTTCGCCGTCGAGCCTCGTCTCCTTCTTGACCGACTTGCTGATCCAGATGTACCCGTTCAGGCCGATGATCAAGTCGACTCCGATCGTCGCCGGGTCGAGCGAATGAAAGTGGGATTTCGCGCGGACGATCAGCGCGGGCGGGACCGTCACCAAGAGGCCGTTCTTGAGCTGCGTGGGAGGAGTCACAGGTAGGCAGGCAGGCACCGGGGTTCGCAAAAAGTAAATGTGTAATCAGTTTCTGGCTTGCTTTCGACTTTTGGTGAGGGACCCAGCAGAAAAGGGGGGTGCACCTTGCCGTAACGGAGTGACCGCGTGTGCAAACTCATTGCGCCGTCGCCAAAGAACGCCTGAACTTCGGCGACGAGCAAATCGCCCTCTTGGAAGAACGTCCGCATCTGCAACTCGTCCGACTCGAGTTTCCGGCGCTGTGAGTCCCCCAAGGCGCATCAGTATTTGACCGGCTCAGAAAGAAAAAAAGAGGGAAAGACAAATAAAGAGAGACGCACCTGAACTCCTCCGGGCAGGTTGATCGACGAGAGCATCAAGACGGCGTTTTGCGAAGCGTGCGCCTCGACTTTCCATCGTTTCGGACCGACCTGAGGGTTTACGTGAATTCGGGCGTCAGCTCACTGGCTTTGAGAGACAGATTCTGGCTCGCTGAACGGAAGAATCAAACGTTTGTTGCCGGGGCAGCAGACTCACCTCGACGATCCGACCGACGACGAGATCTCCGACTTCGCCGCGATACCTGCGCATGCGCGCGCGTGAGTGAGCGTCCATCAATCGAGAGGAGGGGCGGACGCGAGCGCGCTGTTTACCTTGTCCGGAGTGGTTTCACGGTGACGAGTTTGTTGACGCGTTCGAGGGTCCCTGCGACGCTCGCGTAGACCTTGTCGTCTTGAACGTACGTTCCATGACCACTGAACCAGCTCTCACGACGTCAGTATGAGGCTGGCGTCACAGGGAGAGGGAGGGAGGAACTGACCGCATCCACCGTTGAGCGTCTGCGATGACTTCTCCCGGCCCGGTGACTGCGCCGTGGACGGTCGCCGATGCGTCGTAGTCGTCGTCGTCACCGTCGTCGTACATGTCTCTGTGTGCATTGGTCGTGGTCGGGAGGCGTTGTTGCGAAGTGGAAGCGATCGGAGCAGCTGCACTCGACGGCGTCACAAAGCGGAACATTCTCAGGGCAGAGTAGCGCGGATGGGGGGTTCTGTCCTGGTAAGGACTAGCGTGAACGGGAGTGAGACTCGATCCGTTATAAGGGAGTGACGCAAGGACCACCGACGAGTCGAAGTCGTCCGCGAGCTCGTGAAAGTGCTTCGTCGTCGTCCAGCCCGCTCCTGCTCCACTGAGCACTCGACAGGGTGTACTCGGGAGATAGTACTCGGGGGTTCCCTTTGCTCGGTCTCCGCTAGCCTTTGGACCAGCCTCCACAGTTGCCCCGTGCTTCGCTTTCTCTCGTTTCGCTCTCTCGACTCGTCTTCTCGAAGAACCATGTCGGGCAGAGGACGAGGCCGTGGACGTCGCGTCGGAGGTCAAACTCTAGCAGGAACAGTCGCAGACCCTCTTACCTCGTCCACCGCCGCCGCCGCCTCTCCGTCACCGGCACCCGAACGGTCAACTTCGTCTCGCGCGTCCTCGAGCGCAGCAGCTGCCGCAGCGACAGAGGACGCTCCCAACGATGCAACCACGACTACCGGGACCGGGACCGGGAGCGGGACCAAACCAGTCCCGAGTCGCGGACCGACGACGACCAGTAGTCTCCGCCGACTCCCTTCCGTCGGAGTCGGGTCCACTCGAGCTCCCAGCGTAGGACTCGCAGCCGCACGGACGCCTTCGATCGGTCCTCCCGGGTCGGGCTCGTTACGTGACAGGCCAGTCGGGGGTTTGCTCGGCAGTACGAGCGAGTTTAGGCCATCGGCGGCGGCGGCGGCGGGAGGAACGGCGGGGTCAGGCAAGGCAAAGTTCAAGCCCAACATGAAACGGAGGGACAAACTCGTCGAACACTCGGACGACGAGTGAGTGCGCGCGCGCAAGGGCGGGCTGATCCCGACGCATGGGGGATAGCGATTGACTGACTCTTTGCCTCTCTCGACTCGACTCTCGACTCGCCTCGAACTCACAGAGACGTCAAGATGGTGCGGCTCTCCCTTGCTTTTGATTCAACCCCCACCAGCGACCTGACCTCGATGCGCAATCGCTCTTTGCAGGAGGACGGGAGCAGCTTCCGAGGCGGGAAACGGCCACCGCGCGCGCCGCGACCGCGTCAAGAACTCGAAATGACGGCCAGCGGTCCGATGGCCCAAGGTCCAGGAGGTCCCCGTGCGTCCACATCATTTCTTTCTCTCTCTGGTAACCGCAGTCGAGCGCTGACTCCTCCTCCGCCGCTCGTTCGCTCGAAACAGCCCGCGCTTGGGGTGCTCGACCCGTCCCGGGAGGTTCGTCCGGCGCCGCCGTCATGGCCGCCTCCCGCGCCGGCACCCTCAACCAAATGCTCGACGCCGATTCCGACGCGTCCGACCTCGAAGTCGACGCCGACCCGTCGGGCGAAGGCGCCGACGGCGGCGGCGCGATCCGGTTCAAGGCGGTCGATCTGAACGACATCGGGTTGGTCCAGGCAGAGGACACGACGTTGCCGCCGTTGACGTTGCCGAGGGATCCAAAAGTCGTCCGGACCAAGATCCGGAGGTTGCAGGCGCGCAAGACTGAACGGTTGAAGAAGGAAGGTGAGACGGAAAAAAAGTTTTGGCGCGCTCGGCACGCGGGTTCGAGGGCGGGGTTTCGAGAGGCGTGCGAAGCTGACGGACTCTTTTCCCTCTCTGCGATCGGCTCGCGCGCGCGCTATAGCTCGCGACAAGGCCAAGTCGGAAGGCGTCGCGGGCGGCGTCAAGCCCGAACCGGGCGACGATTCGTTGCCGGCTTCGACGACGGCGACGCCGGCCCCGCTCGATTCCAAGGAGGGTTCGCTCGCCCTGTTTAGCGTCGACGAGGAGAAGGAGGCGAAAGACTTGCGCGATTTGGAGCAGGAGGAGAAGAAGGAGATCATCCTTAGCGAGGCGTTTGACCTTTCGGTGAAGCGCTTTCGAGTCTCGGCTTCTGCTTTACCGAACGTCCCGCTGACTATTCCTCTGGCTCTACCTATGTTTCTTTTCGTTCGCCACCCCCGCCCACGATTAGCCTGAAGCCCGCGGCGAACTCTACATGTTCCAGTTCCCGCGCAAGTTCCCCAACTTTGTCCCCAAACCGTCGACCTCGACCTTGAAAGCCAAATCGGAAGACGACGCGGCGTTTGCCGACCTGTCCCTCTCGGACGTGAAACCCGATCCGGACGCGGTTCCGGCCCCGCGGCGTCGGGCGGACCCGCCACCTTGGGGACGGTTCGGGACGAGGCAGGAGAAGGCTGCGAGGTGGAGCGAACACGCGGGCCGGATCGGCGAGTTGTGCGTGCATCAGAGTGGCAAAGTCACGCTCAGGCTCGCCGGGGATCTCCGTTACGAGGTGAGCATTTGGGCGCGCGCTCCCTTGTCCTACTATCGCTTCGGGACCCCCTCGACGAGTCCAAGTCGCGCTGACGCTGCTCTTGCTGCCTGTTTGCGCCCCCGCCATTCGTCTGCAAAGGTCCTGCCCGCGGCGCAGCCGTCCTTCTTGCAAGAGATTGCCGTCCTCGATCACCCTTCGAAGCGTCCGGCGGCGGCCACGAACGGCAAAGCCAAGAAGCACGAGTCGTCTGCTTCCGAATCGTCGTCGTCGTCGGCCTCTGAATCGGAGTCGGCTTCCGACCTGTCGGACATTGACGTCGACGGCGGCGGCGGCGGCAAAGACTCGGACGCCGACGCGGAGAAAAAGGCGAGACGGGACCGCAAAAAGGCGCGCGAGGCCCAGCGGGACCAGAAGCGCAAGCAGAAAGCGCAGCAAGACTTGCCGGCCGACTCGTTGATCCTCCTCGGCCAGACGTCGAAAAAGTTTATCGTCGTGCCCGACATGCAGGACTTGCTCGACAAGGTCGGCCGCGAAGAGCGCGCCGAGAAGGAGGCGGAACGCAAGGCCAAGCTCGAAAAGGCGCAGCGGGCGGCGGCGCTCGCCAAGAAGCGGGAAGGGACGGCGGCACCCCGGCGGTAGCTTTCCATAGCAGCAGCAGCAGCAGAGAGCGCTTTTCCCTGTCAATGCATTCCCGATGCTTGCTTCTCGACTTCCAGCAGACAGAAACCGAGGTTCGTAAAAGACGGGGCCTTTGTACAGCTGGTGAGGTCTGAACGACCGTTTCTACGTCAAAGTCGTGGACGACTCGCGAATCGAAAACGAAGGGGCATCAAATCGACGAGCATAGACAATGAGGAAAAGCGAGGTGGAGGAATGTGTGTGGGGTTTTTTGGTTTCGGGTTATGACAGACGAAAGAGGAACTGTATGCGAGGTTGGGGGGTAAAAAAGGGGTGGGAAAGAGGTATATGCGGCTCGGAACGCGAGCCGGGTATCACAATGAAGCTGATGTGCGAGGAGGATGAAGGGTTCGGACGAAAGCGATGAAAGGTATGGACTGTCAACAAGGGTTATGGGAGAATGCGGCGAGAAGGGAAACAAACAAAAGAGGCGGCACCGGCGAGAGGGTATGGGGGAATGCGAGACGACCTCGGTCAGGGTCGGGGAGCCGAAATGATGACAGCACAGAACCAGGTGGCGGCGGCGACGGCAGGAGAAGGCGAGAATCATGGACAAGGGCGGAGCGTCGAGAGTGAGCGCGACTGGTGTCAACCGCAGTGGGTGTCGGTCGCGCGTCGACTCGGCGAGGAAGCCGGCGGAGACGACGACATCGGTTGCGGGTATTGCGAGCCGTACGCGTCGAGGTGCTGGTGGTTCATCTCCCACCGCGCCTGCTCGAGCGGATGCCTCGGAACGGGGACGGTGAGGCCGCGCGGCGCGATCGGTTTGCTGTTCGGCGGAAGCGAGTTCTCCTTGCCGATGTGCATCGCTTGCGCGGCGGCGACGGCGGCAGCAGCCATGGCATCCGATGCTGTCGGACCAGCGACAAACGGTGACAACGGCGTGAGAGGCTCCTCTTCCTCGTCGTCGTCGTCTTCGTCGTCGCAGCCGTCGTCGCGATCGCTCTCCTCCTCATCCGAGGTGAACGCCGTATCGCACGTCGCGTCGGACCGCTGCGAGGACGGCGTCGAGCCGTAGTCCGGGACAGAGGACGACGCGGTCGAAGTTGAAGACGCTGAGCGTGCGAGCGGACGAGACGGAGTAACCGGAACCGACGGAGAAAGATATTCCGGCAACTGCAGCCGGCGGCCGCACAAGTACCATTCGCGCGCGAACGTCGACGCGCGTGAATAGCAAGCCCAGGAATACTGTTCCAGAGTGGCGGGAAACAATGGCGAGAGAGGAAAGGGAAACAGGAAAAAGTCAGTTTCGATGATATCGAAGCCCACACGCGAGCGGAAGACGGTGATCCGCGTCTTACCTTTTTCAGAACGACCGGCGAAACCTCCTCGAGATGCTCGCCGAGGAGTTCGTCGAGCATGAGCATGACGCGCAAGACAGGTTCAGACTCGTCGTGAGGCTGTATAGAATGGAAATAGAGTTTGAGGTGGGTCAGGACGCGTCGCAAGTGGGGGTTCCGAAAACCGCGACGAGAAAGGGGCCAACGTACGCGTCGAGACTTGCCGAGCATGTGCCGGGCGAGCAAGAGCGACGCGAGCGAGAGATCGGACGCGTAGAACTGGATGAACTCGCGGTGGAAGAGCGTGAGCTCCATGAGGAAGCGGGCGAGGTGCTGGGTCCGCGCGTCTTCGAGCGAGCCGGTCACGCAGGCGAGTCGGAGCCACGCTTCGGCACTCGGGTGCCCGACGGCCCACTGGATCGTCTGAAGGACGTGACGCTCCATCTGGACGAACGCCTTCTCGTCGTACGCGTTGCAGCACATGTCGACGAGCTCTGGGAGCGTCGGTACGCGGTCCTTCGCGTCCTCAAACTTGGCCGCGATCCAGAGCGCTGCGCAGCCGACGAGCTGGTAGTGCTTCTTGAAGACGATCCGTTTTGAGATGTACCGGTCAACAATGTTGAGGGCGAGGTAGAGCGTTTCGGGCCGGAGCCGGTGTTGGAGGTGGATCTCGACGAGGAAGTCGACCAAGTACGAGCGCATGTGCCAACGCAGCTCGGGTTGCTGATCGATGAGCTCGGCATTCGCCATCGTCTTACTCTACGGAGAGCGGGCGAAGATCCGGCGGTCAGCATGAATCCGGACTCGCCGATCGAAAAGGAAAAGTAGACGCGACCGCGCCGTGACGGGCCGACCCAGAGTTCGCCCTCCCGACGCTGCGACGCGTCTCTTGAGCAAGGCGAAAGGTCAACACACCTGCATCTCGTACATGTAGACGCGCACGTCCTCGCGGTACTCGTGTTCGAGGAGCGGAAACAGTTGCCGCTGCGCGTCCGACATTTGCGCGTGCCGTTTCATCTCGACCGAAGTGGGGGAAGTCCGTTTCGAACCGTTTGGTGACGCCGACGCCGACCTGAGGCTCGCGTTCCCGGGTGATCGTCTCCGCGGGTACGCCGATGGGCGCGTCGCCGGTAGTGCAGCTGCAGACGGGACCTTCATAGTCGAGAACCGAGGGAAACCAGTCGTGCCGGACGCGAGATCGAGGAATGCGGGGTAATCGCGCGGGTGCTAAGGTTCCGCTGCGAGGTCGCGGCGGTAGAGAGGCGAGGGCTGTAGAATGTGTCGACGACAGGGTGCTAGATCGGTGACGAGGACCGGATCGTAAAGGTCGAGCTGCTGTTGGAGCGCGCGGGAAAACTGTTCCCGGTCGAACGAATGTCGGGAGTTGGTCGAAACGCCGAAAGAGAAGACACCGCACGAGAGACCGAAGCGAAGAGAGGAAAGAGCACCGCAGACAAGCCAGCCGTGTAGCCCAGGCGGAAGAGGAATGGAAGGAGGGGAACGGGAGGAGGGACGGAAGAATGGGCGCGAGAGGGTGACAGGCTCAGCGAGACGATCAGCGCGAGCATACAGGGCGCGCGTGCAAAATGCCACGGTGCTGGGATCAGAGACGCGCGCACCTTTGGGACGCGCCGCGCGCGTGCGAAACTCGCCCCTGCTTCCGCCTCGCGGGGTAAAGCCAAGTTTCTGCCGAGACTCGTGGAGTACCTCAAATCGGTGTCTGAACCCGCTCGAAAGCTGTTGCTGCAGTTGTCGCAATAACGCGGAACCGTTCGTACGATGCAGTGCTCGAGCGCAGTCGGCAGAAAGGCTGTGTATCACCGAGTAGCACATTGCGCAAAGTCAGTTCGATCGTGTCTCGCAAGCGCAGCGACGCCGGCTCACACGCCGAATTTCTTCTTGATCGAGGCGCGACGAAGTTTGCCCTACAGCCACAAGTCGTCAGCACTTTGCGCGCATGAATAGGAGGCTTCATAGAGTAGGCCCCAAAAATGCACGGACCGGCCAGGGACGATGCGGAAACGAGGCTACCGGCAGACGTTCACCCGCGCGGCCGTAAGTTCACTCTCGCTCGACGCGGTGCTGCGCGCGCAAGTCGCGTGCGAAAAAAGGATTCCGACCCTTTGTCGCTTCGGGCTGTGGCAGACTACATGCGAAAGGGGCGCGAGAACGGAAAGGTCAGTACGCGGGCCTCGCTTGGGTCCGATGGTCTGCAGATATATGCGCAACCTCGACTCCATCGCGACGAGCGAGGAGGAGTGGTTCCCCGCCATGTTCGATCACTCCGCGTGCATAAAGTCGCGTATCGCACTCCGGGTCCAGTTTCCTCCTCGCCGTTGCGCCCACTATACAGCACGGCAGCTTGCGCTCCGAGCCTCGAGATCCTCCGTCTCTGACCTCTCTTTGCTCGTCCCCGAGGCAAAGGGAAGCGGGCGAACTCGAGTGTATGTGCGCGTGCGGCCGACCCCCTTCCCCCGGCCGCCGCAGTTCTGAGCCGACCCGCGCGCGATGCGGTGTCCGATCCCGCCGCCGCCCTCCCGTCGCAAGTTCATGCAGTCTCATCGAGAACTCGGAGAGCTCACCTGGATGGGGCTCTACACTCGAGGTTGCTCGGCGTCTGAACCGTTTGTTCCCTTTGCTCGCTTCGGAGACGAGGCTGGCGGGCACGGTAGCTGTATGCCGATGCGGTTTGCTGCTTTTTTCCGGGGAGAGTCGGGTCAAAGCTCCCCTGCAGTAGGGAACGGTCGAGTGCAATGTCAGTCTCTTGCAAAGGCGGTAGCGTATACGAAGGACCTCGCATCCAGATCGACGTCGCGAGTTTCGAGAACTTGGGCTCACTGTGCTTCTTTTTTCTGCTCCCCTCTGAACCGTTCGTGTACGACTAGGGGAGGTCGTATACTTTGGCGGCAGGCGGGAAGCGGATCGTAGTCCCCCCGAAAGAGAGCGCGTCAAGAGGAGCGGGGCGTGGAAAGGGGTTCGTGAGCTCGAAGGAAGTCGTGGCAGAGCTAAGTTCAAGTCGTCAGTATGCTGTCGTGAACGATACGTCTATATATATAGCGGGGTCGTCAAGAGCGTGAGGGGTACGTGGCCGAGCGCAAGAGAAGCGAAAGGGCGAAGGATGAAGCGGAGCCTGCTTCGACTCTTCGATTTCGTCACCCGCTCCTCTCGCTTTGCGCGTGAGGGGAGCCTGCCACGCGGCGGCGACGCGATCAGCTACGTTCCCGATCGTCACATCGGACGCCGCGTCGCTCGCACCTGTTCCGAAAGCCGACGCGACGAGGGTCAAAGCGTCGTCTTGGCCGAACTCGTTGGCGACCTGAACGCAAGGTTTGAGGTCGCCTATCCACTTCCCGAATGTACACGAGCCTTCTGTTTCGTATCTACAAGAGTCAGTGCCCTCCATGTCGCTCATAGGGCGCTGTCGCCACTGGCAACGATGGCGCGGCTGTTTGAGAAGGTTCTCTCCGAGCGGCTTGTCCGCGGACCTCTTCCCACGTTTGCTGTCTTCTCCGCGCGGGAGACAGCCCGGGCCAAGCAGGAGAGCGCATACAGTAGCTCAGTCGGACCGAGGGAGGCTGTGTCGCCTCCGTCTCGGGTTCCGTCAGGCGGAAATTCGGCGGATGCGGGCTGGACGTCCCAGTCCTGCAGCCGAGCAGGGATCGAGCCGTCGGGGCAGACAAGCGGCCGTGAGTGAACTCGTGGTATAGCGTACAGGAAACGGGGTTGCGGGATCCGGACCGCCACCGATCGAGACTTGCTACCACATCTGTGGCTTCTATTGCGATTGTCGTAACGGCGAGCATCACGCCCCCCCCCCGGGTTCTACTTGTGCTCCTCGAGCGTCGCGCCCTTGTCGTCCATTTCGAGGGGAAGCCATTCGACCTCGATCCCGTCCTGTTGCCAGAGCGCCTTGATCGCTTCGCCGACTTCACGCATCTGGGGCGTCGCTTCGCCCGCAGCAGGCTTGGCGGCACCTTCGTTCGAGACGAGGGCGAGGATCGTCGGACCGGCACCGGACAAGCAAATGCCGAGCAGGCCCGGGTGCGTGGCCGGCGTCATCGTGTTGACGATTTTGCTCAGACCCGGAATCTGGAAGCGGCAAATCGCTTTTGTCAGTCTTGACTCTAAAGCAAGAGGGGGTGGAGCCCATCGACTCACGAGGCCTTCCCGCTGCGGTTGGTGAACTTTGTCTCGCATCGATTCCCAGATCACGTTTGGATCCAGTGGGGAGGCTCCGAGAGACGCGGTCAAAACTGCCAACCGTTGCAAGTTGAACACCTGAAGGATCACAGAGCACTTGGTCAGCAGACCGCGACGGACGTCCTTCAAGAGGTTCCAGAGAGAGAACGAAGGATCTCCAGAAAGCGAGAACGTACAACGTCCTGTCGCGGGTAGCTATCGGGCAAAGCGCCACGGGCCTTGGCGGTCTCGACCTCGAATTTGGGCACGACGACGACGACACCGATGTCCTTCGAGAAGCCGTACCGGACATGCCGACCGACGTTCGTAGGCGGCTGAGGCGGCAAGTCGTCACCGGGTTGAGGCGGACCGGCGTTCGCCGGGTAAGCCGGCAGCACTTCGGCGAGCGGGATCGCAGCCGGCGACAATTCGGACGGCTCGAGCATACGGAGGAACGAGCCGGTGAAACCACCGCAGAGGGCTGCCGTCACGTTGTCCGGGTGGCGCTCGACCATGAGGGCATAGTCCTTGACGCGGTCTTGCGACAGCTTCAAGTCGCCGAGCGCGTCCCCGAGCAAGACGCCCGCGACGACGGCAGCGGCCGACGAGCCCATTCCTCGACCAAAGGGTACCTGGTTGTCGATCTCGATCGAGACATGGGCGGCCGGGAAGGTCAGGCGGTGCGAGAGGAGGACGTAGAGGGCGACGCGGGTGATCAAGTTCTTGTACGGGTCGAGCGGGGCGTCAGTGGCGCCCTCACCGGTGTACGAGAGGGTGACTTTGCTCTCGGGTTCAGGGCACGGCGAGAGCGAGACGCGGAGGGTGAGGTGGCGCGAGAGGGCGAGACCGAGGACATCAAAGCCCGGTCCGATGTTGGCAGACGACGCCGGGACTCTGATCGTCCACTGCGGGCGACAACAACGATCATTAGCGCGCTGGCGATAGAAGAGCGGAAGCGTGGCGGCGGGCGCTCACGCGGCGCTGTCCGGCTGTCGGAGCTGCGTGAAACATGGCTGCGCGAGTTGGATCGCGGGCGGAGAAAGCAGTCGGGCTGTGCATGCGCTGACAGTCAGCTTGTGACCAGTGTGTGCCCGGATGGGGACGGTTCAGACCCACGGAGAGGAAGCGAGCAGGCTGAACCGAACGGGAGCGAGCGAGCCGGAACGGGGACAAGTCTGCAGTCAGCGACTCTCCTCGCAATCGCCTGCTGCACGTCTCAGAGGACCGGTTTTGCGAGCTGCGCGAGTTTGCGCTCCCCCCAGCCTCGTTGAATCCCGCGAAGCGTGGTGCAGTTCCATGTCCGGCGATAACCCCGAGTCAACGCAAACACGCAACCTGGCCCCGGTGTCCGACTAGCATGCCCAGAGCTCCGAGCCCCGTCTGCACTGGTCCGCGAGTGCCTTCCGACTGGAACCGAGGCTCACTTGCTGCTCTGTACAGTCTCGAGGAACGGGCTCGCCGGGTTGAACGGGGAGCGCGCTGCTGTTCACGACGAGCGCAATCAGCTTCACGTTCACGCCAGACAGAAGCGGACGGGACGAGTGCAACTGCTCACGAGCGGGAAGAAGTGCTGCAGTCGAAGCTATAGAGCCTGTATCACCCTTCGAATTTCCTCACTCGCTTGGCTTTGCTTGCTCTCGAGACATCCTGCACCGCCTTTCGACTAAGGGGAGGCCCACGCACGATACAAGCCGCAAAAGTGATCGGCAGTCGGCGCCGGCGAGATCTCCCAGACTTGCGCCGGCTCAGAGCGTGATCGACGTCAGCGTCTCATCAGGATTCAGCCAGCCAGACCACCATCCTCCCAAAACGTCCCGCAGAGCAGGTCTTCCTCACCCCGCCAGCGCTGTAAAGATGCCTTCACCGACGCTGTCAAAGCGCGCGACGGCTCAGATGGACGCTACGGCCAAGAGCCCCCTGTTCTCGGCGATTTTCCGGACGTTCGGCAACCAGGTTCGCCTGACTTTGACCACTACTACGGCATAGTGAACCGGAAAGACTGACCATTGCTATACCGCAGTGGAGCGAGGCGAACCCGGACGGGATCGTCAACGCCGGGCTCGCCGAAAACGTGCGCTCGTTCGGCTCTTTGGCCTGACCCCTTTGACCATGGACAGGGATGCTGACCTGTAAAGACCGGATTCACCGCGCGCACAGAGTCTCATGCACGACTGGCTCACCACTTTCTGGGAGCGACAAGGGACGCTCAAGATCAACCATACCGACTTGACTTATGGGACGAGCATTTTCGGTTCCGACCGGCTCTTTCAGGCCCTCGCGGGCTACTTCCGGTCGTACTTTGACCCGCTCACCCCCGTCGAACCGAAACACATCGCCACGTCAAACGGGCTGAGCCCGATGTTCGAGCACGTCGCGGCGGTCATTTCAGACCCGGCAGACGCGTGGCTCATCCCGGCGTCAGTCTGCCCTCGAGGGCTCACTCGAGGCGCTAGGTCACTGACCTTTGGAGCGCCGGCAGACCGTACTATAATGGTTTTGTACCCGATCTCAACGCGACGAGCCAAGTCCAGATTGCGAGTGTCAACATCCCCGTCGACAAGTACGGAACCGTCGCCGAGGTGCATCTTCTCGACGCCGAGATGGAGCGGCGGGAACGTGAGGGCGCCACGCAGAAAATCACGGCGGTCCTCGTCACCAATCCGCACAACCCGCTCGGGTTCTGTTACTCAAAAGAGGTCCTGCTCGAGTATTGTCGATTCGCCGAGCGATGGAACCTGTTCCTCGTGTCCGACGAGGTGTACGCTACTTCGATCTACGATTCGCGTGCGTTCATTTACCGACGCAAGCCTTCCATATCACCTGTTTGACGCAACCTGGATTGCAGCCGATCTGCCCAACGCGTTGCCCTTCACGTCCATCCTCTCACTCAACGTCAAGGAGGACGCGGGTTGTGACCCGTCCCGCATCATGCTCCTGTACGGCATGTCGAAAGATTTCGGCGCCAACGGCTTCCGCGGAGGCGCGCTCGTCTGCCAGCACAACGAAAAACTCATGCAGGCCATGAGCTCGAACGCGATGACCGTGCGCATAGGATCGCCCACAGTGAGCTTGCCTAACGCTAAGTACCATCGACTTGCAACTGACGTGCCTCGGGGGATGACGCCCGCTTGCTAGGATATTTTGTGGTCCGCCCTGCTCGACTCGCCCGAGTTGCCATCATACCTCGCGCAAAACCGTCGCGCTCTGACTCGCGCCTATACCTACCTCACCGACTGGCTGAAGGCGCACAAGCTCCCCTATACGCCGGCGAACGCGGGTCACTTTGTCCTGGTCGATTTCCGGGAACACCTTCAGGAGGTCGAGCGGGAAGGCGAACGGGCGGTCGAGGAGGAAGGGGAGAACGCTCCGCGACGGCGGAAAGACGCGGAGGAAGGCGGCCGGTTCAAGCACGAGATTGTGTTGCTGAACCGGCTCGTCGACGGAGGCGTCTATCTCGGCCCCGGTGCGCTGGTTTCCTCGTACCTCCCTTCATCGACGAAACGCGGACTGACCCCGAATTCGCGCAGGGTTCTCGTACGTCTGCTCCGAGCCGGGCTTCTTCCGGATCACGTTCTGCATTCGACGGAAGGAGCTCGAAGTCGCGCTCGACCGGATCGAGACGGTGTGCGAATTGTCACGCAAGGCGCTCGAGATCAGTCGGAGATGTCCGCAGTAAAGCCCACTTCTCCCTCTCGGCAAACAGTTCCAACTGGTCCCGATGAAATCAAAGGACCGTTAGACCGGAGAATGTTGCTCTCGCCCTCCAATTTTGAAAGTCGAGGAGGAAGTCGACGTCGATCCGTTTCATCGCGCGACGACATCATCGAAAACGTTGCGAGCCAGGTTGTTTCCTCCTCGACCTGCTGCACCCTTAGACAGGCTCTTACAGCGTCAGCTCAACAAACGCAAACGTCACCTGGTGTCCGCGAGTCTACGTACGGCTCTCCTGCTCTTTGACCTTCCCCCTCCTTCAGCCGACCGCATTAGCTTGCGCCGCCAGAATCCCAGACATCGAGGCCGCGAAACAGCTGGCTAGCCTCTCGCCCTTTACACGAGCTCCAATCAGTACCACTAGTGCGACAAGATGGCCGCCGTCGACCCTCGCTCGGCGTTCCCCGACTCGCCGTCCGTTGCGGCCCCACCGAACCCAGTCGACATGGCGCGGTACGCTCAAGCCACGATCGCCCGCGCCATTTCGGACGAGCTCGACCCTTCGGACCGTCTCATCGCGATGAGTGCCGAATCCAAACTCATGCAGGCGAGTCGTCCCCACCCTCCGCTCTCTAAACTGAATCGCGATCCTGACTTTGCCTGGACATTCACCTGGAATAGCACGCACGGTACGGGTTCTGGCTCGGCACGTTCGCCGGAGGCATGTTTGCCTTCCGGTCCCGTTTCACAGCCGGTCGTGACGCCGTCCGATCCGGTCAACTCCCGCGCCTCTTCTTCCCGTCGTCGCAAACCGGAGCCGGAAGTTTTGAGGCGAGACAAGAGGCGGCAAAGAAAGCTGCCGCGGAGGCTATGTCTGGAATGGGCGGCAAGGGCGGCGAGCAGAAAGCGGAAGAGGCCGCAGCTCAGGCGATGCGGCAGGGGAGAGCCATCTTTTTCGGCAAGGCGATCGGCTACGGGATCCTCGGCAGCGTGATCGGGTGCGTCTCCCGTGCGCTCTGACCAGCGCAGTAACTGAGGGCTCTCTGTCTCTAGTACCCAAGTCGGCGTCTGGACGGGCAAGTCGGCGGCAAACAAGATCCTCGAGCAGTCGGGTCGCAAGGACGCGATCGAGCGCGGCACGCAACGAGGTATCGCCCGCGCCGCCGACGAAATCGCACAAAAGACGGGCAGGCGGATTGACGTTGCCCGCGCGGGACGAGTCATCCCCGGTGCAGGCGAAGATGGCAACCGAGGCGACTCGGCGTTCGAACGCAGCAACAGGTCCGATGGAGGCGACGGCGGTGGGATCGATTATTCGGCGCCGAGTCGGGAGCTGAACCGCGATACTGATGGAGGGTCTGTTGGCTACTCTGACCGTGGTCAGTACCGTTTCGCTCTTGATGCGTTGAGGCTCACTCACGCGCGCGTGCTGACTCGTAATATTCGGCAACGCAGCTCCTCCCCAGGACACCTTCCCCGGATCGCTCGCCGATTCGGCTAACACCGCTGCGACTTCAGGGTCGTCCTCATCTGCCTCCCGCTGGGACGAGCTCCGGCGCTCGCGAGCAGCTCCCCCGTCGAAATGGGACACCCTGCGAGACTCGAATGCTCGAGCGCGCGTGCCCGCTTCTGCCTCGTCGAACGGCAACTCGGACGAGGGTTACGACCGCGCCGAACGGGACCTCATGGCGGACCGCGATTCGCAAGCGGATCGTGATCGCCGGAGGAAAGAGTTCGAGGCGCTTTTCGAGCGCGAGGCGCAGGGCGGGGAGGCTGCAGACGAGATGCAGGAGAAGCCGTACCGGTGATTGCGGACGAGACTCTGTATATGCAATGCAAGTGCAGAAGGAGTTTAATCGTACACGAGTGACTGCAACAAGGGGCGGAGACTGGGGAACATTTGATATGTGGGGAATATGGGCAGTCTTTTCGATTATAAGGCGGGAGATCTATCGCGCAGTGACCTCGTTGACGCGTGGGCTGTTGCCGTTTTCGCGGCCGGCGTAGTGCCGTCCCGGATCTGGGGAATCGCCGGGCGTCGCTCCGCCGATCAAGTTCGCATAGCTCGACGGAGCATGGACCGGCTGCGGCATCTTCATCTCGGGCGTCGCGACCGGTCGCATCGGGATCGCCTGGCGCGGTTGTGACGAGGACAGACTGCTCCGCGAGACGGACGCCGGAGGCAGCATCTGGCTCGACTTGTTATTGGCAGCTGCCGGCAGCATAGACCCCGGCAAGCTGAACCGGCGCTGGTCAAAGCTGATCTCGCCGCCGCTGGGCGTCCGGGACGAGAGTTCAGGCCGGACGGATGCGCTCGAGAGCGATTGACTGAGGCCAGGCTGGTAATGCGGTGCCTGCCCGAGCTGGGCGGCAGCGACGCCACCAAAGGGGGGCGCTTGATGGTACGCGGGGGCAGTGACGGGCCGTAAAGCCGACGCGTTGTCGAAGCCTTCGTAAGAAGCGTACGGGCTGACGTCGAGGTAGATTGACGGTGCGGCACCGACGGCAGTAAAGCCCGGCGGCACGCCCGTCAGATGCGCGCCGTTCGCGCTGGCGAGGACGGGTGGAGGTGGAAACGAGACGGGAGTGAGGAGATGTGTCGGCATGCCGTAAGAGTATTCGCCGGCCGAAGTCGACGGGCGCGGTCGGTCGACCGAGGCGACCGGATACGGCGCGATCGCTGCCGCTGGCAGTGCTGAGAGTGGGAAGGCCATATTGGCCGCCGGAGCGAACGGCTCCTTGGCCTGTGACCGGGCCGTTTCCGCCGCCTCGGCCTTCTTCCGCTCGCGCCACGCTTTCCGCATCTCTTTGAACTCTGGTGGCGCACGTCTTGTCAGCGCGATCGGAAAAAAGTAGAGACGAACGCGGCAGGGCCACTCACGGGCCGGCGTCGCTTTCGGGCCGTGCTTCTGCATCGTCTTGTGCGAGTT
The DNA here is from genome assembly GCA_002922495.1 of Rhodotorula taiwanensis. Classification (NCBI taxonomy): domain Eukaryota; kingdom Fungi; phylum Basidiomycota; class Microbotryomycetes; order Sporidiobolales; family Sporidiobolaceae; genus Rhodotorula; species Rhodotorula taiwanensis. The sequence continues at coordinate 93,544 of PJQD01000057.1, read as the reverse complement.
GAGGTGGTTCAACGTCCCGTACGATTTCGTGCAGCCCGGATAGTCGCAGTTGTACATGCGCTCGATCTCGTCGTACCTCCGCCGGGGTCGCTTCGTATGTTGCGGCTGCTGCGGCACAAAGCCGTACTTGTTCGAGCCGGACGAGCTCCGCCGCCGACTCGCCGACCCTTCGACCGCCGGCGCGAACCCGTCCGCCGAACCGGGCGGGACGGGCTGCATCGGTGTCGGGACCTGCATGAGTCCTGCAGCGAACGGGTCGACGACGCTGACTGGGACGAAGCCCTGCGCTCCGTTCGCGTACGGCCGACCGGCACGATCAACGTGCACCAGCGACGGCGGCGGCTGGTACATGAACGGATTCGATGCGGCCGACGCCGAGAGCAGTTCGGCATCCGCGGTGAACGGGCGGTCGTCCAGAGTCGCGGTGGAGAGCGCGTCCGGCACGCTGAAATTCCGATTCCGCTGTGCCGCCTCGTATTCGGCTTGCGGCGTCGACAAGTCCGGCTGGAACGCAAAGACCTGCTGCGCCTCCACGGCGCCAACGTCGTAGCCCAACGGCGAATCCGTGCCGCCAATCAGCGGCGCCTGCTGGTGATGAGGGACGTAAAAAGCCGAAGGCGCGGAGGAATAGCTGTGGCCAGACATGTACCCCGATCCGGACGGCGCCGTCATCGGCCTAGTGTTTCGAGTGTTGACGCTCGGGTGAACTGTCTGCGGGTTGAAGTATCCGTAATGGTGGGCTCCGGCCGAATGCGTCGGATTTTCGAGCGGAGGCGGGTTGAAGCCAAAGACATTGTAAGAAGACGCGGGATCGGTCGACGCCCCCGCCGAGGGCGTCCGCACGAACGGGTCTCGGAATCCAAAGTCGAGCGAGTCGTTGAGGTCGGCCGACCGGTTCGGATCGAGGTGGTGCGACTGAGTGGTGGAGTAGCTGTCCCGGAAGTCGCCGCCCTGCCTGGACGCAGTTCGGCCATACACGTCGGCGCTGCGCTTCCGTCCCGCCGAGGATCCTGCCCTCGGCACACCAGACTGTCCGTTCCCGTACTGCAAGGCTGCGTGCGCGCCATTCACACCTGGCACGCTCTCGTTCGATGGCTGCTCGTGCAAGGGAGGAAGCGTCGCCGTGAAGCCTGCCGACACGGGCGTCCCGCCCCCCGACGATCCTGGTCGAGCGTACATGTCGGGCTGAAACCTGCCGGTCGTCTCGGTCGGACTCGGCTGCGGTTGCTGGGGCGCGTAGGACCCGGGCGAGAGGCCGGGCGGATGATAACTGAACGGGTCCATCCTCGTCGATTCCGAGCACCCCGGTCCGGCTCGATCCTTGACACGGCTCTTGTTGCGATCTATGTACGTTCTTGTGCTCTTTGCGTCGTCCTCTAGCGCCGTAGAGAGAGGCGGGAAATGATCGAGTCTTCGGGATCGCCCGCGGCGTTCGTGGGGACGAGGCTGCAGAACTTGATGTGCGGCCGAGCCAGGCGAGGCGAGCACAGCTGCAGCGATCGATATACGTGCGAGTGTTATCGCCGCCGCGTCAAAGCCGGACGGTGCTGCCCGTAGACCGTTTCGGACTTTGCCGAAAGGGCTGAAAAATGTTCCCGGGGTCTCGGCCCGCCGACCGCTCGCGCTACTTGCTCGCTTTAGCGCACTTGCAGACCGCGCGCTCACCGAATGAGAGTGTGCTGTCCGAAAGATTGCGCTCCTTGCTGGACTCTGACTATGGACTTGTTGGGCGGGGCATCAACCCATACAGTCGAGCCCAAGAACTTGCCACTCTCTCGGCCTCTCGGCCGTCCGCAGCAGCACCCAGTCTCGATCGCTCGTTCTTCATGATCCTTGCAATTTGCGGCCGGCCTGCATTCAGTTTGCTCGCCGCTCTCTCCCATTCCGGCGAGGAATCGCAGACGTGGGTATATTTGCAGCAAAAGGAAGGAGAGGGTATATACGAGGAAGGGAGGCAAGGGAGAACGGATGGGTATCGAGATTGCGAGGGGTAGAACTCAAGCCGCGGGCCCCTCCGAGGAAACAAGGGTGCGTGGTCAGAGAGGAAGGACCGTCTTGAGGAGATCTAGAGCTCGACATGTCGGGGAACCTTGGCGGCGGCGCTAGGCTGGCGGCGACTCGGGGCCCGAACCGTTGTCGAGTCGGGCTGATCATTCCCCGAGGCAGAGGCGGAGGCGGACGCGGCCGCTGCTCCCCGACGGGCGACAGACGTTGCCGAGGAGGCGATCACGCTCGAAACGCTCGAGGCGCGAGGCTGGACCATCGACGAGGCAGCGCTTTGGAAGCTCGACGCGGCCGATGAGACCGAGGCAGCGACTCCGCTGCTGCTGCTGCTGCTGCGAGACGGGATGTCGGCCGCGACAACGCTCGTCGCCGCCTTTGACGCCGCCTTCTCGACGCTCGTAATGGATTGCGAGAGATCCGTCGGCGACGGCTCGATGCCCACGGCACGCAGGGCACCTTGGCTGACCTCGCCGAGGATCGCCTCGACGCGCTGACTGCCAGCGCCGCGTGACGGGGCGGCTTGACTACTGACGGCCGAACTGATCGTAGTCGCAGCAGACGAAGCTCCGCGTGAAGCCGTCGAGACTGCGGAGGATTCAGAGCTGGCGATCGACGAGGCACTGCTCCCCACCGCCTCGGTCGCTGACCTCGCAGCCGAAGAGACCGACGAGGACGCCGACGCGGCCGACGACGGCAGGTCGGAGACAACTGGCGCAAGAATCGAGGAAGCCGATCGAGAGACGACGCTGGCGGCCGAAGATGCCGACTGCATCAAGCCTGACGAGGAACGCTCGCCTCCGACTGCGCTCACGACCGACTGCGATGCGACAACGTACACAGACCCGACCGAGGCCGAAGCGGCGCGTGCGAGTGACGTGACGCTCTGCCTGACGTCCGTTGGTGAAGGCTCGACGCCGACCGCACGGAGAACCTGCTGCGAAGCGTCGCCGTACGTGGACTTGACGGCGTCCACGTAAGCGCTCTGAGCCTTCGGAGGCGGGACGGCGTCGATCGCCCGCTCGGCGAGCGACGACGCCGAAGCGCTGGCACGACCGAGCTGCGAAGAGACGCTTCCGGCCAAGTCGGTCGGTTGCGCCTCGTATCCGGCAGCCGAAGACGCCGAAGCCTTGACGCCTTCGACAAAGTCGCCGAGCTTGTCTGCCGCCGCCCCGTAGACCTTTTGCGCCTCGTTCGCGACGCCGGTCCATTCGCCCTTGAGCTCGCGCTGACCCTTGACCTTGATCTTCTCGAGGATCTGCTCAAAGACGGAGACGAGCTTGGCAGGTTGCTCCGTGTAGTACTCGAGGAGTGCATACGGCTCGAGAGTCTCGAGTCGCGTCTCGGTGATCGCGCCTGCCCGCAGGTCCGCGAACCGCGAGTGCAGATTGCGCTCGGCCGAACGAAGACCGTGGTAGCCTATGTGACAGCGTAAGTCAACTCGGAAGCATTCGAGAGATAGTCAAACGACGGGAACGCACGCTGCCAGTCCTTGGCGGTGACTCCTTCGAGCCAAGTGTAACCTTGTCCGAGTTCACTCTGCGCCTTGTCGACGAGACTCGTCACGGCCGCCTCGGCTTCCGCCACAGCTTGCTCTTCCTTCTTCTCCAGCGACACGCGGTAAGCCAAGACTTCGGCTTTGATCGCATCGGCGGCCTTGCGAACGCGGGAAGTCGCCTTGGCAGCGAGCGCGTCCGCCTCATGTACCTTGGCCTCGACCTCCTCTTCACGCAGGCTGGCCTGGACACGCGCAAAGTACTTGCCGAGGCGTCCGACCATCAAGTCGCCTTCATCATCGAGCTTCTCCAGCGAGCCTTCAAAGTGCGCCTTGACGTCGTCTTGGGCATTCTGGCGGAGTTCAATGAGGCGACCCACGAGGAGCGACGACTGGGTTTCGCCGAGCTTGGCAATCTCTTGCTCGTACGCGGCGTGCAGCTTCTCGAGCGCGGCGCGCTTCTCCGCGTTGAGCTTGGCGGCCTCTTCGGGCGACGGAGGAGGAGGGGCGCGCGTTGCTGAATAAGCAGGCGGCGCCTCCTCGGCCGACGTTTCCGACTTCTCGTCGCGCAGGTCATTGATGAAGTCTAGCAATCCGAGCTCAAAGTCAGCTCCGGGGCGGAATCGAACGGGTAGCCAGACAACGAGCTCTCACCCTCGACTTCAGCCCGCTCCTGATCGCGCGCGATCTCGACGCTCGCCTTTTCGACACGCGCAGCCGCTTCGACTTGGGCCTTCTTCAACTTGTATTCGAAGATGCGCTCGCGGATCTTGTCGAGCTGCGGAGCGATGAACCGGCTCCAGAACCGCACCAGGGTCGGCGAGACGCGCGTGCGCCATACGCGGGCCGCTTGTCGGCTAACGGTGATGACACGCGGGTGGACTTGATGAAGGTAGATCTGGCGCGAAGAGGAGTAGGCGCGGCGTGTGAAGGGGACGAGATGCGCCTGCCAGTGGTGCTGGCCGCTTTCCGCGGCGTCACGGACTGCCTGCAAGCTATTCCTGAAGGCTGGCACGACCGTTTCGCGACGGAACGCGTCGGCGTGAGCGAGTTGCGGGGCATATTTGCGCGAGAGCGATTCCGAGTACCATTCGATCGACGGCGCAATCGACCGCTCGTACTGCTTGGACAGCTTGATCACGAGCGGCTGGACGAGCGCTCGAGCGCGCCGCGAAGCCGAGGCAACAATGGGGACCGCCCGTTCGTGATACAGGCGGACGACGGTGGCGAGATGCGGGCGAGCGAACCGGTCGGCTTTGCGATAGTGCGGCGCGACGAGGTCAAGGTATGGTCGGACATGCTTGTGCGTCTCGGCCCAGTATGGCTCGAGGTGGGCCTGCGCCTGCTTGACGTAGGGACGAACGTACGGCTCGTATTGGCGCAGCTGATCTGACGTCCCCGTCAGAGCGCGGCAGACCGCCCGATCGCTGTTCGGCTCGTTCGGGCAAACCAGGAAATAGGCGATGAGGACGTAAAGGGTCGCGGCGCGGAGGAGGAAGCCGGTCAAGGTGATTCCCGGTTTGGCTCGTCGCGGGCGGGCTCGCAACTCGCGGCGAGCGTCGCGTCGGTGTCGCGGGGCGGTCTTGTCGACTTCGCGCTTCATACGTTCGACCTGCTCAGACGCGTGAAAGTCAGCCTGGTGACGAGACCGCATGCTCCTCTGGCATTCGGGAGACTTGCCTCGTCGTCCTGAGCAAACAATCGAGTGCGCACGCAGAACACTGGTCAGCCATGCGTTGTGATCCGCTTCCGTTGACCAGGAAGCACGTACATAGAATCGGATTGGTGAGCCCGGCCGGTACTGAGTCTGCTGTAACGAGACGTTCTCGTCCGACGACGGCGGTGCTGCTGATTGCGCGGGTCCGGCTCGAGGCGCCGCTCCAGTGGCCGCGGCAGCCGTTGGCAGGTACGAAGCCTGGTTGCCCGGTTTTGTAGCAGGCATCCGTGCTTCTTCCCTCGCCGGCTTGTCTGTTTGTTCCCTCGAGACTCGACGACTCGGTGGTCAAGACTTGACGAAAGGGCGATCGATTCGCTTGCGACGCGATTGTAGCGAGGACTCAAGAGCTCTGACAGACAGTGACAGAGGCTGACAGACGCTTGAGCTGATCACGCGTATAGGCGCAGCGCACGCGAGGCCGGTGACAGTGGAAGACAATCTTCTGCCGGCCGGGGCGGGAGCGAGTTCCGGCGACACGTCCGACTCGCGTGACGAAAACACCAGACTGGAAACGGCGATAGATAATGCGACAGAACGTCTACTGCAAAACTTGTGCCCTCGGTAGGGGAAAGAGGGGTGTTCTTTTTTTCTTGTCTTCGGCCTACCGCCACGGGAACCAGCCCCTCGCCGCGGATCGTACTACTGAGTAGCCTTGGCCTGCGCCTGCTTCATGACCTTGATGTGGTCATTCACAAAGTACCTGGGAGCGCGCGGAGTGGACAGCGTCAGTCCTATTCAAGGGGAGAGCCAGAAGGAGGTGATCTCAGCAAGAAACCTACCCGTCCAGGACCGCCTGGTCAATGTCCTTGGCGCCCTTGATCGTCCGGATGCACCGCTCGGTACCGCAGAGGCACGAGAACGGCTGGTCCATGTCCCACTCGGTCGAAAAGTACGCAAACGTGAGGATCTAGCGGGCGCAAAGACGGACCGGTCAGCTGGCTGGTGCTGAGTTTCCTTCGCATCTCCCTCGCTGCCCAACTTTGGAGCACTCGCTCAAATCAAGACCCGGACTCACTTCGCCGACCGCGATATCCTTCTCTGCGCGAACTCGCCAACGGCCCTCCCACCGGCCGCTCTCGTCCTCCTCACCGACGTGCGCTTCGCGTCCGTTCACATCGAACACGACGTTCGGGTCGCACGAGTGGTTCACGTAGAGCAAGTCCGAGTTGAGTTCGATGTGTCGCCGTTCGGACGTCGAAGTCGAAGCGGACTCTGACGAGACGGGCGGGTCGGGCAGGACTTGGACCGACGAGTACGCCTTGACGCCGGGCAGGGTGTTGCGGATCGGGCAGAGGGTGTCACCGCGTTTGAAAGGCTGTCGTGCGCACGCAGAGAACAGGAGTGGGGGAGGTGACCAAGGAGAGACCCGATTTCGGAGGTTGACAGAGTCAGTCGCAGGCTCGGCCACTAGTCTCACCTCGGCTCTGAGGGCTCAACTGCTCGCCTAGAAAGGGAAGGGGAAACGACGCACCTTTTGCGCGCGCAAGCAACTGCCAAACTCTTCTCCCTCGGGTCCGAATTGGATCTGGAACAAGTCGGCGTGCGTCGGTTGGTAGTCGTACCGGTTCGGGAGGTACGGCGGTTGCGGTTGCTTCTTCTTGCTCAAGAGGCTCGCCGAGGCCGCCATGCTATGATGCGGCGGCGGAGTCGGGACCGGAGTCGGGAGGTACTGAGGCTGGACGGTCATGACGGGGTTGTCCGCGAGGGTGAAACAACGAGTGTGGGTGGTTACGAGAGCTGTGGGTGCCAGAGGAAAGAGGTTGGGTGCACGCTACTGTTGAAGTAGCAGAGGAGCAAGCAGCGTCGACGTGTTACAAACCCGTTCCGAGTCGGTCGCGGGCGGGGCGTGGGCCTTCCGAGAGGGTGGGCGATCATCGCCCCGCGGCTGGGCTGGGCTGCAGCAGAGGTTGCTGCGGACCCGGCAAATCAGGTTCCGGTTCTCGCAAGACTTTTTCCCGACTCTTGCGACTAACTGGCTCTCGAGAAGAAAGCCTCTGTTGCCATGTCTATTTACAGCGCCGCGGCTTGGCCAGAGGGGAAAGGGGAAAGCTAAATGGCCTGCGCGAGAACCGACAGGGATGACCGAAAGCCAGCTCGTCAACCCAGATGCCTCGGAGAATGGAAAGGAACCTACTCACGCGCTCGACAAGGCGCTCAGTGGACGAACATGCCTCCGTTGATGTGGAGGGTGTTGCCCGTGACGTAGCTGGCGAGGTTCGACGCGCTGTCGCCAGGGAAACCGACAAGACCGGATTAGTTCGCGATGCGCTGGGCTTGACAAGCGGGGGCCTCTCCGGATTCCTCGCGAACCGCGCAGCAGGAGTGCCATGGAGAGAAAGACAAAGATGCGCGAACAGGGAACGGCAAAACTCACAGGAAAATGACACCGGTAGCGACCTCGACCGGCTGTCCGGGACGCTCGAGCGGGCCGCTGTTCACGCCGGCGATGTTCTGCGAGGGAAGGGTATAGCATCAGCATGCGAGACACGCGGCGGCGATCCGATCAGCGTGCAACGCACGTCGGCGGAGAAGGTCGAGTGCACAAGGGGCGTCACGATCGGGCCGGGAGCGACGGCGTTGACGCGGATGTCCTTCTCGGCGAGCTGGTTCGCGCAGCCGCGTGTAAAGGAGACGATCGCGCCCTTGGTGGCTGTGACGGAACGGAGCGAGTCAGAACGTGATCAGCGGTAACTTTCAAGTCGAGCTTACAAGTGTAGTCGAGGAGATCTGGGCGGCCAATCTGCAGCGAGAAGTGCGTCAGCTCCAGGTCATGTACAGGTGGAGTCAAGTCGCTGATTAGCGTACGAATGCGTTAACCTGCAACAGCTATGTCAGCGAAAGAGCTCCGGAGAAATCACAGTGAGGACGAGCACGCACCGAAGCGTTGTTGACGATGCTGCCCTTGACCTTCTCGAGGTGCGGGACGGCAGCCTTGGTCATGTAGAAGAACGAGTGCTGTCGCACGTCGAAGTCGGCAGTGTCAGCTCGTGCAAGAAAACGTGTGAGGCGACCGCTCGCTCGCTGACCATGTTGAGCTGGAACGTGTCCTCCCATTGCTTCGAGTCGAGCGTGAGGATGCTGTGGTTCTCGAGCTGCTGAGCGGCGCTGCGGGAATCGTCAAAGTCTCGGTTAATTGTACATGGGAGCGGACCGTCGAGGGCCAACGGCTGCGGAGGACTCACTTGTTGAAGAGGACGTCGAGGCGGCCAAAGTTGGCGACCGTCTCGTCGATCGCCTTGATGCAGTTGGCCTCGCTCTTGAGATCGAGAGGGAGGAGGAGAGTCTTGCGGAGGCCATTCGTCTTTTCGGTGATGTAGTCGCGGACGTTCTCGGCGTCCTTCTGCTCCTGCGGCAAGTAGACGATGGCGCTGCGGGGAGGTGTCCGTATCATTAGCACGCTCTGTACCTCGTATGGTAGTTCTCGACACGAGCGCTTACACGTTGGCACCCTCGTACGCGGCGAGGATAGCCGCCGAGCGGCCGATACCCGAGTCACCTCCCGTGATGAGCCAGACCTTGCCCTCGAACTTGCCAGTGCCCTTGTAGAGGCTTCCATCGGCGAGGATGTCGTCGAGCGGCTGGTCTGCGGGAACATTCCGAGCGTCAGTCCGGGAGGGAAGGACGGGTGTCCTCTCTTGCGGGGGATCCGTTCGCTAGAGTGTACGCACCAATCATGACCGACTGCTTGCCAGGCGGACGCGAACCCTCGCCACCTTGCGCCTCCTTCTCGGCCTTGGGTTCCGGCTTGTACCCGCGCTGGTACTCTTTCAGACCGCCGGTGGAAGACGAGGTCTTCTCGCCCGAAACGACATTCTTGATCGCGTCAGTAGCAGCCTGCATTGTTCTTTTATGTTCTTGTGAGGTTCGACAAAGGTGAAGAGAAGAGAGACAGGCCGACGAGGAACCTGTCGGCGTCGACAAGGACGAGACTTCGCGAGCGAGATGCACCTCGTCATCATCGTCGCCGGCGCCCCGCTTCTTATGCTCTCCTCGCGCTCCTCGAGACGGTCAGCTCCGTCACGTTTCTATCGCTCTCCTGCTGTGAAGCGATCCCTGTTTTGCTCTTTGCCTGTACACTTCACGCTTGAACCCAGTTCGACCTTCTCGTCGAGCGAGCGATGACGTCGGTGCGAATATCACGTGAAATCGACGCAAAGATGCGTGCCGTAGATATGGTAGCTAGGCAGACCAGCTGCCCGCAATCCTACACCAAGACAGTTGTCCCCCATACTTCGAGACCTCGCGCGATGGCCTGCAAAGAGGCGATCGCGAGGCGCCCGTCCTCCCGCTCCCGTTTCGCGAGCGCCTGCACTTCCGAGCAAGTCGCGGCGAGTCGCGCTGCTGTGCCCATGCAGGCGTCGGCGCGCTGGCGGATCCGTTCTGACGGGTCGTCTTGGCGAGTCGGTAGAGGTGCAACTGCGATTGGCGCCGTCGCATCGCGTGCCGTCGACGAAGCTGCTGCCGCGGCCGCCAATTCGGCCATGTCCTGCTCCATAGCTTGCCGCTCCGCCTCCCAATCCGCTCGCAAGTCGGTTTCGCGCTTCCGAGCCGCCTCGAGCTCGTCCAAGAGTCGCCGGTCCGCCCGCACGTCCTGCTCGATGACCAGTTCCGGCTCTACTCGAGGCAGTCGCTTGAGTTCGTCCAGTTGGGCAGTAAGCGCCGCGACTTGTCGTCGAAGGTCGGACGCCTCGGCTGTGCTTTGGCGGAGGAGCAAGACTTGACCGGTCTGCTTCGGCGACGAGAGGTGCTTCGACTCATCTTCCGCAAGCGGGTCCAGCCCACCGACCGACCGCCTTGTCGCGGACCCTCCGAGCGAGACGACGCGTCCTCGCCAAGGCGTCGTCGACGACGACGCCACGGGAGAATCACCGCCACCCTGCCCACCACCGCCGAGCGAATTCCGCAACTCGTCCGTCATGACCCGACTCGTCCCTTCGTCGAGCAGCAACTCGAGCTCGAGCGAAGGCGCATCTCGACGCCGCACGGATGCTTGGTTGTTGAGCATCCCGAGGCGGAGGATCTCTTCGAGGGTGGTCGATTCGCGCGGTCGCGCTCGGGTTTTGCTGCCTTGGCCATCGAGGAGGTTGACTGGAGGTGGTGGGAGCGGCGATAGGAATGCCGCGAGCGAGCCGAACAGCTCGGTGGGGTCGGTCCCGGGAGAGATCGCTTTGTCGAGACTACTGAGCTGGTTGTCAAGACGGGGCGAGGGCGGAGAGACCAGCGTGGCTGGTGCGACGAGAGGACGTTTCCGCGGCGTTTTCAACTGATCCGGTTCTTCACCCTCATCGTCGTCGCCTTCAGACAAGCGCGCGATGCTCGACTTCCTCCGAGAAGACGCGAGCGAGTTCCGTGCGGACCGCACTGTCTCCCAAGACGACTTGCGGCTAGACTGAGATGCAGCGAGCGTACTCGCTCCGGACGGACGAGGACGACCTGCGCCGACGCCGAGACCTGCCTGTTGCTGTTCCTGACGGCGTCCCGAGGAAGGGACAGAGCGGAGTCCACCGCCCGCTACGCGGGTTGCTGCTGTTCCGGCGGACGAGGTCGGCCTCGAGAGGGTCCGGGCATCGTGACGAGCGGTCGTCGGGACCGGGATCGCGGACTGTAGGCTGGGCTTCTTCCGGATCGCGGTCGAGGGAGCCGTCCGAGTGACCGCTTCCCGAGTCGCAGTAGGCGAGGGACGGACGCGCTGGGAAGTCGAGAGGGCGGTCGAGGGAGCTCGACTGCGCGAGGTCGAGGCCGATGCCCGGACCGGCGTGCGCGTAGTCGCGCTGATCGCAATGGGCGGACGCACGGAAGCTCGAAGAGATTCTCCCAGTCGGCCAGACGACGTCGAAGCAGTGAGGGCCGAAGCAGAGGGAGCCGTAGTCCCCTCGACTTTTCGTCTTGGCGTCGCTGCCGAACCTGCGCGGCCGACTGTGGGCGAAGCGATCCGCCTTCCCGGCTTGTCTGTCGCGGCGGACAAGTCGCGCGAGCCTGTCGTCGAACTCGACGTCTGCGAGAGCCTCCTCTGGACTCGGGATGGAGTTCGGGTCGTCGACTTGGTGAGGCCTGGCTCTAGTTTTCCCTGCTCATTCTCGTCTACTGCAGCTGTCGTTCTGACGGTCCTCCGAGCCCGACCTGGCGTCGAGGGAGTTGGTGCAGACGAGCCTGGTCGCACAGGAGTGTCAGTCACCGGCGCGAGCGTCTTTCGCTGGGATCAAGAGTTGCACGACTCGAACCTTCGCGCGACCCGGAGCTGGTGGTCTGCGACGCAGCGGAGACGATGCGCTGCGGCCTCCTGAGAGTACCTCCTGGTCGAATGACTGTTGTCGGCGGTTTGCTGCTGGTTGAATGAGCGACCGTTGGGTGGTCCGAGCGAGCGATGTAGACGGTCGGCGGTCTCAGCTGCGACACTGCCGCCATGAGTGTCGCCGTAGAGAAACGCCTCGAGCTGTTTAGGTGAGCTGGTTGTGACGAGAGAGGTCCAGTCGAACCCAAGCCCCGCGCTCACTGCGCCCAGCTCCCTCCCACCACTCCCAAGTGAACGCCCAAGCTGGCTTCTACGACTCCAATACTCCCACTCGAGCTCCCACCTTACTCGTCCCAGCTCGTCCCGCTCGTCGAGAGCTTGACCGCGTCCAGAGCTGAACCTCGCTCGCGCCCCACCTCGCCGACCAAAGACCGTCCCGTCTCGCCTTCCCACCCAGCGAGCCACACTCCCGCCTCCAGGTTCGGTCAGCTCGTATCCACCGTAGCCCAGGCAGGCGCAGCAGCAGCGAGCGCGGCGGCGGGAACCAATGCACCCGCTGGACCAAACGCCGACGACGCGACGAAACCCGTCACGGTAAAATGCGTCGAGACGGGGCAAGAACGGCTCTGGGTCGCAGCGAGTGACGGGGCGATCAGGGTCTACGAGGTCAACGAGCCAGAGCGCGAATCGGTCGCAGCGGGACCCTCGGCTCCCCGACCTTCAGCAGGACCAGTTCGGTCTCCCTCTGACGGCGGCAGCGACGGCGGCAGCGACGGCGGCGAACCAGTCAGTGTCTCCCGCTTCTACTCTATAACGTACACGCGCGTACTGATAGCCGATTGCACCCAGACTCCGAGGCTCGACTTGGTGGATCAGCTCTCTGTCACGATCAACAGGAAGGCGGCAGACAGGATGGCCGTCTTGCCGCGCCTCAACAAGATTGCAATCTTGTCAGGTTCGTGGTCATGCTCTTGTCTTTCCTACTGGTGAGCTCGAGAAAGGGAGCTGACTCTGGGATATCCTGTCCGACAGAGGGCGTCTTGACCTTTCATTCGCTCCCAGACCTCACGCCGCTCGACGTCAGCCGATTCCCGGCGATCCGGGGTATCGTCACGTTCGCCGTCGACGAGGACGACTTGGCCGGCGGGGGCTCTCCCGACTTTATGCACATGTGCGCCATCAAGCGGAAACGGATGCACTGGATCCGGGTCTCGAACGACGGCGTCGTGAGCCTCAAGGTCAGTCCTCCTATGGCGCTGACTCGGGTCCCGCCCCATACAAATCACGCTGACGTGGAATTGGCTGTAGGATCTACCGTTGCCGACCGGAGCCCTGACGGCCGTCCTGAGGCGAGACCGAGTGTGCATGTCCGACGCCGAGAATTACGCGATTGTCGACCTCGAAGCCGCAGAGGGCTTGCCGCTCCTTCCCATCTCTCAAGTTAGTCGCTGAACAAGAATCTCAAATACGGTCTGTGATTGTCTGACAAGCTGACCTCGGGTCTCGCGCGCGCGGACAGTCTCCACATCCCGACCCTGCGCCTTTCTTCAGCTCGGCCGCCGGAAGCGGTGCCGTCACGCCCCCTGTCGCAGGGAACGTGCCGGATCCGAGGCAGCGGCCCGCGATCGCCTGCGTCGCTGCGAACGAATTCTTGATCGCGAGTCATACGGGAGCGACGACCCTCGGAGTGTTTGTGACGGAGCAAGGCGACCCGTGTCGAGGGACGCTCGAGTGGGCGAGCAACCTACGCAGTCTCGGTGCGTGCCTGGCATGCTTTTAAGAGAATACAACAGGGCAAAAATTAACCTTGTCGCTCCCTTCCCCGGATCTGCGTACGCAGTCGTCGACGGGCAGTACACGATCGCCCTCTTGCACAACAACACGATCGAGGTCCATTCGATCCACACGCAAGAGATTGTCCAGGTCGTCACTCTGTCGTCCGGCCTCGACCCGTCCTTCACGGCGCGGAACCTGTACCGTTCGGCGGTCGGGTTGCATTTCGGAGCGGCGACGGGAGCGCACAAGGTTGAACTCGTCGAGATCCCGCTCATCCCGGGGATCTCGAGCTCGACAGCGTCGTCGACGGGACCGCCGCGAACGCCTACCAAGCGCAAGGGGCGGGCGTCCATCTCTTCCATGTCGATGCGGAGCGGACTATCGCAACACAGCCAAGTGTCTTTACGGGAGAGGCAATCCCTCACGAGGATCCTCGTTACGGGTCGAAACGGGGTCTACACCCTGTCGCCGATGACGCTCGTCGTCCAAGCCGATGCGTTGCTCGAAAAAGGTCGCGACTCGGACGCGCTCACGCTCGCTGAGAACTACGCCAAGCCCGTCTCCACCAGCGCCGCCGCCACCGCCACCGCCGAAGTCGTTGAGGGGGAACACTCTGCCCTCCAAGCCGACGACGACGAGTTGAGCTACGTCTATATGCGACTCGCGTTCCGGGCGCTCGACAAGACGGCGTGGCAAGACGCGTTCGACCTGTTGCGTCGTGCGAGGTGTGACCCGCGAGTCGTCGTGCGGATGTTTCCGGATCTCAGGAGGCCGTTCATGACGAGTGGGGACGTCATCAGCGTGTGTCGAGGTGTCAAGGACGAGGTGCTCGCATGTCGGACGGTGGAGGATTACGGTGCGCTCGGCCGCTCTGCGTGTAGTTCTGACCTTCTGACGGGGGAAATGCGCCCGCAAGCTGACACCACGATGAATGCACTCGCAGTCCGAGATAATCTGAACCGCAACTATTCGCCGCACCTGAAACCGGACGTCGAATCGGCTACCCCGACCGTCGGCCTCAAAGCTTCGCTCCTCGCCGCCGCCCGCGACTGCCTCTTGTCGTACTTGATGAAGTGGCGCGCGGCTCGACGGAATGGAGAAACGGACGGCAGTCTCGCCGGCGACTCGCGCAAAGTCGACATCGTGAGCTGCACTTTGCCCGGTCAGGTCCTGATCCTGCCGCTGACAACAAAACGCGTCGCATACAGGTCGTCGACACGACGCTTGTCCGGCTGTTGGCGGAACATGGCCGACCGGACGATATCCGTGTCCTGTTGTCCGGGCCGCACGACGTGGTCCTGCAAGAGATTGAGCAGAACCTCCTCGACGCGGGGATGTACGACGTGCTCGCGGATATCTGGCTCGAGAGACGCGAAGACGCCAAGGTGCTGGAACTCTGGACCAGGTCGGTCTTGCCGCTGCCGAAGTTTGGCCTGAGCGGAGCGCTGACGGAGTAGGGCCCCCGAGTAGGATCGTGGATGGCGAGTACGAGGGCGGCAACCTGGCGGATGGCGCCCGCAAGGTCTTTGACTTGACGTGGCGGTCGAAGAACGCCCTCTTGACGGAGAAGTACGGGATCTGGCTCGTCAAGCATGACGTCTCGCTCGCCCTCAAGGTGGGCTCTGAGGCGATTCTGCGTCATCGACGCAAGCTGACGACTCTGTCTTGGACCGCCCTCAGCTTTTCACGGACCCGAAACAAACGCTGTCTTTCAACACGCGCGACTTGTTCAACAAGCTCAGCCGGATCGACACGAACGCTGCCGATCGGTTCCTCGAGAGCTCGGTCATCCAGGAGCGCGATGCGGTGCGTTCCCGCCCGGTCCGAGGTGCCCCTGCCAACTACTGACAACGAGTTGGCCTCGGCAGGACTCGAGTCTGCACGTTGATCTTGTGAAGCGCTACATCAAGCGGTTGGCGGAACTGCTCGGAGAGCCGACTGGCAAGGCCTACGTGAAGCAGCAAGGTACGTCCATCCGTCTGCTTTCCATTTCCGGCTCAGGCGTTGATGCGGTGACCGTCTACAGAGGAAGAGTATTTGCAGCTTTGCGCCTCGATGTCGGTCCCGCCATCGTTCCTCGCCTTTCTCATCGAGCGGTACTCGCCAAACTCGCCGCAAGCTCTATTCGACCGGGTCCGCCTCAAGGCTCTCTTGTTCCTGAGCAGCTCGTCAAAGTACGACGTCGAGGATGCGAAGAAGGAGCTCGAAGCGATGGAGGTGAAGGGCCTGAAAGGTCTCGTACTCGAGAGGGCGGTCGTGTACGGCAAGGTGAGCCTCTCATTTGCCGACTTTTGTCGCTGTTGTCAGCACTCTCATTCAGGATTGCCCCCGTCCGTCAGCTGCACCTGGATCGTCAAGCTCTCGCGTTGCTCTTGCACAGCCTGGGCGACTTTGCTTCGGCCGACGCCTACTGCTTGCAAGCGGGCGACCCATTATCGGAAGCCGAGATACGCGCATGCACCGCCAAGCTCGGCTTGCCGATCAAAAGTCGGGGACGGCGAGCTTCGCTGACCCCGGCGAAACGCGAACTCGAGGACCGGCGGCGGAAAGATCTCGCCAGGATGCTGGTGGAGATGTGCACTTCCGGTCGAACAGCGGAGAGACGAGCGGGAAATCCTGCGACGACCTGGGAGCAGGTCGCGCGTGTAGTCGATTCGCAGACCGTCCACCTCGACGCTTTCGAAGTAGGTCTGCCTTTCTTCCGCCCCACGCAGGCCGCGTGTTGCGGCTGGCTGACGAGGGTTCTCTTTCGTGCAGACTCTCGGTCACCTTGACGAGTCCATACCTCTTTCCTTGATCGTCGACCCCGTCTCGCGGATGCTCCGGAGGTCGACCCACGGGCAGCAAGAGGCGCTCGTTCTCAAATCGCTCTCGCTCGGACAAAACATGGCGATCCAGGACCGTGTCCTCCGACTCGCCGGATCGATCTCACCAGTCGTCGAGCGTGCGGGCAGCGGTGGAACGGCCCGTGCGGACGGCGGCGAGCGGGAAAAGCACATTGTCGTCCTCGAACCGAAACCCGGCGGCCGCGGCGATCCGGACGATGGACTGGAAAAGTCGCGGAATCCGCCTGCCTCGAGTTCGTTAGAGGATGCCGTAGAGTACGATTTGCGGTAGCCTGCAAAGGGCGTGACTTTGAGAATTTTCGCCCTGCTTATGTCCGCGTCAACTTCGACGGCCGGCAACTCTCGCCGCACGACTCGATCGTCCGGCAACCTTGTTCACGTCGATTGTTCCACACGAGCTCGCCTCTGATTGTTGCCCCTCCGTGTGGCTCCGTTCAACCTCCTCAATAGATGTCTGGGACTCAGGCCGGAGTCGCTGCACGGCTCTACGCTGCATTGCGAGCGATTCATGTCGCCCCACCCCGCCGGATCGCCTCACCGCCTCCAGTTCCGGGCGCCGGACCGCAGAAGCGTGCGAGCGTAGCGATCAGTAAGCTACCCCTGACTCTTGGCTACTCTGCCTGTCGACGCAAAGAGGTGGAACTCGCTCGACAACCTTCGTCCTCGAACGAGATTGTCGCTCGTTGTGGACCCGCGTTCGATGCAGGGCAGTCGAGCGACGACTGCGCCGGAGCTGATCTCGAGATTCATCATACTCTACAGTCATCCGGTTGCGTCCGGAGCATCCGCCGCCGACTTCGACGGCAGGCTCTTCCGCCGCCGCTTCCCCCACCTCTCCCCTCGGATACTCGATCCCGCTCAACCCGTCCCCGCCAGCTTCTCCGAGTCGAGGCAGCGCATCAGTACCGACCGAGGAATCCGAGCCGCAATCTTCCGCGACCGGTGCAGCGGCGACGTCCGTGTCGAGCGCGTCCTTGCAACCGTCAGTCCTCGAACAGCTCGACGACTTTTTCTCGCAAGCCTGGGTCAACAACCCGTCCACGACCATCGAGATCCTCTACATCAAGCGGGCAACGCGCACTACCGAGTAAGTCCACCAGGGGGGATCGACTTCTTCATAAGACGGCGGCTGATGCATCTATCTCTGCGCGGCTTCACAGCGCCTGGAGCGGTCACGTCGCATTTCCCGGCGGACGAACCGAACCGGATGACGAATCGGCAGAGTTCACGGCGCTCAGGGAAACTTGGGAAGGTGCGTCAGCCGGCACCGCTTGCTTCCGCTACATCCTGACTCCGCTGCCTTTGCAGAGGTCGGCCTGGACCTGGCAGAGAAAGACTGGATCTCGTGAGTCTGAGGGAGCTTCGCCTCGCTTCTCGCCAGCTTGACTGAAACTTGTCCCGCAGGATCGGCCAGCTCGACGACCGCGAGATCACGACGAGCCTCGGAAAGCGATTACTCATGATCCTGTCCCCCTTCGGTGCGTCCTGCCGCACGTCCTGCACAATCCGGGCCCCAACTCACGAATGCCCCGCCTGCAGTCTTCTTGCACACATCGCCGCACGCACCGATGCCCGAGCTGCAGGAGACCGAAGTCGCGTCGGCGCACTGGATCCCGCTCGAATGGCTCCATGCTCCGCTGGCCAAGTATGGGCACGTCCCGATTGACATTGCGACCCGCCTCGCGCCGCGGAACCGATTCGCACGAACGGCGTTGAGGCTGCTGGTCGGCAAGATGGACTTCAAGTGCGTCGCATTCCTGCCGGAATCGGTAAATGGCCTGCGACTGACTTCTGACTCTTCGAGTCAGATGCATCCTGCTGCCAAACGATCCTGTCGCAGCTAGCTTTGCGACGAATCAACTCTTGCCAGACGGTCGCGGACCCGAACTGAAACTCTGGGGCTTGACGCTCGGGTATGCTCTCGGTCCTCATCGTCGCGATCCGCGCCGGGACTGATTGGGCCGGCCCACTGCAGGATGACGCTCGACTTGCTCTCTCATATGACCCTGGCCAACTCGCTCGAGGATCTATCGACGTATCCCTACGGCGTCGCGGCGCTCGATACGCCGCTTGGTGGGAGAAATGGACCGTCTCAGGTGGCGAAATTGTCGCCGTTCGCCCCTTCTGAAGCGTCCATCTTTCCTCGCTTCGTGAGTCTACTCACGTCGGAGCCACGGGACAGTCGCTGAGCCCTCATTTGCTACGTGCGCTCCGCAGTCTTACCCCGACATCAATTTCCTGATCTGGCTGTTCGCCTTCCGCTACCGACGACTGTTGCGGCACCCTTCGAACGCGACTTCGCGTCCCCGACCGCCTGACACGCCCGCCCCGGCGCGGGCCAAAGTCAACTGGGCCGGCATGAGCCTGAACGCGTACTACGCCGCCGTTCGACGCGCGCTTGTCGTCGCGGTGTTTTTGAGGTCGTGCGCCGCGTTGGGAGGGATCGTCGCGGCCGGATTGTGGATCCGAGCTAGACTTCTCGAGCGAAAGAGGCTCCGGCTCATTTGAGCGCCCCTAATGCAACCGCGTCCTGTCGCAATGCGAGCAAGAGCAGATGGAAACAGGCTTTGATGATTACTACGACCGACTTGAGAGGTTACGACTTGAGGATGGTTCGTTCTGGAAGGGGAGAACCTGTTCGCCTATGTACACTTCGCACGAGCTCTCTCCTTCAGTAGTTACGGTCGCCCGATCCGTACGAGTCGGATCCGGTGCTGCCGCCTCCGAACTGGCCTTGCTGGTCGCCGCGGCTCAGCACACCCGAGTCGCCCGAGTAGCTGCACTCAGCGTGAAGGCGTCGTGTCAGTGCCGGTCCGGGCTGAATCTGAGGCGCGATCGGGCGAGAAGAGAGGGCGAGAAGAGAGGGCGAGGAGAGAGAGCTCACCCGCTCGTGTTGCCACCAAGACCTCCCTGGTTGCCCGAGCCCGAAAAGTCGTTCTGGCCATCGCCGTCTACAGATGCAGGTAGCGTGAGTTCGACTGTGTTCAAGCTCATGAGCTAGGCCGGCGTCGCAAAAGAGGACTTACACGAACTGCCACCTCCCGAAGCCTGGAAGTCCGTTCCCGGGTTGCCCGAGCTGTACCCGCCGTCGGCGCGCGACTTGTACCCACCGGCGCCGTCTCCCCCACTCGGGAAGCCCGAGTTGCTGTCATCCGTACGGCCGCCGTACGACGACTGGTCGGCGCCCGCCGACGAACCGAACGTGTCGTCACGACGGCCGGACGATTGACCATAGTTGCTCGAGTCGGTCGCACCGAACGTATCGTCGCGGCGGTTCGAGTCATTGTTACCGCCACCGTACTGCGCGCGGTTCGAGTCGTCGAACCCGCCGGTCGCGCCGCCGAACGAGCCCGAGTCGTTGCCGCCGGAAAAGTTGTTCTGGTTGCCCGAGCCGGTAAAGTCGTTGCGGCCGTCGCCGTCTGAGCGAGCGTGTGCACCCAAAAGGTAGGCAGGGTTCAGTGCTCAAGTAGGTAACTCGCGGGTGACGAGAAAGAGCGAAAGGAGGGACGTACACGAGCTTCCGCCTCCCGAAGCCTGGAAGTCGGTTCCGGCGCTAGTGCTGTTCGAGTTGTCGTTGTACGCGCCGGCGCCGTCCCCTCCACCCGGGAACCCTTTGTTGTTCACGTCGGACGGACCGTCGTACGACGATTGTCCCGGACCCGAGCCGGCCGACGACCCAAACGTGTCGTCGCGGCGTTGAGCCGACGAACCAAAGTTGCCCGGGTCGGTCGACCCGAACGTGTTGTCGCGTTGGTCGACGGACGACGAGTTGCCGTACGAGTCGGGGTTACCCGTAGTCGTTGTCGTCGAAGTCGAGTTGTCGTTGTAGTTCGGGTTCGAGTTGTAGTCCGACGACGACGAGTTCGAGTCGTTCTTGTTGCCTGTTTTGTTCGCCGTTACCGTCTGTTACTCGGTGAAGGAGAGCGGACCACACGGACTCACTGTGCGAGTGGAGGGCCTCTTTGGCCTTGTTGATGAGCGAAGACATGGTCTGGAGCGCACCAGTTTCACGTGCATCAGCGGGTGTCTCTCGAGTTCTCCCTCTCCCTCGCATCGGAACTCACGCTGTTTGTTTTCTCGAGGTGCGAATTTGGCGGTAGAGGGAGAGAAAGAAACGTCTGTCAAGCTACGCAGGGCGAGCAAGAGGGGAAAGAGGTGGGGAAAGTTGGAGCATCTGCCCCGGCTGCGTCATCGTCAGAGGACAACGGACGCGGACGCGGCCAACCGCTTGTGCACCAACGGCCGCGTGTCTTGAGAAGAACCGCAGCTCTGTACCGCAGTCAATCGTATCGCGGTCACGAGGTTGAAAGATCCGCGATTACAGCTACATGGAGCCCTAGTCGCGCCCCATTTTTGGTTCATGCGCTCGAATCCGCAGCTTGTCTTTTGCATGCATAGCGAACCTTGTTCCCTTGTACTCCCGGCCATTGGCCATGCAGAGGACACGAGATCAGACGCAGGGTCTTGGAAGAAGAAAGTGCGCAGTCGTTCGCACGCACGCACGCGCATCCAGGCCACAGGCGACAGGAGGAAGAGGGAAGGGTATGTACAAAGGAGAGGGCCTGATACCTACGTCGCGCGACCGGGCATGACGCCGGCGCCGAGGTTGGGAGGGTCATTCGCACCTCCATCAAAAGTACCCGTCGCATCGCGGCCCGTCGCGCTGTACTCGGCGCTGTGACGAAAAAAAACGAGGCGCACGGCGAGAGTCAGTTTCCCATGCTGCTGGCCCTCGGAGTCGCTGCGGAACGGTCCCCCCTTTCCCCCGACATTTCCCCCGACAGCTCAAGTAAGGCGTGCGTCACTAGATTTGGACGCGCGAGACTGACCCTTGATCAACGTTGGGAGCGTCGGCGTTGGCGACTCCCTCGTGTTCGATGAGGGCTGCGCCTCCAGTCGGACCGATTCCGTCTACGGCATCGGGAGCGTCTTCCAACACAGGAGGAGCCCCCGATGATCCGGGTTGCGCATCGGTCGAGGACGAGGCGGACTGCGTCGAAGTCGAACCTGGACCGATGGCGCGAACCAGGCGGGGAGGGTCAGTCGACTCTTTTGCGTGAGTGGCGATCTCGCTCTGGAGCAGGGAGACGGACCGGTGTACTGCCCGACGAGTTCCTTGGCCTGTTCTACAACCTGTACGGGTCGGGTTCCCGAGTGGACGTGAGCGCGAGCAGAGAGAATGAACACGACCCATGACGTACGTTGTTGAGTGACTCCATTCTCCCGGAGCGGACAGCAGATCCTAGGGGTCGGATGCGGTCGTAGAGGTGTCACGAGAGAGTAGATTCGGAGTGGTCTCAGCCCCAGAGAGAGAGCGTGGTGGAACCAACGAAGAGGCGACGAGAGTGCGCGCCCGCCTGAACCCGCCTCCACGCTTGACCAGCGACTCGCACAGCTGCGTGAAGACAGACAGAGAGCGAGAGATGGTCCTCTTGCAGCTATCGGATCCGTTACACGCGCGCCTCGACTTGCTCTTAAAGCACCTCCCCGTCGAGTTGCGGCAACGCGTCGCCTCGCACCTCGACCAAGTCGACGACCACGACCCGCCCTCTCCTGCCACATCTGCAGCTGCGGCGAGAAAGGCAGCCATCCCGCATGAGGTACTCGTCGAGATCTCGCAGTGGGCGCGGGCGAGAGCAGGCAATGAGGCGCTCGAGGATTCAGGTCAGTGCTCCCCACTCCTCTCTCCTCCTCTCTCATGCTCACGGTCCCTTCGCCCCAGCAGACAATTATCGACTCGCGAGCCTGTTACGGCTGACCGACGTCCATGCTCCGCCGTTACCAGAACGCGTAAAGGTCAGTTCTCGTCCTTTTCGATCGACCTGCTCTGGGCCGCACACCCGGGTCCCCAGAGAAAGACTGAACCCATGCCCTCGAGCGCGCATACGCTTCAGTCCCCCGAGTTGCTCGCCATCCTCGCCGAAATCCAACTCGACCAAGACCGCCGCTCCTACTCGTCCATGACCTCTCTCTCCCCGGCCGGTCGTCCCTCCCTCATCCCGCTCAACGACCCTCACACCCCGTTCGGTGGCTCGACGACGAAATCCGTCGCGGAAGAGTGGACCGAGATCAAACGAGAGTTGGGAGCGGTCGTCAATGTCACGGCGAGCATGCTCGCGGTCGCGACCGCCGTTTGGTGGGTCGGAGGCGGCAGGAGTTATGCAGCGGTACGCCCGAATCCTCGTCCTATTCGGGTCCCTCCCACACACACTTGCCGAGAGAGTGCTGAGAGACTGCTTGTGTACTGGCCCCCCATCGGTGCAGCGCCTCGGATTGGCGTTGACGGGAGCGATCGCGATCGCCGCCGTCGAAGGGTTCCTCTACTACCGGTTCTTCACAGCCCTCGCGGCGAAACAAGCCCGCGACGCTAGGCAGGGAGGTGTCGCGGCCGAGTTGCAAAAGGCCAGACTGGGCAGTAGAGGCGGATTCTCGACGCGGCGCGGGCTCGCCGGCTCATCGACGATCGAGGACAAGAACGGTTCGACGACGGCGGTGACTGGTCGACTTGAGAAGAGAAGTAGGTAGCTGGCTGGCGAGCGATGCAAAGTGCATTTGCGGGAGCGTCTACAGTGAAGGGAGTATCGTGACAACAGGGACAGATGAGCGAGCGAACGAAAAGAGAGAGAGGGGGGGAATGCGTGTATCAGGCGATTTGGGACTTTCGTTGAAGCGTCAGCGTGTTCAGGTGTTCCTGCAACTTGTCGTCGTCCATCTTGATGCTGACCGGGCGGGGCAAACAAAAGTTTGACGTCAGCGCGCGCCCGTGAAACGGAGACGACGGGAGATCTCGACCGCTGGCTGCTGCCGCTGCTCACCTCGGAATCAGAGCCTTGGCCTCTTCCGCCTCCATCGGGCACAGGTTGATCAACTGGACCTGCTCAAAGTATTCAAACTCGCCGTCGCCTTGCGGGACCGTTCTGCGCGTGCGTACGAAAGCCACACAGGGAAACCGACATCAAAGAGAGAGAGAGTGTGTGTGTCAGCCGTCTGCGGGCGCCCGTCTAAGGAGCGACTCACGTTCGGGCTGCGGCTGCCATTTCGGCGCCTTCGAACCGGGAAAAGGTGCTGACATAATCCTTGGTCTTGGTAAAGACGCTGTTGTTGTAAAAAGTGGGCAGAGAGTGCAGGGGATCAGCGACCATCCCCTCTGGCGATGAGAGGCCTCGCACAAGCCGCGCGTTCGGCTCGTGCAAGGTCATCAATCCAGCAGTTGAGACCGACGTACGGGTTATCGGGGGCCCTGCCGCTGTCTTCGATTTGGCTCAACAGCAACTTGACTTCGGCGAGCGTGAGCATGTTGACAACCGTGTCGGGGTCGCTAAAGTCTGTGCATCTCATCTCAGAGGCATCAGTGATCCATCCGGAATGGCCCCCTGTCAGGCCAGGGCGTCTCGGTGTTTGGGTTCATGTCGTGCGGCCCTCCTCGCCCGGGGGTGATGGAACTGATCGACTGAGTTGAAGGGGGAAAGACGACGTACGCGGGCCTAGCTTGAGCTGGGCAGCATCTTCGTCATCGGGCTTGTTGCGGTCTGTCACTCGAGACATCCTCCGTCACGAGTCGAGCGAGTGTGGTTCGAGAGCAAAGAGGTTGCACGACTTGGACGCTCTTCACGTGCCGCCAACACCACCGCCGGTCGGGATTTTTCAGAGATCTTGCTCTCATTTGTATCTTGCTCACTCTCCAAGGTCCATCGAGCGTACCGTCCGCAAACGCCCGCGACGAGTCGAGGTCCAGCGTGCAGATTCTCCATTCGCGGTACAGCTTCCGCAGTCAGTCAACCACAAGAACCACCTTGAACCGAACGAATGTATGCACGGGTCAGAGCACAGAAACGACAGTGATAGGGATTGGGTACTGGTCAATGCGAGAAAAGGACTCTGGAAGCCGAGACAGTCCGGTGGTGTCAAGACGGTCTGTCGAAAACGGCGGAACGAGACTCTTCGACCTGCAGGCGGGTCCTAGCGTGTATTCCTTGCCATGCGAGGAAGCCCCACACTGCCGGGCGCAAGCTCTCGCTGGATCTAGTGTTCGAGCTTGGCCCGGCGGAACCCGACAAGCAGCGCCGAGTCGCCTGCGTGTGCGGTCTCCTAGTCAACGAGGGGGAAGTGGTCCCGATCTTGCGCGGTGGATGCGCACACAGGATCTTGATCCCACCACCGATCACGAAAGTCCACTTGAGAGCATGGATCTCCACGAGTCGGCCGGTCACGAAGGGACCGGGAGTGGCTGCGAGCGTCCGGGTCACATCGACGACTGCGAAAAACGTGCGTAGTCAGGGCTTTCACACTGGTCTGGCGAGCTTTTCTCCGGAGGGAACGTACTGCCGAGGAGTCTGGTGCGAGCTTCGGGCGGAACCATCGAGGCGAGGAGCGCTCCCTGTTGCCGACAGAGTGTCAATCGGACTAATTGATGGCCTGTTGTTTCAGGCGCCGCAAACCGCACCCGAATACTCGAGTCCATCGAGGACAACGACGTCCGCGCGATGATGAGTGAGATGGCGCCCGGGAGCGTGGGTGCAAACGCGATCGCGCCTGTGATGACTTGAGCTGGAACTGGGGGACGGAGGCTGACGGATCAATACACGGACATTCCGGCATAGCGTCGAAGAACTCGATTTACTGTGAGTGGTGACCATTGCGAGAACCAGTCCGATCCGTTTCACGAGGGCGCCGGTCCCGAGCGAGAACAGGACGGCGCACAGCGCTCCGCCGGCAAAGACGGTCGAGATGACCGAGACAGGCGCATGGTGCAGCTTTTGTAGGAATAGGGCGATGTAAGAAGTCGGCGTCAAGGACGAAGCGAAAGCGTCGATTCCGAAGAGGGCGACGGCGAGGCACAGGGAGAGGCGGGACGGACTCGCGGGCGCTAGCTGCGGTTCATCGGCGGGCGCTTCATTGACTGCGACAACAGGAACCTTGAGGTGCGGCGTCGGCACGGAAGAAGGTATGGGCGGTCTCGCCGACAGAAGAGGCTGCCTCTCGCCATCGACCGAACTGCCCGAGTCTGTCGAACTGCGTCTCGGCGACTTCCAAAGCTCGGTCTCCTCGGTCAGGAATGCGCACAAGAGGACCTTTACCAGTCCCAGCACGGCGTAGACGGCAAAGATTGATCGATAGGCGAGGTAGGTGGAGGTTCTCGACTGCAGGTGGCTTATCACTTGCCCTGCTGCGAGCGAGCCGAAAGCCAAGCCGACGAAGCCGAGGAGCTGATAGTACATAAGGCACTATCGCGAAGACGGGGTGTCAGCGCGCGCACCGTCATGCGAGACAAGGCTCAGGAACGCACGAAGACACGATCAGCCGACGGCGTGAGCTGGCTCAGCATGGCCGTCTCGAGCGAGCTGCACGGCCCGACTTCATTGCCCGAGCTGTTTAGGTATGTTATTCAGCTCTCTCGTCTATCGCCGCCAGAGCTGGAACGACTGACGGCGAGATCACGCCGAAGGTGGCCGCAAGCAAGAGGACAGTGTAGTTCCGGCTAAAGACAAATGCAAGCTGGGCGGGAATTCCGTTAGTGCGCCCGCAGAGCTAAGCGGGATAAAGTAGCGCACTCACTCCGCTGCCGGCCATCGCTGCCGAACCCAGTACTAGCATTTTTCGCCTCCCGAGGCGATCCGCCGTCCATGCGACGATCAGCGACACGGCCACATCGCCCAGCAACGTCAGCGACAGGAACAGTCCGACTTTTCGCGCCGAAAATTCGAGCAGTGAAAGGTAGAGAACGAGGATGGGCGCTGCGAAAGGAGACGGGAGGTGAGGATGCGGCGCCCGTATGCCCGGCTTGGACCGGATGACCGACCGATTGCCCCGAAGCTGCGCGCGCTCCTTCAGTGTTCACGCGACCATCTCCAAGTGCGGGAAAGAAGGGCTCACCCGAGCATCCGAAAGAAGCGACACGCCAGGAGCAAGGCCACATCTCGCGGGGACCCAGCCGCCCGGAGGTGCGTCCACCCAAGCTCTTCCGCTGCTCTTCGGAACACAGCCATCCTTGGCTCAGCCAGATACGCGGAGGGTCAGTGACAGAGACGGGGAAAGGCGACCTTCGAAGCCCGGCAAACGCAAGATGAGCGAATGCGGAAAAGGAGCAAGAACCTCGGTCGCGATGCCGACGTTCGTTGCGGAGCCGAGCCAGCCGCGCATCTTCAGCTCATTCGTCAAGTGGCAAAGCTTCGCGCGGCGTCCGCCCGTTTCGGCGCGAAAAGGCGTCGAGGTCCGACCGGGCGTTCGTGAGAAAAGGAGTCGAGGGGCGCGCGGGGGGAAAAATCTGTTTTCATGTACAGACGGTCGCGTCGACGCCGTCACTCTAGTGCTCAAGGCGCGCAGTCTTGAAACCGATAAAGAGAGCGATATCATCTGTATGTCGATTGGAAGGTCAGCCAGAAAAAAAGCGATTAGACGGATTTTCGAGGAACTCGCATAAGATCTTGATGCTTCCCATCAGCACGAACGAGTACCGAATGTGACCCATGCTAACGAGCGTGAGCGAAAAGGTCGGTCCTGGCGTCGCGGCGAGGGTCTTGCAGACGTTGATGACTGCGAGGAGGCGCGTCAGCTCGATTTGCACGCGGGCGCTGCAGCAGGTTCTATAGCCAGACTCACTGCCGAGGATTCGGGTGCGTGACTCCTTGGGAATGACCGCGGCGAGGAACGCGCCTGTGGGAGATGCGAAAGTCAGATGGGAGCGACGCGATCGGGTTGGAGCGATTTGCCGTCTCACCTCGAACACTCGCATCCATGGTCGCGAGGAAAGACCGCAGGATGAAGAACGTGAGAGCCACTGGTAGGCTTGGAGCCAAGCCAAAGGCGATCGTGAGGAGCTGGGCTGGAGCTATGGGAATGTGTCGGTTGTCAATACTAGGCCGTGGAGAAACGCCTTCTTGCTTACCATGAGTTCCGACCATGGTCCCGATGATGCCGAGTCGCTTCGAGATAGAGCCAGCGGCGAGCTGACTGACGCAGGCGATGATGGCCGTGATCGAGAAGAAGTGCGCAATGAGCTGGACGGGCGCCGCATGCACCGTCTTGAGGTAGTACGAGATGAACGACAGCGGAGCGAGCGCGCCTGCGAAGGCGTCCATCGAAAAAACGAGGCAGAGGACGACGAGCCGACCGATCGGCAACTTGGGGACCGGCAAGTCGGCGGGCGGGTCCAGGATGGGGTTCTCCCGCAAGAGAGGTTGGCGCTCGCCTTCGCGACTGGTCCGACTCGCGGCAGGAGTCGGAGAAGTGGTCGTTGACGGGACGGGCGGGTGGTCGACCTCGCAGTGGCGGGTCATCAAGATGGAAAGCACCAGCTTCAGGAGGGCGATGATGGCGTAGGCCATGAAGACGCCTTTGTATGCAGAGACAATGTCTTTGCCGGCCTTTTCCGTCAGTTTGACAATGAGGCCAGTCATGTTGTTACCGGCGCTGATGCCAATGAAGCCGAGGACCTAAGGCACAGGCAAGTGAGCTGCGGCCCACAGTAACGAGCGGAGCGGGGAGGAAAGCGCACCTGGTACCACATGAGCAGGCTGACTCGGCCTTCTGGCACAGTCAACTGACTCATCATGGCCTGCTCGAGCGCGGCAAACGGTCCGACCTCGTTCCCGCTCGGCGAGATGATTCCGAGGATGGCGGCGAGAAGGAGGACGACATAGTTCTCGGACCAGAAGAAGACGAAGCCGGAGGCCGCCATCATGAGCGAGCCGAGAGCGAGCATGCGACGGCGCCCGAGGGCGTCTGCGGTCCAGGTGACGAACAGCGAGAGGCCGACATCCCCGAGGAGGGTCGCGGAGAGGAACAAACCGACTGCGCGGTCGCTGAAGCCGATATGGCGCAGGTAAAGGATCAAGACGGGGGCGAATGCGCCAAATCTGTAGTATCAAGAACCCGTGTGAGCCTTGTAGGACGAGCTCGCGAGGTTTGGCGCGAGACTCACCCGGCCATTCGAACAAAGCGAGACACGAGCAAGAATGCGACATCCCGCCTCGAGTGCGAGTCCCGCAAGTGCGTGAGACCGAGCTCATCTGCGAGTACAGATAACACGCCCATTGCACGTCTACAGCGAGGTGCGTGGAGGCAGAACAGGAAGGAGTCGCCCTCGAGAAGAAGTGATGACGGCGAGCAGCTCCACTTTTAGGACCTTCGCAGCAGGCGCGGGCCGATTGCAAATTGACCTTTCAGCTGCGCTTTCTGAAAGCATTGTACTCGCTCGCTCATGGTCGACGGCGCTGTAAAGTTGCGGAAGAATTTCCGGTGCGGCAGGAGAATGGCATGCGAAGAGAGAAGGCATTTCATTCAGAACAACAGGGGAAACGACGTGGAGAAAGAGTACAAGGGGGGACGACAGGTGACTTGCCTACCTTGATGATGGAGCAGGCATGGGTTAGTTGAGTCGGAGCGGCAGTAAGTGAGCGCAGCGCGGCGCGGCGCGACAGCCAGACCGAGTCTGCTTCTGGAAATCAGATCTGGCCCTTGAGGTCGGCCTTGCTCATCTTGGACATGACCTCGTTCAACGGAGCGAACGCCGCCTTGCAGTCGAGGTGCCTTTCGGCGAGCGGGGCGTTCGGCGTCTTGTACAGCGCGGCGTTGTGCGAGGCGAGAAAGTCGTGCGCGTCTTGGTCCGAATCGAACGCGAGCTGAGAGGTGACGAGGCTGAGCGGGATCTGCATGTAGCTGCGAGAGTATACACACACACGAGTCAATACATTCGTCCCCAGTCCGCTCGCGCTCACTTCTTGCGACAGACGCACGCCTTGCACATGGTGACGAGCGCCGCGACGCGTTCGCGCGGGACAAAGGCGTCCATGACGTAAGCGCCCATCTTTGGTGCAGCGAGGAACAGCCGGAACAGCTTCGTATAGTTGCCCTGAGTGACGGCGAGTCGGACCCCGAGCGCATGCGAGACAGAATGGTCGCGATACTCGTCCGGCGTCAGTTCGGCGAGCGTCGTGTTGAGCTCTGCGGACGGTGCCCTTGATGAGCTTTGCCTGCCACAAAGAGGTGAACGATCTCATGCGGACGCACCTGCGCGATTCCGAGAAAAGAGGAGGTAGAGGATGCGGTAGCCGAGGAACTCCATCGGGTGGCCGTTCAGCCCGAGCCGGTAGAGATGCCGTAACCGACTCTGACATTGATTGAACTCGCCAAAGTCGCCCTGCGTGGTTCTTCGCATTAGTCGACCGACCCGAACAAGCCGAATCGCGCTGCTCGGAGGCTCACCTTTTCCAACGCGATCCGGGCGTGAATCTCGTACACCTGCACAGTAAAGTCGTTCTGTATCCGCTGGACCTGTCCCGCGCGCCTCTCTGAGCGTCAGTCGTCGACCGCGGCGCGGCAAATGGGGAGCGCCACCACTGACCAGCAGATCTTGCCGCATGCTCTTGAACTGGTCGCACACCCAGTTGTAGTTGTTCTCGTCTCGCCATTTCCGCTTCAAGAGTTCCAGAGTTTGCTTCAGAATGTCGAGCGGTCGGATCGTGTTCGGATCAGGAAGCTAGATGGCGATGGCAAGCACGCGTCAGTCCTGCTGTCCTGGCAGAGTCGCAACCGGCGCGCAGGCAGCCTGCGGCGGTCGCTTGCATCGAAGGCTTCCACTCACGCTCGTCAGACGCAGATATGGTTTTTCGAGCTTTGTGTTCTTGCCGACGATGGTATATTGGTCCCAGTCGATGACGTTCTGTGGACACCGGGTGTAGATACGAGTCAGCGTCTGGCGCGGACTGGACCCTGTTGAAAAGACGCGCACCGGATCATACACGGCGTCCATATCTGGTGTCGACGCGCCACTGAAATCTCCATAAGAGTGAACGCCACCTTGCACCAACCTGCCCATCATCCGCGCCGAGCTGTTTGGACCGTTCGAAGCCGCGACGCCTCCCTGCGCCTGATCGAACCGCCGCGCGCGTTTCGCTCGCCGGTCTTGTTCGTCCGAGAGACCTGGTGAGACGCCATTCGCAGCTGGAGTGGTGGGGACGAACCCTCTGCGGGCGGCGGGGAAAAGAGCCGAGGCGCGTTAGCGCTCGCCGGCGGGAGATCGAGACGAAGGCTGCGGGAGGAACTTACTTGCGCTTCTTTGCTGGGTTCAGGCTGTTGACAGAGATCCGCGTCGTCAGCTTTCCCGAGGCTCGCCGTAAATGAACGAGCGCGCTGACCGCGTCCGCACCTCTCGAGTTTGTAATTGGTCCAGTCGGTCGACCAGAGTTGGCCTGCCTGGAACGCGTGATAGATCGCTTGTTTGAGTTCGGTCTCGACCGCCTGCCGATTCGCGTCGGTGCACTTTGCGAAAGTCTCGTTGACGAATTGCCTGGGCCGAGTGAGGGAACGAGGTCAGCCTGACACTCTCTGAACCGAGGGCCAGCGGACGGGGTGGACTCACTTGAGAGCTGGTGGCCAGTTGGATTTGCTCGTCATGGTCCAGCGTGGCTCGTGCGCTCGGCTAGCACGGTTGGAGAGTTTGCAGAGTGATGACCGCCGGCTGAAGATGCAAAGTCAGTTTCCCCGGCACTTGCAGGACGCGCTCTCGCAGTGTTGTTCCGAGTTTGTGCTGTTGACTCTCGGCTAGCTAGGGTCCGTGAGATTGCGAGAGCTGCGAGCGGGAGAAGCTAACATGGCTTTGTCGGCCGGCCGAAAATCTTCAACCGTCACGAGTGCGACAATTGCTTTCTCTTGCTAACGCCCGCGCTGTTTCTCTGGATCGTTACGGGAAGAATCTCTCAGATCGGGGCTACAGAGTTGCGAAAGCCGAGCGAGCGTTTCCTTTGACCCAGTGAGGCGCTTCCCCTTCCTCTCACGCCGCGTGAGCGCAGGACAGGCCGTAGAATGGAGATGTCTCGGCCGCACCGTACGCGAACGTACGCGATAGGCCTTGCCCAGCTACTTGACCCGAGGGCGCAGGAAGAAGCCAAACTGCTCCTCGGACCTGTTCTCCTGCCGGCGATTCACGATGCGCCCTTCCCCTGCACGAGCACCCTCGGAGCCACTGAGCAAAGCGAGCGCTGTGGTCGCTGACAGAGCGCAATCCAAGGCTCGAGGCAGGCAGTCTGCACGCAGTGTCGTTGCGGTCCACGGGCCGACAACTGCGTGCTCGTCGCATCGACTCGTGAGCGCTGCCGAAGATGCAAGCATTGGAGAGCACAGTCACGGTCTTGGTCACATTGAGTAGGTGCAACTCGTCGACGTCAGAGCTCCTGCAGGCCCTCGACAAAGCGTCTGGACCGCGGTCGGGGAGCGGAGCCAGCCTCGGTCGACGTCTCTAAGTCCTCGCGCGAGTGGGAGCCTTTTTCCGCCTCTTCTTCATGTCTCGTGGGATATCTGGCGAGCGCCTTTGTGTCCGAGGCAGCCCAGCTGTGAGCGAGCGGGAGGAGCCAGTCGATGTCGATCAACCCAGAGGTCATGCATCGCTTCCAGCCAGTCGGGGCGTCGGAGCGTACAGCGCCCGCTGATTCAGCCGACACAAGTCGTGGTAGCAGCGGTCCATTCAGACCCGCAAGGTGCGCGGGGAGAACTCGACCAAAACGTCATTGTTCAACCCTGGTCCGCGCCAAGTTTCGCCTCGCTCCACTCTGCCGCTCTCACGCGAGACCAGGCCGGAATGAGCTCGGCTGCGGGCAGGAAGCGCACGGCTCCCAATGACGGAACGGACCCGGATCACGCTGGACCGCCGCCTGCGTCGCGGCGCCGCTTGACGTTCGACTCGCCGTCGCCTGAACCTCTCGCCTCGCACCAGCTCGAACCGTCGGACCTGGTCACCGGAGCAAAGCACACTCACCAGCTTGTCAACGCCCTCTCGAGTCGGATCGAACAAGCCGAGCACGAAGCGCGCGACCTGTCCCTGTCGGTCGCCGAAGCGAAACAGATCCGCGACACGCTGTCGGCGAGCGTCGCCCAGTTTTACGACACTCCCGCTACAAAGGGAGACATCCTGTCGCTCTTGCTCGCCATCGACAAGATCGGCGGATCGACGCGAGGTCCGTCGGTGGCCAACTCGGAGCAAGACGCAGTGCACCCGTCGCCGTTCCAGCTCCTGCCGTTCGACATTGTCCGCCTCATCTTGCTCCACGTCCGCGACCTGTACCTCGACGAGTTGCCGTCCGACAGCGCGTTGACTCTGGGCGGCGTCGGTGGGTGGCGCCGGCTTGTCAGGAGGACCGCCGGACTCTCGTCCAACCTCCGCGAAGTCTGCAAAGCCTTGCTCGCCTCGGAGGTCGTCGTCACCGACGTCAAGGCGCTCGAGAAGCTCTCGAAAAAGATCGCCAACGGGAAGGTCCGTGCGAAAACCGTCTCGCGCGTGACGATGGCGCCGCGCCACTATGGCTTGAACGGACCGGACCGCGACCTCGGCTTCATGATCCCAGACTTGCTCGCGTCCATGTCCAACTTGACCTACCTCAACATCACCGTCGACCGCACCACCTACTCGCTCTCGGACGCCGTCCTCCGCGGCCGCCCGTTCGACTTTGACGCGTTCACGGGCGGCGTCGACGTCGCCGACATCATCGTCCACCACCTGCAGAGCTTGCGCGAGTTGATGTTCGGGGTCCCGACGACGCTCGCGACGGTCGCCAAGTTCACGTCGACGATCCCGACCCTGCGCGAGCTGAGCGTCGTCGGCGAAGTCGAACGGGTTGACGGGGCGACCGTCCCGTTCAGCTTGTGTTCGCCTCTACTCCGTCGTCTCTGGCTCCCGACGACCATCCTGAGTCCCGGAGATCTCGGCGACCTCCTCGGTGTCGATGTCACCAAGGAGGAGAGCATCGCCGGCCTCGCTTCGAGTTCGGACCCGCAGCGTCGCCTCGACGCGCTCGCGTTCTGCTTCGACGTCGACGATCTCTTTTCGACCACCGGCACTCCCATCACCGACACTGAGATTGCGCACCGGTTCACCTATCTCGAGAATGTCTTTTCGCACATTGGTCGCGACTTGACCGAGTTGCACGTTTCGACCCCTGGCGCGGATCATCCCGACGCGATCCGGATGCGCTTGTTCCACACGGCGGCGCTCGGAGGTGGCGGGGCGAATCGCTTGCGCGGGCCTGGGCAGGGTGGAGCTGCGGGAGGAGCGCCGCGGCCTCCGCCCGGAGCCGGAGCGCCTGGCGGAGCGAATCCGCTCGCCATCGGACCTCCGATCACTTTGACATTCGCCGTCCTCGGGAACCCGCCCCATGGTGCGCCTGTTGCGCCGCCCGCAGGGAACGCCGTTCCGCAGCCAGGTCAACGCGCGGGTGCGCCGCCTCTCGCAGGCGGACAAGCCGGTCAGGGTATGGGGAACGGTCCGACGGGACAGGCCGTGAACGGCGCTGCCGCTGCTGGGAACCCGGGACTCGGGCGCGGATTGCGCAACTTGTTTGGCCTCGGCGGCGGTAACAATGCTGGCGCGCCGAACCGGCCGCATGTCAATGCTGGCGCGCCGAACATCGGTCCGGCGCAGCCTGCCGCTGCCGCCGGTCCGGCTGCGGCGCCTCGTGCTCCTCCCGTTGGCGGAGGGGCTGCCGGCGGCGGCGCGGGCCTCCTCGGCAACGGGTTCAACCTGCTCTTTGGCGGTCAGCCACTCCCTCCCGCCGTCCCGTTCTTTGGCGACCTGGTCGCCCACTGCCCCAACCTTGAGCGTCTCGAGCTCTTTGGCCGCCGATACGACGCCGCACTCGTCGATACGTTGCGCCACCATCCGCTGCGCCGCCTCTCGGTGTCGGTCCCGAACGACACTGCTCGTGCAGAGTTTGTCACCACGCTGATCGCCGCTCTTGACCAAGGTGCCTGGCCCGACCTGAGGCGGTGAGTACTCCGTGGTGCTCCTCCGGGGCCAACCGGACCGGTGGCTGACCCCCCGTTTGCGCGTCACACAGCCTCGAGTTGTGCGCCGGCGGTGGAGACTGGGCGCCCGCCGAACGCCGTCAAGTCATGCAGGCCGCTGCGAAACGGGCCAAACTCGTGTATCGCTCGACGGATCACTAAGTCCAAAGTAGCTTCTTCCTCCTTCATCGTGCTTTTCACTCTGTTGCCATATCACCACTGCACCACTGCAATTAACCGCCTTCCTTCTTCCTACGCTGTTCATGCGCAGTGCTGCTTCGGTGGTCCTCTCCATGAAGTGACGGGTATTCCGTGGATGCTGCGTTGTAGCAAGTGCGTTCAGGGCGGCTCTCCGCTGCGGATTACTCTTGCGTGCGTTGAGGGCCGCTTTCGCTTTCGGCTGCGGATTGCTCTTGCGCGCTCTTCTCGTCTCCCACTTTGCCCACATTATGTCTGGTCGCGCGTCGCGCGTCGCGCGTCAAGTGTCCAGGATTGGCAGTATATGTACCGCGCCACCGCAAAAGGGAAGCTCGCAGGGGCGCGCCCGGACACCAAAAAAGAGTGACTCTCTGGCCGGGAATTGAACCCGGGTCTCAGCCGTGACAAGGCTGGATACTAACCACTATACTACCAAAGACATGGATAAAACAGAGGCCGCCAAAAGCGTTTATGATCAGCAGCTTAACTTTCGCGCTCTTCCGCCCCTTCGGACTCGGCCGGACGGCCCACGAACCAGCTCAGCACCTCACACAAGCCACAAAGAGCAGTCCCATCGCAAAAGGAACGAGTCCTAACGAGGGACAGGAGAGGGGGAGAGTTCGGCAGTCGCGGTCTCATGCTGGGCTAGATGGGCGCGACCGGGCAGCCCATCAAATGAGGCCCTTTACGCACGGGGGCCGCACTGGGGGCAGCGCAACGAGGACAGTCAACACGGCACCTGTGCACTCCACAACAAGTAGATGGACTGGACGCCACACTCGAGTCTTCACCATATCTTTGCCCACCGTCACTTTGCCTTCCCGCCGTTCACGCCTGCACAGAGAGCTGCGTTGGAGACCACCCGCAGCAAGGACATGGGGCAGTACACATGTCAGGCAGCCTGACGTTCAACTGACAACCTCAAGACTTCTGGAAATCCCGTCTGGCCACCTGCTCTTGTACTTTCCCGTTCGAGCATAGCTGCTGCGCAGAGGGGGTAGCTTCCATTGCGCCTACCGGAGGTAGCTGGAATCTCGGTGCGCTCGGGCTCGCTTCGCTCGCAAATTTCTGCACAAGGGGTATTCCCAATTCGCTGCGCACGCGCTATGGTTCTCACTTGAGCTCCTGAGCTTAATTTACCGCTCTTTGCTGATGCACCCGTGCACTCCATCATATGGACACTGTATACTGAGAGCCTTGACCAGCCCGCCTTGATCGAGTGCTGCACCGAAGGACTCCGACGCGCACCAACCTGGGCCTCCCCTTTTCAGAAAGGCCGCTCTAGTACACGCCACAGCAGAAACACGCGACACGTAGGCCTCCGAGCCCGCCAGAGGACTTTCAGAAAGTCTGCCCTACGCGAGGCCCGCTGCGCTCGCAAGGGCCTGGAAGACCCTCCGGCTTGCGACGCTTCGGCCCGGCTGCTACGCTTCCGCCCGGACACTCAGTACGCAATATAACCCAATGTACAGGCCCAAACGACAAGAGCTCGACGCGCGAACAAGACTTCGAAGAAATCGCGCCCAGGGAAGGAAAAGGCCGGAGTGGAGCCTCGCTGTCACTGGGGCTCTCTTCCCCCGCATGCTTCCTCGTAGCTGCATGCTCGAGTCGACGAGTCTGTTCTCTCCATGAGGTCCTACAGACAAGGCTTCGGTTTCTTCTCTTCCGGCCGGTGTCTGCGTCCTGAGAAACGAAGCCTCGCTGCGCTCGGGCTCGCTTCGCTCGCAGGCTTCCCCATCGCTCCGCGGCACTTCAATCTGTTTGATTCTGCGTACAGTCCTGCACAGTCAGGGATAGGGGCGGCTCCTTCGACCGATGATCTGAGGAAGCAA
Organism: Rhodotorula taiwanensis; assembly: GCA_002922495.1. Classification (NCBI taxonomy): domain Eukaryota; kingdom Fungi; phylum Basidiomycota; class Microbotryomycetes; order Sporidiobolales; family Sporidiobolaceae; genus Rhodotorula; species Rhodotorula taiwanensis. The sequence continues at coordinate 57,675 of PJQD01000057.1, read as the reverse complement.
AGCCTCGCTGCGCTCGGGCTCGCTTCGCTCGCAAATTTCCCCGCACCTCCTGCCATATCTCGCTCGCTGCGCTCCCTAACAGTGCCAACAGCCCGCAATGCCCAAGACCGGGGCAGCAGGACCCGCATATCACGGCTCCATGAAGAGCTAGCTGTCAAACACCGCAAGACCTTCTCAAACTCACCCATACAGGGGACGAGAGGACCACGCAGCGGGCGCGCATCGTTCACCTCATGGCACGTGTCTCCGATTGACCCTATGAATGTACAAGAGCCCGCGCCTTGAGTAGAGTGCGGAGTTGCACCATCGAAACCGGGCCGCAGCAGCGGCGCCGACGACCAGCTTTCGACTTCCTCGCTCAACGTTCACGCTCAATCCGCTTTCATTCAGAGGCTCACTTGCGGACAATCGCTGGAACTCGTTGAGAAGGAACGGAAGCTATCGTGGCAACACGCGGCTTAATCCTCGCTACTTCCGCTCCACCTCCGCTGATACCCCCACCAACGTCAGTCTCCGGCTACCGGCTCCGATTGCAACTTTTGCCTCCGTTCCATCCTTTACGCCACCTTCAAGTCGCCGCCTCAGAACGTGCCCGCTCGATTCGACCTCGAGGTCGCGGACGTATACAGAAGCAACAGCTACCTCAAACAAACCTCTCGCCAGAACTTCGGACCCCCACATCGAACCCAGCAATGGTCTCCGCTCACGAATATGACGAAGCCGTCCAGCGATACATCCGCGACATTGAAGACGACCTGCGCAAGGTGTCAATGTCAATCCGTGCGTCCGCTCGTCATATGTACGGGACCTCGGAAGCTGACAAACCCCGCTGCGCGCCGAAACAGACGACCGCCCCGAAGTTGGCTGGGAAGAGTACCATGCGCACAAGGTTTTGACCGACTTTATGGACAAGCAAGACGGCTTCAAGGTGACGCGCCACGCGTACGACCTCGAGACGGCTTGGTCCGCCGTCTTCACTTCGAGCGCGGCCGAAAACGCAAAGCAGGTCCCGACGATCGGGTTCAACAGCGAGATGGACGCCCTCAAGGGCCTCGGACACGCGTGCGGACACAACCTGATCGCGATCGCGGGCTGCGCGAGTGCGGTCGCGACCGCGCGCGCCCTCGAAGAGTTCTCGTTGCCCGGGCGAGTGATTCTCCTCGGCACTCCCGCCGAAGAGGGCGGCGGAGGCAAAGCCATCATGCTCGAGCGTGACGCCTACAAGGGCATGGATGCGTGCTTGATGCTGCACCCGGGTGGCGGACAGGACGGCAAGCATGGCGCCGGCGTCATCACGTCGAACTGCATTTCCGGGATCAAGGCGACGTTCCACGGCGTCTCTTCGCACGCGGGCGCGACCCCCGAACTCGCCGTCAACGCGCTCGACGCCGCGTTCGTCGCGTACTCGGCCATCAGCGCACTCCGACAGCAGCTCGCGCCGGGCACCAAGGTCCACGGGATCATCACCGGCAGTGATGAGTGGTCTCCGAACGGTGCGCCGCAGCTTTCTTTCAGCGTACCCTTCGCCAGGTTGCTGACAACAGAGCCTATAGTCATTCCGAGCAAAGCCACCATGCTCTACGGTTTGCGGACCGAATCGTCGTTCACGCTCGCCGACCTCATTCCGCGCGTCCTCCGCTGCTTTGAAGGCGCGGCGACCGCCACGGGATGCTCGCTCGAGCTCGAGCGCGAGCACCTCTACCTCGAGCTTCGCCAGAGCGGTCCGCTCGCCAAGGAGTTCGCCGCTGCCGCTGCCCGGTGCTGGCACAGCGACGACGGCGAGTCGTATCATGTCGAGATGCACGCCAAGACGGGCGCGAGTACCGACTTTGGCAACGTCTCGTACCACGTCCCGGCGCTCCACCCCATGTTCAATCTCCCGGAAGCGGGGCCGAAGGACCAGCCGCGTGAGCTGTCGGTGGGCCGCGCGCCTCGAAGATCAGCACGCGTTGACTCGGCACTCCTTGCAGACGCGGCTTCGTACGCCAAAACGACCGCCCTTCCTTCCTCTCACGAAGCCACGCTGCGCGCTTCGACGGCCCTCGCGCTGACCGCGCTCAAGGTCCTCACGTCCAAGGATCTGCGGGACGAGATGTACAAGGCGTGGAAGGAGGACCTGAAAGCGATCGACGCCGAGCATGCCATCGAGCGGCTGCACAAGGTCCTGCCAGAGAAGCAAGGTGCGCGGGGCAAGAGTTCAGATCACGACCACGAGGACGGACACTTTGGATGTCAGCATTGAAGCGTAGGGAATCTAAGATTGGCAACAACATCTTGTTTATACGGTCATCACAAATTCGGGAGAGATGCCCACCAGTCGCCGCCGGTGGCTGTCGCTGACTCCGTGGCGGGCGCCCCGAGCCCGAGCATCCAAGAGTCGTCAAAGAGCCCGCTGTCGAGCGGCCACGCCGGAACGTCCTCGAGAGACACTCGCGGTCTCTCCGGCTCCCGCTCCAAATACGCCTCTGCTGACATTGGCACAGCAGCGGAGGCCGGTTCCTCGGCGGTGGCCGCGGTCGCCAAGGGCTGACTCGTGGCTGGACTGCCGAGCGGCGATGGCGATAAAGGCTGCATCGCTGCCGAAGCGCCGCCGAGACCCGTCGCCGGCAACACGAACGTGACTGGTTCAAGGTCTGCGAGGGCTAGAGCGTCAGCGGCGACTCGTAGCGGAGACCACCAGCGAGCGAGCACGCACCGAGCGCGGTCATCAAGGTCTGGAAGTTGGAGCGGGCGAGCGGTGCCGACATGAACCAGCGCGTCTCGAGCTTCGAGAGGAACCACATGACCTTGCCCATGTACTCTGCTGCTTCTCCTCGGATCATCTCGCCTCGCCAGAGGGCTTGGAGAACGACGTGACCTGCACCGACGATTCGAGCGAAAACCGTCCAGGCACAATTGACGAACCGCGTAGTGAGGAAGATGCGCTCGTAGTGGACGAGGAGGAGCGTCGCTGATCGGGCAAGGACGGCAAGAGAAGACATTCCGAGGGAGGAGGTCGTCGCGCTCGGGGCGCGGATGAGGATTCGAAGCCAGTGGTAACTGCGGAAGGGCAGGTCAGCGCGGCCTCTTTGCAAGCTCACAGAAAGCCCACGCACTGCTTGGTAGCGAAATATGCGGTCATCGTGCTGCAGTCGTTCGTCTGCGACCCGAACCGTTGCAGGAACGCGTGCAGGCGCGTCTCGAGGGAGAGGACGTAGGCCGGATCGCGCATCTTGGCGGGAGCGTTCCGGCCTGTCGAGAGCACTTCCGACTCGAGCAGGATCAGCTCGCCGATCGCAGGCGCGACGATGCCTCCGGTTCCGGCCGCGCTCGAAAAGATGTCGGCGTCGAAATCCGTGATGAACGGTGACTCGCCAGTGAGACCGGCCCAAGAGACGTCCGTGAAGAGAACGTAGAAGCCGAGAGCGGCCGTTCCACTTTCGGCGGGATACGCCGCTGCCGTGTTCGCTTTGAGGAGGCCGAGCTCGTCGACGCAGAAGCAAAGCTTGCCGACGATCTGGCGAGTCGTGTGCATCGACGCCGCCGCCATGCAGTACAGCTGCAGCACAATGAGCGCTTGGAGAGCCGTGACCGTCGTTGGGATCTTGACGAGATCCACCGCGTGTCGGAAGTACGTAGCGTCGAGGCGATGGACAGACGGGTCCATCGGGAGCAGGGCTTCACCGGCAACGAGAACTTGGTCCGAGTCGGCGGCTGAAGCGTAGGTGACTTGCCTCAAGTAGCCCATGGCGTAGATGGCGTACAAGAGAGCCAGCTGGTCGTCCGTGAGCGAGCCCGGAAGGTCGCGCTGGCGTTTGACGAGCTGAGTCATGCGGACCGGAGACAGGAAATCGAAGAACGGCAGGATGTCCCGGACGAACGTCTCGCATAGCGACTCGCGTCGCGGATCGTGAGGATCTGGCGGCGGCGGTAAAGGAGTTTCGAGCGCGAGGGACGGGTGCGTGCCCAAATCGGGGAGGACGAGGGAAATCGGGTCTGCGTGATTCCCGACCATCAGCGCGCGCGCGACTCGCTGCGGACCGACCTGCAGCGGACGATAAGAGAAAGGACTTACGACCTGTCACTGCCTCGCATTGCTTCTCGAGGTCAATCTCGACGGCTCGAATCCCCTGCGGCCGCGGTTCATCACTCCGGTAGTCGTCCGGCGAGTTGGATGCCGACGACGCCTGCTGCTGCGCGAGCGGCCGATGGATCCGCAGCTGCCGCGACGGTCGCGCTCGGGCTCGGTACGTGCATTCGAGCCCGCCGGCTTCTGTGCATTTGCTGCAGGGGCTGTGGCCGTCGCACTTTGTCCTCCGGACCCGGCAGGCTTCACACGCTTTCGCGATCCGCTTGGGACCGACGCCGCCGGTGCCGCTGCTACGGTCGCTGCTTCGCTCTCTTTCAGCCGGCATACCAGCGCATGAGGTGCAAAGGGGTTAAGGTCAATCCAAGCCGGGCGCGATCAATCGTCAGCGAGAGTGGACGACGACCCACACGTGACTCTGTCCGGAGGGGCTCCCCGAGAAAAGGGGCGATCCGCAGTTCGCGCATCTCTCGGCTCGGAGTCTCGCTTTTCCACGTGTGCACGCCAGGGTAAAAGTTGTACAAGGCTCGGTGCACTACTTTAAGGAGGAAGTCTTGCGGGATCGCCCGCATCAGCACGAGTACCGGAACGCGATGTTCTCGCGGTCCGTCAAGTCGAGGAACTCTTGGTTCGTCTTGGGTTCGTAGTCGGGCGACGACATGATGCGATCCCGCCGGCGGTTCTCCCGCGCGTAGAGGAACCAGATCACCGCCAGATCCGCGATTCCGAACGCGATGACGGCGACCGAGGTGGCCAGTCCGGGTCCGTACCGCGGCGCGTCTTGCGCCCGGAACGTCTGCGGACCGACGAGGTTGCCGACGGCGTAGAAAACGAAGAAGAGGGAGCTGACGGTTGTCTCTGCGAAGGAAGTCCCGATCAGGGCTGCCGAACATTCATATACGAGCGTCTGCAAGAACTTACTTTTTGTGCTGCCCGAGACATTGGAGCTCAAGAGAGACACGCAGACGATGAGGCCGATGGTGGCGTAAAGCCATCTGCGTCGAGGTAGCCAAGTCAGCCCAGTTCAAGAAGGTCTCGGGCGCAAGACGCGCCGCCGTACACGGACGCGGACGGGCCACGTGACTCACAGGTAGTAGCCGATCAGCCGGCCGACCTTGAGGTGCGTCGGGAGTTGCCAGCACAGGAGGACGCCCAACAGGCCGATCGCGAGGGGGATAATGCCGCACAGGATCCGGAGCCTGATCCGGTCGCCGAGCCAGAGGAAGAAGAGGACGCCGACAAAGAGGAGGGCGCCGCCCGGCGCGTTGTACAAGAGGGAGTCGAGCTTGTTGAAGCCGAAGCTGGAGATGATGATGCTGAAGAACGAGGTGACCCCGCCGTTGAAGACGTTCATCGCGCCGGCGTAGAGGCAGTAGCACCAAGTCAAGGGGTCGAGCAGGGCTTCCCGGACTTGGTACCACTTGTGTGCGCGCGTGCCGATGCCCGTCTGGTTGTTGCGGATCCGTTCGACGGCGAGAGCGCGGTCCGGTTCGGTCAGGAAGCGCGCCGTCAGCGGCGAGTCGGGGAGGAAGCAGAGAATGGCCGCTCCGAGTACGATCGTGACCCCTCCGAGGAAGACGAACAAAATCTTCCAGCCGGGAATAGAGAAGTCGCCCACGGCGTCGTGCTTAGCGAAGCCCCAGGCCATGATCGCGCCGACGACGTTGGCGAACGCGTTGCATGAGAACCAAATGCCCGTGCGCGTGCCTTGTTCGCGCTTCTTGTACCATTGCGCCGTGACGAGAGAGAATGACGGCGTAACGCAAGACTCGAAGAGGCCGAGGAAGCTGTCCGCGGGAAAAGTCAGTCCGCACCGACTTGAAGCGACCGCATCCCGGTACGTACAACCGGACAGCCATCAGGCCGGCAAAGTTGGTCGTCGCCGCTGTGCACGCCAGCACGATGCCCCAGAGGACGATGTTGACGCCCGTGTATTTTGCGAGAGGTAGCCGCTGGAGAAGGTAGTTGGTGGGCCACTCGCCGACGAGAAAAGCGAGGTAGAAGATGCTGCAAGCACGCAGGAGAGTATATGTAAGCTTATGAAGGTACCTCTATGCCTGGAGATCTGTGATGGACATGCGTCGTCGAGGTCGAGTGAAACGTGGGAAGCTTACCTTGACAGCCACGAATACTGGCTCAGCGAGAGGTTATTGTCCTGCCGGAGGCCCATAATGCTGCGCAGACACAATGTCAGTCTTTCCAGATACAAGGAGAGGCGCGAAATATGGCTGGAAGCTCACCTAGCGTACGACAAAGCCTGTTTGCCACTCGAAAACGTCAGGACCTCTTTGCGAGGCTGTAGAGGGCGTTCTGAGGCTTAAAAGGGGTCGGGACACGTACCGTCTTGTCAAGGAACTGTATGAGATAGACGCAACAGAGTAAAGGCAAGATATTGAGGTCTGGAAGGGTGTACAGACCCGTCAGTACCTCTCCGGAATCGGAAATCGCTCGCCGACTCACCAATCTTGCGCAAGAGTCGCTTATTCTCCTCCGGAGACAGCTCTACATTCGCGATCTGGGCTGTCACAGCGGCAGCTGCGTCGGGAACGTCGCGGACGTCGGTCACGACAAAGTCTTTGGAGCCGTGGAGGCCCTTTTCGGCATCGGCGCTGTCGGTCCGGACGAACGGCATCGGGCGTATTCGTTGATGAAACAGTGAGATAGCAAAGAAGCGTATGTAGCAAAGGTCTTCTGAAGAGTGGGACTTGTCGTGCAGGCAGCTGGAGCGGAAGCAAGAGGAGCAAGAGATAGAGCGTGGCGGCTGGCTTTAGCGACTCTGCCCCGCACTCGCCCTTGATAAGACGGGTGTGGAGGTCTCAGACTGATGCATTGGCGATGCCTTAGCTAGCCGACAGTGGGCGGGGGTCTGGAGTTGGAGTTGGAACGGATGGGTCGGGAGTCCCGGATGGAGCGCGGATATAACCCGCGACTGGCGGTAAAAAGTTCTTGCCGATCATCTGCAAGGCTGTCGCCCGCACTGTAGCAGCGCCCAACGAGGGGTGTAAGGCGATTTAAGTCTCCGTATGCCGTGACAAAAATCAGAGGTCTCGGGAGACGGCGCCATGGTGCTCCGAGACCTCCGGATCTTTGCGAGCAAGCTCGAGCAATTGCCTGCAGGATCGCGACCGCCCATCCTAGAGAACCCAGAACGCCCAGCTCTGAGCATACAGCTGTAATTACAGCGGCACTGCTCACTGCTCAAAGGTGAGACCGCCCGCGTCCGTTCCCGACCGCTTCGGTCCGCAGCAGGTCATCGACTTGCTGTGCCGAGTAGCCCGCCTTCTCGAGGACGTCGAGCGAGTGCCGACCTGGTTGGAGGAACAGCCCGTTCCCGGCGGGAGCCGTCGCGGGCGTCCGAGTCAATCGCGGCGCCGGGAGCGGGAAATCGCTCAGACCGGACCTCGCTTCCGCCGAGGACTCGTGTTGGGGCTCGTTCGGACCGCGACCTGCCTTGTCGACTTCGAGCGGTCCGAGAACCGGAACGCAGCAGGCGTCGGTGCCGAGAAACAGGGCAGTCCACTCGTCGCGCGGTTTCGTCAAGAAGCCGCGGGCGAGGAAGGTGGCGAGGTCCGGCCAGGTATCGCGGTCGAGCTGGTGTTGTGCCTCGGGCTTCCCTTCCTGACAGAGGTCCGCAGGGAGTGCGGCAACAAAGATCCGTCTGCGAGTACGAGGATCGTGTCAGGGAGGCTGGTCGAGCGCAGCCAAGAAAAGGGGGGGCGCCGACCGCAAAAAACTTGCAGGAAATCGGCGTAGAAATGGTTCTCGATCGCTCCCAAGCTCATGTATCGTCCGTCCGCACACTCGTAAACGTCATACCACGGCGCTCCACCGTCGAGAGCGTTCTCGCCGCGCGGGCGGTCCCACATCGGAAGCTTTGCTCCGGGATGCGATACCGTGAGAGGGAAGATCGAGGCGTAGCGCGTGCCCGTCACCTGCAGATGAAAGCGACAGTGTCAGAACAGGAGAAGACCGCAAGGACTTCGACGGATCAGGGCGCCGACGCACCATGTCGGTCTCGACGAGCTGGCCCTTCCCGCTCCCCTGACGCTCGAGAACGGCGGCAAGGATGCCAACGACGGCCATCAGACCGCCTCCAGCAAAATCAGCAAGGGTGTTGGCGGGGGCGTACGGCTTGTCGCCCTTGCGACCGAGCATCGACAGGACACCCGACAGCGCGAGATAGTTGATGTCGTGCCCCGCCATCTGGCTATACGGGCCTGCGGACCACCTTCACGTAAGCGACCGCTTTGGATTCCACTAGCTATGCACGGGACAACGACTCACCTTGGCGCCGGAAGCCGGTCAGTCGCGCGACGATAAGCCGCGGGTTCCGCTTCATGAGCTCTTGCGGGTCGAGGCCGAGCCGCTCGAGGACGCCCGGTCGGAACGGGTCAATCAGGACATCAGCGCGCCAAGCTCCCGAGTCGTCTGCTGGGCCGAGCAGCTTCTGGAGGACAGCGATTCCTTCTGGCGATTTGAGCGAGACGGCGAGGGATCGTTTGCCCCTGCGCACGTAATAAAGGCGATCTCGGCTCAGTCTGAGTGTAGCGGAATGACCAAGAGAGCGGTGCGCACCTCGTCAGAGTATCGGGAGAGCTGTTCACACCGGTCCTGTCGACCCGGACGACATCCGCGCCAAAGTCGGCAAGAACCACTGCGGGAGGAGAGCGCGGGTCAGCGTCCCCGGAGCGGTTCCTCCAGTTTCGCCCCGGATGTCGGAGATGACTGACGACCTGCGAAAGGAGCTGGAGCGAGTCCCGCGAGCTGTAGCCACCCGGATCAGAGGTCAGTCGGCGACTTCGGCCCGTCAGGTGGGGAAAAGGCGAGTTTTGATGCCCGGCGCGAGCGACCTCACCTCGAGGACACGGAGACCGGTGAGAGGACGATGATCGGAGCCAAGCATATCGAGAAACCGAGATCTGGAGAATGTAGCCAAAGGGAGCCAGAGCAGACGTCGATCCAAGAGTCGCCGAAGCAGCTGAAAGCGGCGGACTCGCGACGAAGGTGACCCGAGCCCATTTTACGCTCTACGCCTTCCCAGGCGGGCGAGCAACTAAGCACATTACTCCAAGAGCCCTCTCATCGCAGCCGAAGCATGTCGACTCAAGCACCTGCGGTCGGTGGAGCGAGTACGTCCGGCGGCCGAGCATCGTCGACCAACAAGCGACAGTCGCCGTGGGACCCGTACGCAGTCTTGCCGCCCAGTACAAAGAAGCGAGTAAGTCTCTTCGGGGCACTCGATCGTATGGCGGCGTCCTTTTGGCGCTCGCTCGGGCAGTAGCTCGGGATCGTGCAAGGTCAACTCGCGCGCGAGAAACTCGCGACTGACCAGCCGGCCATCTTGTCCTCGATCACAGCTCGATCCAAAGGACGTCATCAAGCCCAAGAGCTACACCCAGGAACTCTCAATCCCCACCGGAGTCGCCGAGGAACGCGTCGCCGGGAAACTGTTGCAGCTCGACCTCCCCGAAGGCAAAGTCAGCGATCGCCGGAAAGCCCAGCTCGCTGTTCGCGAAGCCGAACGCGAAAAGAAGCGGGCAAAGCGTACGCGAGAAGGCGACTGCGGTCTCGCCGGCCGGAGGAAACGGAAAGCACTCGGCGGACGAGCCCCCGAGGCGATCCAGTGGGTGCTATGCGTTCCTGACAGAGCGTCAAGAGCACCATTCCCATTCTGACTCGTTCCGGAACGCAGCTATGCTGCCGTGCAACCCGTCCATGAACTCTGGCTTGGCTACATGGCGGAACTCCTCAATCTGCCGGTCCGGTCGCCGTCCACCTCGATCGCTCCCTCGCGAGCACAGCCGGACCTGAACCGCATCGCTGCCACTTCGACGCTGCTCTCCAGTTACCCTCAGCGCCCAGACGCTAGTTCGGCTCCCGAACCGCGCGAACAACAGATCAACGTCGTCAACTTGCAGACAAAGCTGATCAAGGCCGAGTTTGTCGGCTGTCGCCTCGCTGGTGAGTCGATTCTCGTGCTGCGCTTGCGTCCCAGCACACTCATTGACGACTCCCTTTAAGCAGTGAAACGAGCAAAGAACCCATCGCTCGTCGGTCTCGAAGGCATCGTCCTGCAAGAGACGCAAGGCACGTTCAAGCTCGTGACGCCCAAATCGCGCGTCAAAGGTGCGTCTGCATCTCTGCTTTCCAGAGGCGCGAGTTTGCCGCCTAGCTGACGAGCATCTCCACTGCTCGGGTGCAGTCGTGCCGAAACTCGGAACCATTTTCACCCTCGCCCTCCCGCTCGACCCGCCGTCCGGTTCGACCGCTCCGCGCGAGCTCAGCTTTGACTTGTACGGCGACTCGTTCGCGTACCGCCCTGCCGATCGAGTCGGCAAGAAGTGGAAGGCGGGCACGAGCGCAGGCGGAGTAGACTTGATGTGAATCGCAGCTGGTGCACCTTGCGCGTCGAGTGGCAGGGTCTCGGAGAGGATAGAGGCTTTCTGAGACACGCTATCTTCGTCTCTGCGAGTCCAAGTCACGTTTCGCTCTCGACTGGCCGTCAGGATGGTCTCCTTCGACGAGAGGCAGCCTGGGGTACAGTTCGTGAGAGTTCTCCTCCTAAATCCTTTCGGTCTCTCTCAAATCGCCAAAGTACTTGAGAAGCCACTCGGCGTTGCAGATCATGCACAGGCAGGGCTAAAGCGATAAAGGGTGGGGGGAAAGGAACAACAACATTCGATGTAGTGAGGGAAAGACGAAGTGGTGGAGGAAAGAAAGAGGCGGCCGATCCAGCCGCTTCCCTTTTCGAAAGGCGGTTTAGTTGCCGAAGCCGTACACTGGAAAACACGGGGCGAGAGTCAGCAAGGTGGACGATGACCCAAGGGAACAAAGCAGGGTGGACTCACGGGTCTTGCCGGCACGCTTGAGGGCGTAGACAACGTCGAGCGAGGTGACAGTCTTGCGCTTGGCGTGCTCGGTGTAGGTAACCGAGTCACGGATGATATTCTCGAGGAAGATCTTGAGGACACCGCGGGTCTCCTCGTAAATCAGGCCAGAGATACGCTTGACACCGCCACGACGAGCGAGACGACGGATCGCCGGCTTGGTGATGCCCTGGATGTTGTCACGCAACTACATTGGGGGTGAAGAACAAGAGAGAGCGCGAGTCAGCGTTCGACATTCTCTCCATCGAGGAAACGGCGCGACGCGACTCACGATCTTGCGGTGACGCTTGGCGCCGCCCTTGCCGAGACCCTTGCCACCCTTGCCACGTCCGGACACTGTGCACGGAGGTAGCGGGTCAGACTCGGCGATATGCGCGCGCAAGTGGAGGCCGACGCGGGGGCGCGCGATGACTGGGATCACCAAGCCAGCGCGCCCCATACAGACAGCAGGTACGTAGACTCACTGTTTGCTTAGTTTAAAGGTGTGTGGAGGAGATTTGCTAGCAACCGAAGTAGCGAGCAAAAGAAAAGTTGGGAGGGGGTGCGGTGGTGGTACCGAGAAAAGTGGTGAGATGCAGAAAGAAGGGCAGTTGGGAAATAGGCTTGAAGGTGGTAATTGAGAGACGGCGGGCGCGCGCGGGAGGGCACCTAGGCGCGTGCGAGGCGACCTAGGCTCGTGCGAACGACTGTTTTTCGGGCTCGCGCGATTCCTCGCACGCGCCTAGGTTTTCCGCACGAGCCTAGGTCTCAGCCGCGGGTCGCTTGCAAAACAA
>PJQD01000057.1:0-45743 GCA_002922495.1 Rhodotorula taiwanensis | reverse complement strand
ATCCGCAAGCTCCCGTGAGTCGCCGCTGCTCTTTCGTCTCTTTCGTTCGAGGCTTTGTTGGCTGACCCCCTGCCTCCTCCTTATTCCCCTCAGCTTCCAGCGTCTCGTCCGTGAGATCGCTCAGGACTTCAAGACCGACCTCCGCTTCCAGTCGTCGGCCGTCATGGCCCTCCAGGAGGCCGCCGAGGCGTACCTCGTCTCGCTCTTCGAGGACACCAACTTGGCCGCCATCCACGCCAAGCGTGTCACCATCCAGCCCAAGGGTGAGCATGCTCCTTCTGTCTTTGCGCTGCGTGCAGCTGGCTGACTTTCTCTTCGCTCACTCGAACAGACATCCAGCTCGCTCGTCGTCTGCGTGGAGAGAGACAATAGTGCATTCGCCCCGTCCGAATGAGCTGCCTACCCCCCCTTTTTCGTCTTTCGTTCCGCTGTTGTATGCTTCCCCGTTGCGCGGCCCCTTTTCCATATGCTCCGATCCCTTCTCCTGCAATCGATCGCGTGCTTTTTTTGTCCAGCCCTCTCGCTCTCGGTTCGGACAAACTCTTGGCGAAAGCAGCAGAGTGCGCGCTTGCCACCTGGTCTCCCGTTCACGAGCGCCACTCTCGGTCGTGCAGAAGAGTACGCTGTCTAGAGGCGATGGTTGAACCGGGACTGCTCTTCCTTTTTGCAGCGCACTACTTTTTGTTGTTGTTGCGTTCCCTTCTATGGCTCATCGGAGGCAGTCGACGGCGAGGATACCGTCAAAGTTCCGCCACGCCCACCCCTGATCGCTCAGGAACTCGGTCGTCGCGCGTTCAAGGCGGAGTCGTCCGGCCGCTTCTCCCTTGTCAGGAGCGGAAGATCCACTGTGCTTTTGTTGTCCGATAACGATAAAGGCGAGCCCTTGGAACTTCTGCGACTCGAGTTTGAGCAAAAAGTCGCCCATGAAGCCGATCGCTTCGTCCGTGTGGAGGGCGTGCAAGTCGAGCGCGACTTCGGTCCGCTCTTCTTCGGTGAGCGGGCGGCTGTCGGAGACGACGGCCTTGCTGACGACACCGAGGCAGATGCCGCCGCCGCGCTCCTGACCGCGAGCTCTGCGGTCCGGCACGTCGTCGACCGAACCTCCGCGGCCTTCGTTCGCGTCGATCGCCTCCTTCAAGATCCGCTTCCGCTCCTCGACAATCTTGAGCGCCGAGTCCCGCCCTTCGATCGCGACCTGGCGACTCCAGTCCTGCGCTTCCCGACTCCACTTCCTTGCGCCGGCTCCGTCCCCACGCTTGAAGCATTCGGCGGCCTTGGCGAGGCACTTGTTCCGGTTCGCGCCGAGCTCGAGGAAGTTTTGTCGGTAACGGATGTATAGAGCGGCGAGGGATTGACCCGTCGGCAGAGTCGGGAGCAAAGCGGGAGGCCGGAGGTTCAGCCGGGCAGATCGTCGCGGCGCAGCGGGCGCAGCCTCCTTTGCCGACGCGACAGTCGGTTCGTTGCGAGACGGAAGCGGTGTAGAGACCTTCTGGCCGTACTTGACCGCGCCGGCGAACCGAGTCCGGTTCGGGTCGAGCTGAACGGTTCCGCGACCGCCCATCGGTCGGCGTGACCTCGGCGCGTCTCCCAAAGTCGGAAAGTCGAGCTCGGGTCCTTCGTCCGGTATGGATTCGGGAGGAGCGTTGTACATCGCTTCCTGCCTCATGCGCGTGCGGGCTTCGTAATCGGCGCGCAGAACCTGAGGAGAAGAAACCCGACGGTCCGTCAGCATCTTCACCAGGCGATTTGCACTCCGGGTCGAGCGTACCGGAGGTATGCTGTGGAGGAAATCGCATCGTCCGTCGCCTTTGAGGCAGTGTCCACGGAGCCAGAACCTGGTTTCCCGATTCATCGTGGGAGGAGAAAGGTCAGGGTCCGCGAGTCTCGCTCCAAAGAGACGTGCCGGCGGCAGGACGCACTTGCAAACGGCTTTCGAGACGTCGTGCGAGAACTTGCAGTCGCTCCGCAAGCAGTTGCCGGCGAGGTAGAATCGGCACACGCGGCCGCCGACGCCTCTCGAGTCTGCTCCCGTCGGCGTCCCCGACCGGGCGCCCCACTGTCCGCGACCGCCGTTCCCCCCCGAGAACCCGTCGAACGAGTCGTGCGAGATGATCAGAGGCCGAGACCCGGACGCGCCAAAGCCGCGCGATTGCGGCGCAGGCATCATCCCCGGCGGGATGTCGGCCATCATCGGCGGTGGGGGCTGCACGTTCCCAATCTGGGTATCGATCACGTACTCGATCGCCTGGTCGACGTCGAAGCCAGACCGGTTCAGAGCCTCCTCGAGGACTTCGGCCGAGATCGAGTCGCCAAAGATCGAATGCAAATGGTCGAACGGCGTCATGGCGTACGCGCCGATGCTGCCGAGTCCCGACGAGCCGCTGAGCTGGTTCGCAAAGTCGATCGACGGCATCTCGCCCGGGGCAGGCCCCGGTAGAGTGATAAACGCCGGGCCAGGTCCGCGCATCTCGAACGCGTCTCCGCCTGCGGGACCTCCTCCCGGGACGAACGCTTCCGCACCACCATACATCGCCGGATCGAACATCGGACCTCCTTGGTAGACGCCGTACTCGACCGGAGGCGCAAAACCGGGCGGAGGTGCGGGATACCCTTGCGGAGGGTAGTAATAGCCCGCCTCGGGCGCTGCCCCGGCGGGGTACTCGGCCCATTGCTGTCCATCTTCGGTCATGAGGGGTACCATCGTCTGCGGGTGCCCGTACGCCGTCTGATCGATCGGGATGGCGGGCGAGTACAGAGGACTCGCCGTGCTGCCGCCACCTCCGAAGGCCGTCATGGTCTCGGCAGGAAGGCCTGCATCGTCGAGCCTCGCGTGAACGCCATTGGTCTCCTCTTCGGCGTCGCCGTTACTGCTGGCCAAATCTGCCCACGGCATGCGAGCGCTCTTGCTTTGAGCGCTGGCACCCGCAGCCGGGTCGAGTTCGCGGGGGAAATAGCCGGGCGACGAAGCGGCGGAAGCGGTGTCTGCGACTGATCCGGCGACCGAGTGGCGCGGGGTACTGAGCGGAGAATGGTTCAAGGCCCAGTTCTGTTGCGCTTGGTGCGCCGAGATCGGCATCGGGCTCCGCGTTCGGCCGGGCGTTCCAGGCGAAGCCGGTGAAGCGCGACCGCTGCCCGCGACTCCGGGGCGGAACTCGCTCGCTGCGACCGAGAATTTGAACGCAGAACTGTTAGCGTTGAGAGTCCGAGCGAGCGGTTTCGGGGAGGACCAGGGCGATCGCGACGGCGACCGCGAACCGGCGCCGCGAGGAGTTCCCGGAGCAAGCATGCCGGATCCGCGCAGGGACGACGACCGCGAGAGGGACGGGCGTGAACCGGGCGTGACGGAGCCGTGGTTCGGCAGAGGAGGGACGGGGTTCCCGGATGGGTGCAGGTCCTCGCGGTGCCGGTGAAGGAGCGCAAGGATGAGCGGGTCGAGGTCGACAATCTCCTGTGGGGTCGCCCGAGTGTACGTCAGGGTCGACTGGTCCTCTGAAGAATGCAGCAGATGGAGTGCTTACGCCGGGCGGGATCACAAGGAGGTCGTTCAAGGTCTCCTTGATCGCGTCGGGCATGTCGTCCTCGTCCACGCTTGGGTCTTCGAGCTTGTCGATCACGAGCTTCGTCCTGCGGAGGGAAGGGTCGTGTCAGCATTCTTTCAGAGCTTCGCTGTCCGAGCGGACACACGACAAGAGGAAACTCACTTGTCCTCGTCGGGGAGGTCATCGGCCGCGGACCTCGCCGAGACGCTCTTTTTATCACCTTCGTCCTCGTCGTCCGTCGTCGCGCTCGTATCGCTCGGCGCCGACGACGAAGCAGCCGACGCCGCCCGGTGTTGAGCGAGGGCGAGTTTGCGGACGCTGATCTCGAGGAGGGCCATCGAACTGTTGGGCGGGAGCGGAGCCGGCGGACTGGTCCCGACCCCTTTGCCGCGGCCGTAGACGGTGAAGAGGTAGTGCAGGAGGGCCCGCGTGTGCGGGTACGAGTCGGTCGAGTCGACCGGCATGGTCGGATGCGGGGTTTCGGTGGAGGTGTGACTTGAGGAGGGAAAGAGATGACGCAGCAAGGGGGGATGCTAACGGAACACGAGGGTGGGGCGGCGAGGTCGAGACGCTCCTCCTGCTTTGGACTCGATTGTCAGCGAGTCGATACCGCAGAGAGTCGATGGAGCGAGTTGCGTACCGGTATTCGACGCGCTAAAGTCGGCGAGCGGAGAACGTGCAGGTCCGACTCGAACGAGGCAAACGAGGCAGGGCACGCAGGGCGGGGCTCTCGTGTGACGTGGCCGTACGAGCTGCTCAAATTCGGCCCTCTTTATGACCTGGCTTTTGACCTGCAGCAGCGAGTTGCGGCGTGAAGCGCCGGGAAGCGGCGGCCAGGCAGTCGCTTCACCGGCTTCACCGCGTGCTGGCAACTTGAACGGGGACGGGGAGCGCCGACGCATCTTCTCTAGCGCCCTAGTCTACTACAGAAGACAACAGCGATTGTAATGATAGAACCTCTCCGAGATGCCCTGGGCCTTTGCTCCGCTCCGCAAAGAGTCCTCGCTCATCGTGTCCAGTCTCCCCACTCGGCGAGTTTGCAGAGTCTGTCCTCTGCCCCGTATAGCTTGTCCTCGAGTGCCATGGCGAAAGCGAAAGCTCAAGCTCCAGTCGACTCGACAACGGCGCCTCCAGCAACCAGCAGCAAGAAGCGCCCCGCCGCCGCGTCCGAGATTGACGACATCTTTGCGAAGAAACCGAAACCTGCCGCACCGCCTACACTCGCTCCGATAGACCCGCCAGCCACCAGCAAAAAGGCAAAGAAGGCCGGGCAACCCGCGACCAAGGTTGGCGACCCCAAAGGGGCGGCAGACGAGGCGGCAGCGAGCGGCGGACTGTCCAAGCGTGTTCCGGAAACCGTCGTCGATACAAGCAAGGACATCGAGGGGTACAAGCCGGCGCCGCTCGTACAGAAAACGCTCAAGGACGACGCGACAGAAGAAGAACGCAAGGCGTTCGAGGACGAGGAACGGTTCCGGGACAGTCGCGGTTTGAGTGAGCCTGCCGCCTCTGCCTCTTTGGCTCGCATCGACATGCGACGAGCCCTTTTCCGAGACACGCCGTGTGGCGATTCTGATTCGTGTCGGTTGCGCAGGGCAAAAGACGGACGACGGACTGCCAATCTACAACGAGTCGGAACTCAAGATCGGGCTCGGTGGAGGTAGGCCCCCCTTCTCTGGCAGCACGACCACCTTTCCCTGCTGACAAACTGAGCTCTACGTCAATTTTCGCTGCAGACACCCCGCTTTGCCCGTTCGATTGTACTTGCTGTACGTGTGGGTTTCGCGGCGCCAAGAGCCTCGCGAATTGACCGCCGACTGCTCGCAGGCTTCTAGTTCCAGCTGATATGCTCCGTCGATGTTCTTTCCGGTTACTCTGTCTGTTGTATTCGCCACTGCACCGCAAGTACCCCCCGCTGAGCCGGTATCAATCGCCTGGATCGCCCCGGCAGCACTGTACATCCGAGCGGCTGCGATGTAGGCCGAACGTGACGCTGGACGCACGGCGCCACTCGTCTCTTGCCTTGCCTCACGAAGGCGCACGAAACTGTAACGCTCTGCGCGTCACGACGAAAGAGGCAGCTCTGCGCCCAAGCGATCCTTTCAGCGGAAGGAAACCTTTCGATTGTCCTGCTGATTCTGACGTAGCCACGCTTCGGCATCGCAGCAATCCCAAAGTGATTCTCAAGCTACTTCGAAGCCGCAGGATGTGCGAGTGACATTTGGTCGCGACGAGGGTTGCGCGCGAGTTCGCAGAAACCTTTGCGAAATTGTCCCAGGCGTCGACCGTCTCTACTCGACGTCGTCCACACCAGTGAATTCCTTGCCCTTTGCGCCTGGTCCTGGTCTAGCTTCCGCATCCTGAAACGGCCTCTCGTCGTTCTGCAATGCTTGCTTGTAGACCCCCACTCGGAGGCCGGTCCGCTCTGCCGCTTCCTGCGGCATCAAGTCGCTTGTGTCGCACCGGCTCTGACGCCGCGCGATCGCTTCGCACCCGCTCGCTACCGAGTCAATCGCAGCGCACGCAATGTCCATACCGGCTGGCCTGCTAAGGAACCGTGTCGTCGCTATCACCGGTGCAAGTCAGGGAATCGGCCGAGGGATCGCGCTCGGCTGCGCTCAAGCCGGCGCGCGCGTCGTTGTGCACCACCTCGGCACAGAAGGAGCAACCCAGGACGCGGAGACCCTGCTGAGCGAGATCGGCGAGATCCGGGGCAAGATGGCGGCACAGGGGAACAGTCTGGCGGATCGCAGTACGGCAGCTGCGATCGAGGTCGGCGGCGATATCAGCGATCCGGCAACCGCGGACAAGATCGTCCGAGCGGCGGTGAGCGAGTACGGCCGGATCGACGGACTCGTCTCGAATGCCGGAATCTGCCCGTTCTATTCGTTCCTCGACATCCCGCACGACGCCTGGCAAAAGACGCGGAGCGTCAATCTTGACGGCGCGTTCTATGTCGTCCAGGCTGTCGCGAGGCAGATGAGCCAGCAGGAACCGAAAGGAGGGAGTATCGTCGCCGTCTCCTCTATTTCAGCGCTCGTCGGAGGCGGCCAGCAAGCGTACGCCTGGGGCGCCTCCGCCTTTGCAGTGTGGTTGGTGGGAGTGCCTTTGCTGACTCTTGGCATTCACGGGCAGGCACTACACGCCGACGAAAGCCGGCGTCAAGTCGCTGATGGAGTCGTGCGCGATCTCATTAAGCCAGTACGGGATTCGCTGTGCGTCTACTTCTACCGAACTCGTGCGTGATAGTAGCCTGACGTGACTGTATTCTGATTTTGCGATACACAGGCAACTCTGTGCTGCCAGGTGAGCGACCGTTCGAATTGACACCGAAAGAGATCTCTCCTCAGACTGACCCGCTCACTATCTTCAGGCACGATCGAGACGCCAATCAACGAAGAAGACCTCGCCAACGTCGAGAAACGGATCTATATGGAGAAGCGGATCCCGCTAGGTCGACTCGGCAGGCCCGAAGACTTGGCCGGTCCGACGGTGTTCCTCTTGAGCGACATGGCGCAATACGGTCAGCTGCGCTCTCCCTCGCTTCCTCTCCGAATCAACGCTTGTCTGACGAGAGGGCGTCCACGTAGTCACCGGCGCGTCTTTACTCGTCGACGGCGGAGCCTTCGTCAATCTTCAGTGACGTGACTTGTGTAGAGCGCTGCTCCCGCCGAATACTTTGTCGACAGCAGACACGCTTGGTTTTCATAGAAGTACAGCAACACCGCCTGAAAGACTGACGACCGGCCCATGAAGTGCGCGCGAGTTATGCTCCAAGGTTCCCAAGGTTCCCAAAGTTCCTCGAGTGAAGCGGCGGCTGGACCGAGCGGTGGTCGTCCGCCTTGAGCGCTTTATCGATTGGCGAGATGCTGGCTGTGGGAGGAAGGCGCGTGTCAGCGCGAGGGCACGGCTTTACAGCTGGAGCAGGACCAAAAATCAGCGGCAGTCAGCAGGCGAGGCAGGCAGCGAATCCCGCTCACCTTCGTATCCCGGACTTTCCCCGCCGCTCATTACATTACTTGTCGGCTTAGAGGCGCCAGACCCCGCCTGTGCGGGCCGAGACGAGGGGGTCGCCGAGCTTGCCCTCCGTTCCTCGCCCAGTCCGCTGACATTGGTGTGCGGCTTGTGCGTGTCTGTCAAGGACAGGGTCGAGTGTCAGCAAGCTTCTGCTATTCTGGACGGCAATCAGGCGGCTTGGTGTAGAGACGGACCTGAAGGCGAGCCGTGTGATCCGACGAGGGAACGCCCGGCCATATGGGTTGCACGCCGGTGCAGGTCACTTGTCAGCTGAGCGAAGCGGCTATAGTCCTGATCACAGCTCCAGAGGGTGTGTGTTGCCAGTTGCGCTGCCGTAGGCTGGAAGCTGTGCGAACTTGCGGGCTGCTTGTTACGCCGGCCGGGCCCTACCCCGCAGCCGAAAAGTGGGGCGGCGGTGAAGCGACTATGGCCTTCTCAACTTGCAGTACGAGGCCGAGTTGTGCGTGCCGAGAGCTCCAGCGCGATCGGTATCTTGCTGTCAGTTTGTCTCTATACCTACTTGCAGCTGCCTTGTGCTCTGAGACCGTGTGGCTCTCTATGAAGCGAGATGGACTGCGCCGCAGCGTCCGTTTCTTGACCCAACTCTAAATGACGCGCTTTTCATATGCTTGGGACGGACGCGAACAACGTCCCGCTGGGCCCTTGTGTCCGCGTGACCGTCTGAGAGCCTGCGCCCGCAGCTTTGGAACAGACTCCTGTGTCGCTACGGACACGGCGTCATACCGACGATCCCTCTTCGTCCGTCCCGTCAAAGGCTTCCCGTGAGTTGACCTTCCCCTCCTTTCTTTCTTTCCTCCTCACGTACACAAGCACACAAACACATTCCAACATGCAGACTCACCACAACACCGCCGGTACCACTGGTGCCTACGGTGAGCCAACTTTTCTCCTCCCTCCCTCGTGTCCTTCGAGCCCGCAGCTGATGTCGCCGCCTTTGTTTGGCTTGCCTCAGACTCGACCAACACCGGCTCGACTACCATCGGAACTGGCCACCCTTCGACGGCGGACAAGGTCGCTTCGGCCATCCCGGGAACTCGTCAGAACGAGGAGAAGAAGGAGCTCAAGGAATTCGGCACGACGGGCGTTGGCGCCGCTGGCACGACGCACGGGCACCATGACCACCACCACTCGACTCACACTGGCACTCACACGACTGGTGCGCCGTACGGAACGACCGGCGGGGCTTACGGTGAGTCGCCGGCCTCTGAAGCCTCGGTGGCGTGCCGACGACGTGAGCTGATCTGGATTTCTCCTCGACGCCCTGAACAGACTCGACTGGCGTCGGAGCTGGCACGACGACCACCAACCCGGTGACTGGCACTGGACCTTACAACTCGGGCGTGCCGGCCACGCACGACCGCACTCACGGAGGCCCGATCGTCGAGGCTCACGTTCCGGGAACGGCTGAGCACCGGGCGACTCACGGAGGCGCTGCTGTCGGAACTGGCGCCGGCGTCGGCGCTGGAGCTCGTGAGTACCATCGAGAGGCGCCCGAGAGAAGAGTTTCAGGTGCTGACTCTCTGGCGGGATAGACCACGGCCACCACGACTCGACGCACCACGGCCACCACGACTCGACGCACGGCCACCACGACTCGACGCACGGCCACCATGACTCGCACAACAAGCCCTCGATGGGCGACAAGATCTCGGGTAAGCCGGTGTACTCCTGCCCATAGAGACGCTCGCTGACTCTCTTTCGTCTCCTCACTCGCAGGCAAGATCGACGTCATGGTCGGCAAGGTTCGTACTTTACTCGTCAGCTCCTTGCTGATTTCTTCCGATGCTGATCTCATGACTTGTTGCACTCAGGCCACCAAGAACGAGGGCAAGGTCGTGCAAGGCGAGATCAAGCAGACCGAGGGCAAGGCTGGTCTCGCCAACGCTGGCATGGCCGGTGCCCCGGGCACCGTCGGTACGACGGGCACGACCCACACGACTACTACCGGCGGCGCTTACTAGGCGCGGAAGTCGACGGGACTGCGTTCCTACTCCTCCTTCCTAATTCGATACCTCGTGTCCATCCTCTTTTGTACCTAGGCCGATGGCCGCTTGACCGCATCTTGAAATGCGCAACTCAGTGAACAACTCCGTCATCTCGCGAGCCGTGGACCATCCGGATGGTCTTCATTTGCGCCAATTGCGAGAAGCAGCCTTTGCTCCGGAGCAACGTCCGCTGCGCCAGAAGTCTTCTCGTGAAAGCTTCGACGATTCAGAGGGACCCTATGAGCGGGGGCCTACGAGCGAGAACAGGGAGAGACCCCTCATGAACAGCGGGGAGAGTTAAGAGTGGCATGTTCCGGACCAGTCCATAGCTCGAACACAGGAAGTTGTGCACAACGCTCGCCTCACAGCTGGACGACGACGCGCTTCTTCGCAGGACGTCTCACACGTACACCACCATATGCACACATGTTCACGCTACGGCGACACACCGACCGGTCAAGTCGCCGACTTGCGAGCGCGCTCCTCCGCCAGGATCGCTTCCGCCCTCGCCCGCGCTCGAGCAGCCTCGTCGTCACCTTCACCATACTGCGGGAGGCGCTCTGAGTCGTCCATAGCTGGACCATTTTGAGGGAGATGGTCGGCGGCAGTTTCCGACTCGGCACTCCAGCCCGCCTCGTCGAAAGTACCTGGCATCCTCTGTTGCGCCGGCTGCTCGACGGAGACAGGAGCAGAAGGCGGTGAAGCTGCAGCGGCCGCGTTGCTGGGTCGTCTCGGTCGCAGAACGCCAGAGACCGGTCCGCCGGTGCCGACGATTGGTTCACCCGTCTCGGCCACGGTCGGGTCGCGAGGCGCGCTATCGGTGCCGTACTCGGGCGGGACCGGGTGCGCACGCAGGGCGGGCGGCGACGCGAGCAGTGCAGAGACTTGCGGGCGCGGGGTCGGGGACAAGTTGATGCCCTGACCAGTGCCGAAAGTCGGAGAGGTCGGGCTGTGACGAGCCGGTAGAGGCGGCGGAATCGACAGGTGTTCGGTACTCGTGCTCGAGGGGTGTGGAGGCAGAGGAGGCGGAGGGACGTCCCTCTTGGCGGCGGCAAAGTCGAATTCGGCCTCGGATTGAAGAGTCGCCAAGGGCGGAGGATGAGCGAGGTGTGGGTGAGAGCGGGCTACGCTCGCATGAGCAATCGCTGCGCTCGTCTCGGAGCGGTCGTCCGCGATAGTTTCGTCCCCGAGGACGCTGGCATGCGTATCGCCGAAGCTCCTGCGCGTTTCAGAGACGCATAGTCAGAAGGCGCGACTCTAGAAGTGTGATCCGACACAGAGCAGGATGCAGACTTGCCTCGTGTCACTCTGATCGAGCAGACTCGCCGCTTGCGCATCTTTCAGAGTCGGTGCGGGACTCGGCGACCAATGCTTCAATGCGGCCTCGAGTTCGGCCTTGACGCGGGCCGTGCGCTCCTTGCCCGAATAGTCGGGTCCGGTACCGTCCGTCTCCATGCCGCGCAAGAGCACTTCGCCGTAGCCAGCGATCAGGGCGAGCTTCTCTCCAAGCTCCTTCTGCGCCTGGAACTGCAGCGCAAACGACTCGTGGAGCTTGGTTCGCTTGAGGACGGCGAAGGACGACTCGAAGGTCGTGTTTTCGGCGGCGACTGCGGACAACTCGGCTTGGAGCTTCGAGATCTGCTCGTCGAGCTTGCGGTCCGACTTCCTGGAAGTTGCGGCAGAAGCTTCCTTCTGCAGAGTGGCGATCCGGGTCGCGATATTCTGCTGGCTCCGGCGGCGCGGGACGAGGTCGTTCTCAAAGTTGCGCTGAGCGGAAGTGAAGCCACGGTCAGTCAGGTGCTACGTACTTGTACCAAGACCCGCGGCGCGACTCACGATATCCTTGAGGAGCGTGCGGGACTCTTCTAGCTTTTTCGCCGCGTCCTTCTCGACCTCGCTCGTCTGGTACTCGAGGAAAGCGAGGCGGTCGCAGATGTCGACGAGGTCGTCTCCCTTGTCGTCCTTTGACCAGAGAAAGAGGTTCTTGGCATACGTCTCTTGTTCTCGTGAGAGGCTTGTGCGGTCTTGAACGACTCCCGACAACGACTTGACGAGGAGTTGGAGCTGAAGCGTCTCGGCGTGCTGGCGCGGATCGAGCTTGGCGGTCTGTTGGCGTGCTGTGGGCGTTCGAGCTGGCGGTCAGCGCGCATGGTGAGGTCGACAGACCTGCGAAGACTCACCCAAGTGGGGGAGCGCAGAGACGGGCGGCAAACGATCCGCCGCTCGGTTGATGAAGCTCGAGAAGCGGCCTGCTGGTTGAGCTTGCTCTGCCATGACTTGGGAGAGCGTCGTGAGAGCCAGTGCGGTGAGCGAGAGCAATGACGCGCAGCCAACTCGCCCCGAAACTCGTCGCGGCCGGGCGGCCGGGAGCCGTTGCACCGCCACGTCTCGACACAGCCACCGCTGCACAGTCTTCCGAAACCCGGGCCTTCGCCGGGATCCGCAGCACTACTGCAGCTTATTCCTCATCGCCGCAGCAGCGAAAGATGCTGCGTATACCCGACTCCGCTCGGGAGAATACCGTTACCGGCTATGAGAAAGATGCACAGACCAGCTCGTTTTGCCAGCTATGGACGTTGTGCGGAGAGCAAGAACAGCTTTTTGGCGCATTTCACTCCTTGCCTCGCAACCGCCGGATCCCCTTGGCTGCGACTGCCCATCCACCGAGCGGGCTGATCCCGATCCGCCAAATCCATAGCCTGACCGTCTCCTGCAAAACCCGTACCCTCCTCTCGGCTTCCTGCCCCGGCGGCCAAACGTCGTCGCCGTCTTCGTCGACAACGCGTCCGCGCGCGTTGCTCCACCGCCGCCGCTGCTCGAGCCGGAACCGGATCACGCGCTTCGCGATCGCGCAGACGAATAGTAGAGGCGGGATCGCCAAGTTGAGCGGACTCGGGAGCGGCGGTCTCGAGAACGCCGAAGCGAGACTCTCGAGTCGTCGACCGCCGAGCCCTGTGCGCCGTCCGACCGGCGGCAGGAACGTGTAGTACCTATTGACAGCGAGTCGCTCTCGCCGTGCTCGGAAGGCGACTTCGCGTCCGTAGCGGTCCCATCCGTCGAGGTCGTCCAACTCCCGTCGAGGCGCAGTCGGGTGAAGCGATGTGACCGGCTTTTGCGAGACGGAAGGTCGCCCGCCGGCAAAATAGGCGAGGACGAGACCGAGTATGAGGGTGAAAGCGAGAGACGTCCGCGCTTCGAGGGGAGACCTTCGCTTCCCGGCCGTCATCGACGCCGAGACCGAGTCTCGGAACGTAAACCATTGCTGCAACGGTTCGAGCGGCGCGTGCAGGAGGGCCGTCATGACGCGCGGGTAGTCGACGTCTCCGCTGAACGTCCACAGCGTGAGCAGGCCGAAAACGGCAAAGTAGGTCGAGAACTGGACGAGACCGCCGAGGTGCGCCTCGAGACTGCGCAACGCGCGGTGACTCTCGGGGACCTTTTTCGGCGGTGCCCGGTAGCCGACGTCGCGTCTCCGTCGCCCGTCGCGGATCTTGCTCCAGCGTTGGTGCGTCGGCGTTCCGAACGAAGGCAGGTTCTGCGGTAGGACGCGAGAGGCGGCCAGAAAGGGAACCGACCAAGCGAGGAGCGAAAGGGAGGATGCGATCAAGAATGTCGGCCGGTGATGCGGCGTCGCCAGGTAGAAGGCGAGAATGCGGAGGGCGAGTGAAACAAAGACAAGCGCGTGGTGCAGGAGGGGCAAGAGCGTGGAAGGCGACAGTGGGAGGGATGACTGCGGGCCTTGCTGCGTCTGTGCGACAGAGAGGTCAATATGTTAGCCAAGATCAGCTGCCGAACGCAAGGGCACTACGCACCCAAATCCGCCCGACTTCGCCCGCCCATCCAAAGGTGCCGGCGACCCAGAGCCACCAGACGAGTTCCGTCAGGACGCTCCAGCCTTTGACGGGTCGTCCCGTTGTCTTTTCGGGGATCGTGATGATATCGGGCGCCAGCGGGTTGAAGGCGTCAAAATGCGAGTAGGCGGAGAACATGAGGATGTAGACCGTGATCGCGGCGTGTAACGTGGACAGGATGTACGTCTGACTTTGCAAGATGCTGCGGGACCAAAATGCTCAGTCACAATGCCCGAGTTGAGCGGCGCGAAGAAAGGGCGCCCGACTCACCGAGGCACAGAGAACCGATCTAACCGGATAAAGGCTTCTTTCCAACTCAACGCACGGAGGCCTGCTCTCGGAGGAGGGAGGAGGCCGTTCCTCCAGACGTACTCGGTACTGGCGAGGACGACTGGGTGCGAGATGAGGTCTTCAGCCTCCACGAGCGGGGCCGACGACAGCATGAGCAGCAAGTCGAGGGCTGGCGAGCATGCAGTCGCGGGCGTCAGTGCTTGCTCACCATTCCCAGAGGTAAGGCACATCGGACGTCTCCTGTCACGTCGTGACGAAGGTAACGACTCACAGCAAGTCGCCCGGTCCATCGAATCGTAGTTGAGCGGGAAATCGTGAAACAGCAACGTGACGAGCGCGTCGTCACCGTCGTCGTCCTCGTACTCGTCATCGCGATGCGGCGCGTTCGTCTTTGCGTCGCCGGTGAGAAGGTACGAATCGAGGAGTCCGCCGACGACAGCGTACAACCTCTCGCCAAGTTCGCGCCGCGCTTTGAACATGCGCAGTTCGCCGTCAACGCCCGGGTCGGTTTCTTCGACCGAGCCGTGGTGTTCTCTTTGTAGCGAGATGAGGAGGGAAAGGAGGGCGGAAAGGAAGAGGGCGGACGGTGAGGTCAGGACGGTCGTATCGATTTGTTGGCTCGACAGGGGCGAAGGCCGGGCGGGCGCGGTCGAGCCTCCCTTCCGGCCGTTGGCCGCGCTCGGTCGGTTCGTCGCGAGGATCGAGCCTGCTCCGACTGGCGGTGTCTCTGCGCCGCTGCCGACTCCTCCGCCGCCGCTCGCGGTCCCGTTCATCATGCCTCCGACGGCGGCTTTGGTCAGGTCGGGCAAGTGACGGTCCAACGCTTGCCGGTGCCGCGGGACCCTGAACACCGTCCTGAGGAATGCGATTTCGGCGTCGGCTTCCTCCTGCGGCATGTCGGTGGGCAGAGTCGGCAACCCGGGCGGAACGACGTAACCGCGGTCCGCCAACTCGGCGAGCAGCGCGAGGACCATCCCCTGGATCGCAATGTCATCCTCGGTCAAGATTAAATCGGCAGAGCTGTTGATCGGGGTGTACAGCTGCGGTCGGACGGGCGGCGGCGAGGTGGGAAGCGAGGCCGACGGTGACAGAGTGGAGCCCGAAGACGCGGCGGGACTTGCCGCCAGCAGGGGCGTACGCTCGCTCGAAGCCATCTCGTCGGGGCGAAAGCGTCACCTCGTAATCTGCAGGACAGAGTCCGGCGTCGGCGCTTCGGCGAGGGACCGAGTGACGAAGTCGACGAGATCGTCCTCGTTTTGCGCGCAAGTCGGTCGATCCGCAGCGGTTCAGTCTCGCGCTTCTTCCTCGGCAGAATCCACTTCAAGCGAGCGGCTAGGGTGTTCTTGTTTCATTACAAGCTATAGACGGTTAGAGCGTGGGTATTTACGATCACCGGGGAGAAAAAGCGTTTTTTTCGGAATCGCCAGGTCGCCCCTTTGCTCCTCCTCGAGGCACCTCCCTACCAAGCCAAGCGGGTTTTCCTTCCCTGCGTCGACGACCGCCTCACTCCTGCGCGAACGTCAAGCCTTGCTTGTTGAACCACCACTTGGTCTTGCTCAGGAGCGTCGACTCGAACCCTTCGAGCATCGCTTCTGTGACCGGGTGATTCGGCGTATGCGACAGGTGATAAGCGAGGCCTGCATCGTGGTACGCGAGAGAACGGGTCAGCTACGGTGGAGAAGCGACCGTCAAGATGAGGCCAAAGGGGAGAGACGCACCGGCCGCCTGCTTGAAGCGCTTCGGGCACCGCGGGATCGGGCACTTGAGTTCGCGTCCGGAAGGTTTCGCATCGACCTTGAACCGTTTCGTTGCGCGTTCCTCGCCCGTCTCGGGATCCAAGTCGACCTGGACGACAAAGTGGCCGTTCGTCGACGCGTTCTGAAAGTGGAACCTCAACCCGGCGAGCGACTTGAACGTCTTGTCGCACGGGACCAACGCGCACCGGAACGGCATGTCGGCAGGCGACAAGATGCGGTCGTCGGGAGTCGAGGCCGTACCGGCGCCAGGAGTCGGGAGGTCGGCTTCGCCGCCTCCTCCGTTTAAAGAGGGGAGGAGGCCGCTGCCGTCGCCGAGGTAACCCAACCCGCCTTCTTCCTTGTCGTCCTTTTTCGCCTTGAGCGGCCGGTCCTTGTGCTCCTTCGACATGTGTTCACGCAGCTCCTTGACCGTGCGCCACTGGATCGGCGGCAAGTTCGGGTCGATCGCGGCGGCCGACAACTGGCGCTCCTCCTCCGAGTCGTAGTCGTCCTGGTCCGGCTGGTGGCCAGCGCCATTCTGCTCGACGCCACCGCCGCCAAACCCGGCGCCGGTCAAAATCGGGAGCGCGTCGAGCCCAACGGCCGACGGACCCGTCAACGACGGCAACTGGTCCATCGCGCGCCCTTTCCCCTTGGGGTCCATCAAACCCATCGCGCGCCTCTGCCTCCTCGCGAACCGTTCAATCTCCCTGCGCTCAGTGAAGCACCAGTTGCAGCCGTACGGGCGGATCGTCGGATCGTCTTCGACGGCCGGGATCTCGGTCGTCCGACGAGGGAACCCCGTCACGGGATCGATCGCGCCCGGAGTCGAGTCGGGCGACGTACGTTTCCGGGTCTTGCTCGACGACTTGTTGCCGCCGTGACCGCCGGCGCCGTTGCTCGTGCTCGCTTCTCCGAGGAGGGCCGGGTCGTACATCTGTTCGTCTTCGCCCGCTTCGAGGAGTACGCCGCCTGCAGCATGAGAACCCGGGATGAAAGGCGGAGGAAGGCCCGTCAACGTCATTCCGTTTCCCACGGCCGGTTTCGGCGCCGCAAACCCGAGCGCACCGGCATTCGAACTCTTCCTCGGCCGTCCGCGCCCGCGACCTCCGCCCCCCGTGCTCGTCCTCCTCGATTTGCTCGAACCGCCCGCTCCAATGTCGTCTTCGTCGGCAAAGTCGCTGTCGGCAGAGTTGTCGCTGTCGCCGGACGACGTGTCGAGGTGCTCCTTGTACGAAACGCGAGGGCGGCCGGTCCCGCTGCTGCGACGCGCTCCGCGACCGAGCGCGGGGATGTACGGGTCATCCGGCGAGTAGCCTTCGACCTTGGCATCGTCTGTGGAAGACGAGGTCGCGGCCGTGCCGGCGTTGCCGGACTCGACTTTCGGAACGGCGTCCGCGACGACAATGTTGGCCTCGTTCGAGCCGGACGCCTGCGGCGCCGACGCGAACGCGAACGTGCCTCCGGCGGCCGACCCAGACGGCACCGACGCCGCATTCGCGTTCTGCCCTCCCTCGTTCAGGTTCAACCCGCCGTCGTTCGCTCCTCCTTGTCCGGCCGGACCGGTGCGCCCATGACTCGACGCCCTCTGTTGCTCGTGGCCGTTTGTCTGCGCCGCGGGCTGTTGCGCTTGTCCCGTCGTCGCAAACAGGTTGTGCTGCTGGTGATGGCGCACGACATCCTCGGCCGTGAAAGCGTACTGCGGCAAAGCGGGCGAAGCGGCAGCAGCCGCGACTCCGCCGTTGTTGACACCGGTACCGTACGTCGGGAGCGACATGGCCGAGCCGCGGAGGTCGAGGTGGATCGGGAGGTACTTTGCGGCGGTCGCGGCGTCGGCGGCTGACGACGAAGCCGGGAGCAGCTGCGGGTTGTCGGCGTTCGCCGGACCTGCACACACACACGAGCTCACCTCGTCAGACTTGGGGGACCGCGCACGCTCGTGTGGTCAAGCGAAGAGGGCTCACCCTGCTGCTGTTGTTGCTTTTGCTGACCTTGCGATCCGTACAAGGTCGAGTTGGCCTGCTGGATGAGGTTGGCGTACGTGTCTGCGCTAATGTTGGTGAACGGGGACTGGTTGTGCTGGCGCTGCGGCGGTTGCGGATTGTTGCTGGGCTGAGACGTCGACAGGGTCGGAGTGGGGATGCTGATGGAACCGGGAGCGGGACTCTGGGTCGACTGGCTGTCCTGGCCTACAGCTGGAGTGTGCCCGGATCGATGCAGAGGTCAGCAGAGCTGATGCAACTCGCCCGTCCTCGCCAGCCAGGCCTCGATGGACCGTGACAAGGGACAAGAGAGGGTGAGAGGGAAAGAAAGTGGAAGTTTTTTTCGGGTGCGACTGACTGTTTGCGAGTGGGCGCGTCGCGGCCAAAGTTGCCTGATCGGTCGTCGTCGCCTGGCTCGATGGCGCACCTCCCGCCGCCGCAAACGCCGCCGCCAGAGCCGCGTCGTTCAACTTGCCAGCAGCTGCGCCGCTCAACAACGCCTGCAACGCCGCCTGGTGGCCAGCCGGGTTCAACCCAGACAGGCTCAGACTCGGCATCGGCAACGACGGCTGCGGTCCTTGTCCGCCTTGTCCCCCGCTGCCGCCGCCGGCCAGGAACGGTTGCTGGACGCCCTGTCCGACTATGGCGCGGAGGGCCTGAACCTGCGCCGAGGCAGTAGACGCCGGCAACCCGATCGAGCTCGCGTTGTTGTGGTGTATTTGTTGCGCGGCGAGCCACGCCTGCGTCGTCGCGTCGAGTTGGGGCCACTGCGGCGGCTGCTGCTGCTGTTGCTGCGCCTTGTCGTGCGGCGAGTAGGCGTTCGTGGACGTAGATTCGCCGGCGGAACTGTTCGGCAAAGTCGCGTTGCTGGTCATTTGGCCGTCATTCGCGTAGGTCGGAAAGCCGGCCGACTATACAGCGCGACAGTACCCTTTTCGTTAGCACCGAACTGTATTGGCGAACATGACGCAGTTGTCATTAGACTTGCGCAGGAGAGAACTCACGTGAGCCGGCGGAACGTCCCACAGCTTGTTAAAGTCAAACGGCTCGAGCCCGGACATCCAGGCAGTCGAACCTGAGCGAGCTGTGGCTCTGTTTCGAGCGAGACGGTTCCGGTATGCTCTGTCGGGCCGTACGGTTCCGCAGAGTCGCTCCTCACTCGGAGTCGCTGGCGTCGAGCTGAAATTTTTTTGGGCGACGCGCCCCGGCGCGGCGGCTTTCTTTTCGACCGCGACGTTGAAGCAAAACATCGGGGCTTGGCTCGAAACGAAAACGGCGATCCCTGGCAGGCGGCCTGAGGTATATTATTACTGTAAGCAATTCCGTGCCCTATGCATTGTAGACTTATTTCTTTCGCACCAGGTACCCCCCTGTATCTGAGGGTACGAGCATCGCGCCGGCGCACACACAACTTGAAATTGCCCGCGACTTTGAGGGCCGTTTGCGAAGAATAGAGGCTGAGATTCACTTGACTGGTCTGAGATGCATATGGGACAACAGGCACTGAGAATGCTACGGGATCGGTGTCGAGCGAAGCGGAGTGGCTGCGCTCGCTCGTCGAGTATGTCGGCTTATTGCGCGCCGATCTGCATGCCGACGGCGAAGCCGCGGACGTATCTCAGCGCCGCTTGTCGGTAGTGCCACGCGCAGAGGCGAGGATCAGGCGGGGCGAGGTGGCGAAGATCCTTCACAGAGAACGAGGTGCCGTGTAACTTGACGAGGTCCGGATCGCTGCCGTCGAACGCGTGGAAGTAGTACCGCTCGTCCTGTTGCTTCACGTCAGATCGTGTTCGGCACTAGGTGATCCGGCAGGGGGACAGAGTCTGAACTTGTAGTAGATGGACCACCTGTAGGCGTCGTAGGCATGGTGAAGAGCCTTCTCCATCGCGAGGCCATACGAGACATCGTAGAGAAACTCGACGTCGAGGAGTTCCTTGTAGACCTGCATTCCAAACGGACGTTCAGCAGAACAGCTTGACAGACAGACAAAGCGTCAAGCTCACATCGGGCCTCGAAACGGGAACCAAGTGGGCCGCATCGCATTTCTTGCCCGAAACTCCCGCAAACAGGTCGCCTCCGTCGCGCATCATGACGTCCGCCTGGAACGGCGACTGCAGAGCTTGCCAGACTAAGAAAGTACTTGCGTCGCCTTGCCCATCCGAGAGCGACGAACCTGACGCGGATTGCTGCGGCTCGATTCAGAACCGCTGTCAGTCGAATCGCCGTCGGTGACGGCGGGAGCGGCCTTGCGCTTGTTCCTCCCCTCTGGACCGCGCGCGTGCGTGAGTCGGTTCGCAACTGACACGGGACGCGAGCGCAAGTCAACTTCTGCTCAGGCCTGGCGCAGACGAGACGGGCCCATGCTCACGAGGGCGAAAGTGGTAGGAAGCGCCGATTTCTGGTCTCGCGTTTAGGTCGAGTGATGAGTCTGCCTCTCCGGATCGGGAAAGATAGCCACGTTCGACGACGACTTGCTGAACCAGGTATTGCAGGAAAGCCAAGGAGTCGTCGCCGCTCTTGACAAGGAAGTCGACGGGAATCTTGATCTCAAGCTCGAGAAAAGGTTCGAATGAGACCGTAACCTTGCCAGAGACAGGCCACGACTCGCAAAGTGGTCGATAGTCCAGCTGGGACATGCTCTGCGGTCTGAGCGCTACGGAGACATTGGTTTCAGTCAAAAACAACGCCCCACCCGACGGGTCGCGCGAGCGCGCACACACGCACCTTCTCCAAGATCAGTCGACCTAGCGTTCGGCCAGACACGCGTTCCCGTCGAGGATGTGCTGAGCCGGTCCACGCGTTGTGGCAGATGGCGTGCGGACAGTGAAGGCGCGGTTCGGCCGGAAGCGATCAGCTTTGCGGAGTTGTATTGGTTCAGTATTCCCATTAGTATTTCAATCTCGGGCTATTACAACTTCTTTTTGTCGCGAGATCTCCGAGTACCACGGCTCCCATAGAGCTGCGTCTCATCGCACGACATGGCGCTCGTCGACTATGGTTCCGACTCTGATGCAGAGCAGCAGCAGCGATATTCCGTAGCAGGCGCTGGTCCCGCTCGACTCCCTCCCGTCGACCCCACTCCCACCGACCGTGACAACAACGACAACGACGACGACGACGACGAGGCAGAGTACAACCCGCAAGACGCGTTTGGATTGGCTCGGATCGAAAAGGAAGGCGGTGTGGGTACGGACAAGGCCGGCAAAGGGACGGCGGCGGCGGCGGCTGCACCTTCAGGATCGAGTGCGCCGCAAGTTATCGCGGCCGTGAGTCCTGCTCGTCGCGTCTTGCATCGCGTACTTCCTGGTGGAGCCGGATTCCCGCTCGCTGCGTCGCTAGCGCTCGGAGAGGCATGGACTCACGCCGTATCCGGACTGCGTGTCGCAGAACCTCGCTTCGAACAACTCGCTCGTCACGCGCCCGTCCGACAATGTCATCTACTACAACGCCTCGTACGCCGATTTGACCCGGCCCGTCCAAGGACCGGCGAACCCGTGGGACGACGGGAAGCTCGAGAAGCAGAATGCCCTCACCGGTGCGTTTGTCGCGGTTCACTCGACCTCGCTTCCCCCAGCTCAATGCGCTGTTCGATTACTTACGCCTGGAGTGTGATCTTCCGCACAGGTCATGTCGAGCAGCAGCACTTTTCCGACTTGTCGTTCAAGGAGCAGCAACGGTCATTCCAAGTCCTCGGATACGCCGCCAACCCTTCGATCGCCGCTCAAGGCAGCGGCGCCGCGAACCAGTTCGTCGGGAACTTGCAAGCGGCACAGCAGAACGCCGGCACGCTCGTCAGTGATCTCAAGCCGACGCGGGCGCAGACGCGCGAGATGCGCAGGAAAAGGAAAGCCAAGGGCAAACTCGGCGAGTTTGACGACCCGGACGACGAGGAAGGCGGTGAAGGCGAAGGCGGCGCGGCGGCGGATGGAGAGGATGGCGCCGACGATGTCGTCGAGGAAGGCGCGGACGGGGAAGTCAGGCAGGTGAAGCG
This sequence comes from Rhodotorula taiwanensis, assembly GCA_002922495.1. Lineage (NCBI taxonomy): Eukaryota > Fungi > Basidiomycota > Microbotryomycetes > Sporidiobolales > Sporidiobolaceae > Rhodotorula > Rhodotorula taiwanensis. The sequence continues at coordinate 24,330 of PJQD01000057.1, read as the reverse complement.
CAAAAAGGACAAGCCGCAGCGCGAGTACCTCGGCCCGTGGGCCGGATGGGAGGGCGAGTCGCTCGCCGTCGTGGTCCCGACCGAGGAGGAGTACGAGGAGCAGGAACTGGCGGGAGGGCCGCTGCTCAACAAGCAGGAGCGGCGGAAGAAACTCCTCGAGGAGGCCGGGAAGCGCGACATTGGGTTCGGCGAGGAGAAGAGTGTCTTCCACGGTGCGTGCTCTCTGGCTACTCTTGCCTGTCTTTCAGGCGCGTGAGAAGAGAAAAGTTGGTCTGATTTTGTCATCTCGGCCGCGTGCGCAGGCAAGGAGGAGCGCGACTACCTCGGCCGGACGTACCTCCACGTCCCGACCGACGTCGACGGCGTCAACCTCCGAGGCGAACCCGGCTCGCTCGAGAGCTTTGTGCCGAAGAAGTGCATCCACACTTGGACGGGTCACACGAAGGGCGTCAGCCGGATTCAGCTGTTCCCGAAGAGCGGCCATTTGATCTTGTCGGCCAGTCTCGACACGCGGATCAAGGTGCGTCTCCTCGGCTGGCGCGCCATCTCGCCCTCCGTCCGGAGGAGGTGGCTGACAAGTGCGTTGCGCAGCTCTGGGACGTATATAACGAGGGCAAATGCCTCCGGACGTTCATGGGTCACTCAAAGTCGGTTCACGACATCAACTTTGACCCGTCCGGCGCCGACTTCTTGTCTGCTGCGTTCGATCGTCAGATGAAGCTCTGGGATACCGAGACAGGTGCGCTGTCGTGACGCGGCGGCGACTTTGGCAGCGCCTGGTCTAGCTTTTGACTAATCGGCTTCCCGTTTCCTCCTTTCCGTACAGGTCAATGCAAGCAGGCGTTCTCGAATGGCAAGATCCCGTACTGCATCCGGTTCCATCCGGATCAGCCGACAACGTTCCTCGCGGGCATGTCGGACAAGAAGATCGTGCAGGTGAGTTGTGCCGACGGCAGTGCCGCGTTGTCGGTGAGCGCGTACCTGACTGCGTCTACGCGGATCCACAGTACGATACTCGGTCAGGCGAGATCACGCAGGAGTACGACCAGCACCTCGGACCGGTCAACACGATCACCTTCGTGGACGAGAACCGGCGGTTCATTACGACGTCGGACGACAAGACGATGCGCGTGTGGGACTTTGACATCCCCGTCCCCATCAAGCTGATCGCCGACCCGAGTATGCACTCGATGCCGGCGGTTGGGCTCCACCCGAACGGCAAGTGGCTCGCGGCGACGAGTCTCGACAACCAGGTGGTCATTTTCGGTTCCGACACCTTCAAGCAGAATGTGCGTTTCACAGCGGTCTCTACTTGTGCGAGGTTTATGACTCCTCAGCAGACTGACACAGGCTCCACTTTGCTGCTTACCGTCCACAGCGAAAGAAGCGCTTCGCCGGTCACACGATTGCCGGGTACGCGTGCGAGCCGCACTTCTCGCCGGACGGTCGCTTCCTCTCGTCGGGAGACGGACAGGGCAACATGGTGTTCTGGGACTTCAAGTCGGGTCGGATCAGCGGCAGGTTGAACCGCGCGCATAAGCAGGTCATCGTCAGTCACGAGTGGCTGCCGCACGAGCACGTGAGTTGCCCGTGCTCCTTCTTGCTGTCCTTGACACTTGTGTGAATGCTGACGTCGACCGGTTTTGCCCGCCAACTGCAGTCGAAGCTGGTCACGTCGTCTTGGGACGGCCTCATCAAGCTCTGGACGTAGGCTTTTCCCGGCAGAAAGCGCGGCTGTACCTATACCCTCCTTGGCATGCGTTTCCGAGTCATCGCGAGAGCTCCAGAGTGCGACGAGTCTTTTGTTGAATCGCGGAGGGGTGCGCCGAGAGAAGAGGACCTGGTCTGGCGGGTCTGTGCGCGCGCAAGTGGGGCTGCCGATGTCGCGCTGACCGGCCCTTGCTCACCGTTCTCGGCTCGTGGTCCAAACGCCGGATATGCCCATCGACGCTGCCAGCTGGCTGGCGCAAAATGCTTCGAGCTACTCAGTACTTCCACGTACCGGTCACGATGGCGAGCAGACCACCCCGACCGCCCGCCTCGTCGTAATCCTGAACGCGCATTCCGGCGCAAAAATGGCCAGAGAGCTCTGGCAGGACGTTGCGAGACCGCTATTCGACTATGCTCTACCTCGAGGCGTCGCCTGGGACGGCTTGGTCGAGGAGACGCGCGAGATTGGAGATGGCGAACGGATCGGGAGGTCCCTGCGGTCGTCGGCGGAAGGAGCAGGGGCTCGTGAAGGACTCGTTCTGTTGATCGCCGGCGGCGACGGGACGGTGCACGAGGTTCTGAACGGGCTCTTGCTCGGAGAAGACGGAGAACTCGACGCGCGAGGTTCGGAAAGGCAGATTCAGGTCATCCTCATGTGAGTCTGGTTTCAGCGGTCCCTTCTTTCAGTTGCGCAGCCAGTGCGAAACCTGGCTGCGAATGCTGACCGGCAATGGTTACAGCCCTGCGGGAACCGCCAACGCACTGTACTACCATTCGTTCCCGCCCGAGTCGCCATCTTTTCCCGTCGACGCTCCTGCCAGCCCTTTCTATTCGCTCCTGTCTTTCCTGGCACAAAAGCACTCGTCCAACGCGCAACATCTCTGTCCGATAGCCCTCGCCCTCAACTCGCTACCATCGACTTCGAAGCCCAGTCCGTCGAAGCAGGTTTTGACGACGGTCGTCTCGTCCGTCGCCCTGCACGCTTGCCTCCTGCACGACGCCGAGGCACTCCGCACGACGCATCCGGGACTCGAACGGTTCAAAATCGCAGCGCAGCAGAACGTCCAGCGATGGTGGAGTGGAACGCTGCGCCTGCGAGGCAACGTCCGCAAGTACAGCCCGGCTCGCCAAGCGTGGCTGGACGCACCGACTTCGACCATCGGCGTAGAAGGGCCGTTCGCGTACCTTGTCACGGCGCTCGTGTCCCGCTTCGAGCAGTCTTTCGTCGTCGCGCCGTTCAGAAGCAGCTCTCATCCGCTTGCGCCCGACGCGGACGACGCACCTTCGTTCGACGTTGTGTGCCTCCGACCACTACGGCACGAGCCGACGCGGCAGAAAGTTGAAGCGGGCCAGGAGCGAGAAACGCGAGAAACGTTTGTCCAGCGGATCTGGGACGTGACGGGCGGCATGTACGCCGGCGGGAAGCACGTCGACTCGGTTTATCCGCCGACGGAACTTGCGCAAGTAGACGAAGCGGCGGCTCACGGAGAGCTCGAGACTGACGGCGTGGTCGAGGTCTATCGGTGTGGGGAGGCAGAGTGGCTACCTGTGAGTACGCGGGCCTTCTCTACTGTTCCCGCCGCGGCGCCGAGCGACCAGAGGTTGACGTGGGCATTCTCGGCGGCCTTGTCGTCAGGACTCAAGCGAGCAAGACCTCAAGTCTCGTCTCGTCTGTCTCGATGGCGCGATCCACGACCTTGGCGTTCCGGCTCTTGACTCTTCAGCCACTGCGGATCAGCAGGACGGTTCGAGCGGGCTCGTGATCAAAGCGATTGGCGGCGCATCCGCAGGCGGGAGCGTATCGCTGTGGGTGTAGGTCTTGCAGGCGGAGCCGGCGGAGGAATCTTGCAGACATGTCTGCAGCGCAGCGTAGATGAAGCCGCGATCGCGATCAAAGATAGATGCACCTGAGGAGATGACGCAGGGAAGATTCGGCTCGCACGATCGGCAACTGGACCGCGTGCGACGGACGCGCCGAGGACGCGTTTCGCGTCTAAATTGCGACTATCACGTCGCGGGCCTGCCGGTTTGTTTTCCCTCCGTTCACTCCAGTCGTCCACACGTACGCCGGTCCGTACTCTATCAACGTCACCGACAGTACAGACACACGGACACGACGTCACCCAGGCTTTTGCCGCCCTTTCCGAGACGCGTCCCGCCCAGTTTCCCCACTTCTTCCCCTTTGCAGCGAGCGGTTCGCTCCCTCGCGTGACCTTGGACACTCGCGTGCTGCGACTACAGACATGGCCACTCGACTGAGCATCCTGACTGGCACCAACGACAAGTCCATGCTGCGCCCTCAGCTCTTCGCGAGCACGAGCGGCATTTCCGACGCGCCGTCGTCGTCGTCCTCTTCCGCCGCGTTGTCGCCCACGTCGTCACGGCCTCCCATCACGCCGCAGAACGCGCACTTCTGGGACAGCTATTTCCCGGCGAACCAGCAGCCCGAAGGGCTCGTGTCGGGCACTCAGACGCCGCCGCTCCGCAACGGGTCGATCACGCCGTTGTTCGAGAACCCGTTCTTCACGCACGTCGCGTTCCCTGGCCGCAAGGCGTTGCTCCGACGCAATTCGAGCTTGAGCAGTATGGCGAGCTCGATGGATGGCGAAGAGCGGGACGACGAGGACGACGATGCAGACTGGACTCTCGCCGAAGAGGACCTCGTCCGCCGAGTGAGTTCCCACACTGTCGCCTGCTAATCCAAAGAGGCCTCCGACTAATCACCTTCGCCCCTTGCAGACCTACGAAGCCTTTCTGGCGAAGCACGCGACGATCGAAGCGCCGTTCGCCCGGACTGGCCCGCCTCCGTCCAACTTTACCAACATGGTCGCCCGAGCAGTCCTCAAGGGTAGCGTTGCCGGCCTGCCAGCTCGACGGTCCGCTGCTGCACGCAAGGCGACCTTCTTCCCGTCCGAGTCGATGGACACGTCCGAATCGGAAGCGCGGACCGATCGATGGCGGCACAGCTTGCGGAACACGCGACTCAAGATCCTCACTCTCGGTGAATTGACTAGCGTGACGATAGAAAACATGGGGCGACCAGCTGACCCTGAATCACACTGCTTCAGCCAAAGAGAGACAGGAAATCGAGACGGTCGAAGCGACTCCGCGGCAGAACGACGACCCTGATGCGACCCCGAAGCGGCGGAAGCCCTTGACGAGAAACGATAGCATGGACTTTCTCCCCGATGTTCAGAGCTCGACAAACATCTCTCGGTACGTCTCGCCTCGGATGACCGGTGACCGTTGGAGCCCGCGACTGACTCGCCGTCTGTGCATAGGCTCGGAAACAAGCTCCGTCAACCCTCGGTCGACGCCGGTCTCCCCTCTGTCCCGTCCGCCGCCCATGCCGGTTTGCGCGCTCTCGCGCAGCCGAGCCCGCAGCTCGGTACGCTCGGTGTCCCGCTCGCCCGGTCACTCTCGACGCGTCCGTCTCAGCGCATGCAGCGCAACAACTCGCTCCAGTCCATTGCGGGCTCGCCCTCCCAGCCGAAGCGGACGCGCGCACCAGTCGTTCCTGAACCGGACAAGCTCGCTCCGCCTCAACTTGCATCGCTCCGACCGCCGTCATCTCAGCGGATGGCTCGGACCGGTTCAGACTCAAGCGTCCTGTCCGCACCGACGTTGTCGAGGCACCTGTCTTTCCAAGGCACGACCGGCAATGCGCCGCATGCGCAGAACGGGCTCGGCCTCGGCGTCTCGCCGCACAAGAAGACGATCCGCAAGATGTCGGACAGCCTCTTGACGCCACCGCCTTCTTCGAGCAAGAAACGCCCGCAGCCGTTCAGCTTCCTCTCGTCATCGTCGTCGGCGGCGTCGGCTGCGACTAGTCCTGCTTCGCTCGAGTTCCGGAACCGCCTCAACCTGACGGTCGACACGGCCCGCGCGACGCATGGGACTGGACTCGGCAGCGCATTCAGCTCGCCGGCCGTCGGCGTGTTCCCGAGCCCGACGAGCGCGAGCCCGAAAAAGAAGAAGTGCAAGGTGTCAGCGGGCGCGTCACCCGTCAAGGCGCCCTCCTTCGGCAACACGGCGCCAAACACCGGCGGCCTGGGACTCGGTCAGAGCGCCATCGGTCTCGGATTCGGGTTGTCGCTCGGCTCTCCCGGAGGCGTCGACGAGAATATGCCTTCCGCTACCGCACAGATGTCCTTCGCGGCGGGCGCGAGCGAAGAGCAAGACCAGGGCAGCATGTCGCAAACGTCACCATTTGCGCAAGCGTCCATGTCGCCTACCCAGAGCTTCACCCTCCTCGACCCTTCGCTCTCTCCGACGAGCCTCGCGAGCCGTCGCAACTCGCCGCCCAAGCTCATCTTGACACCGTCGCTCTCGCCCTCGTTGACCTTCCAAGCGTCAATGGCCTCCTTGCCCGACACGCCTTCCCCGGTCGACGCCACGTTCGACTTCCGCGCCCTCAAGCTCGAATCCCTCGCCGGTTCGCCCGTCGGAAGCATGTGCAGCTCGGGACCGGAAGACGACGGCGGTAACGACAGCGACGATTCGTTCGGCTGCGATGGCGGATCCGGCGCCCTCCTTTCCGAGGAATACATCAAGGCCGGTAACGACGCTCGCGCTCTGCGTGAAAGCTTCGGCGGCTGGGCGTTCCAGCGCGACTAGCCCAATAATCATCCGGAAACGCCTCCTGCACATAGACTCTTTCGGACCGTACATACTGTTTGCTCTACCTACATCCACATCTCCGCTTTTCCGGAAGGAAACGACACCCGCTGTATAGATGCCCTACTCCTGTAGATTGCTGCGCCCATGACACATACACAGCCTGAAGCAAAGTTGCAGTGCTCGCTACTAGTTCCAGTAAAACGCTCGCTCTCGCAGAGCCCGCATGCCGAGCGCCTCCCACTCGTCCCGGCAGAGCCACATCTCGTTCGCGCTGTCGAGCTTGCCGAGCGCGGCGATGCCCTTCCACGCGAGGTGTTCCGGCTCGATCTCCCTCGGGCACGGGACGTAGCCGAGGACGCCGTTCAGAACGGGCATGCGAGCCGCGAGAGCAGGGGCGACTCGCGACTCGACGGCGAACCCAATGTTGTGGATCCCTCCGGTACCGCCGACGATGAGCAGGTTCGTTGCGATCTTCTTAACCCGGTCTTCGGCTGCTGCGGAAGCCGCGCCCCCGGACACGATCGCCATGATCGATTCGACCACGCCGACGTCGAGCGGCAACTTGGACGACTCGTACCGGACATCGATAGTCGGTACGTTGCTCCGAGCCGACGGCGCGGGACCGACAGCGGGTGCAGGGGAACCCTCGACGGCACCGGTCGGGAGTGCAGGGAGAGGAGCACCCGCAGGCAAGGGGCTGAGTCGAGAAGGTGTCTCTTCGGCTTTGAGGGTGGAAGGCACCGCGTCTGCGGGCACCGGCGTGGCGCCTTCTTTCGGTGAAATGGCGGAGCCTGCTGCGGCAGAGGCGGTAGCGGGCGCCGCGCTGAGCAGGTGGCGGACCGAGTTGCGCATTGCGAGGGTCTGTGCCGATGCGTCCATCAGTCCGAGCTCTAGCCGCTGATTTGGAAGAACGAAAGCAAGATCCATCGCACCTCGCGCGTTTGGCCGATGTCTAGATTCTCGTCGATGCCGCCTCCAGTCGACTCAAGCTTCGACTCGTCTCGCTTCTGCTCGAAGTCGATGACACGAGGTGCGAAAAGGGCCTGCGAGGAGACTCGGGCATGATCAGCATGGGTGTCTGATCAGGCGTTCAGCGCGGAACGTCGGCTAGACGCACATATGGGGCGAGGATGCAGTCGTCGTAGACCCGGAGAGAGTACTTCTGCGTCGAGAGGCCTGGCCGGCGAACGAAGAAATCGTTCAGGCTGAGCGTGATGTCGCCCTGGTGTAGGTAATGCAAACGGGTCAGCTACTGCACGCCGGCTGAGAAGAGGTGGTCTCGGTAAATCACCTCGCTGAGGACGACAATGCGTTCTTTCAGGTCTTCGATGACGACCCAGTCGTACCAGTTGGCGAGGTCGGCTTCTCGGTACGGAAAGTCGATGCGTGACAACAGCGTGAACAGGAACGAGGTGATGTCGTCGCCGCCGAAGTCGAGAACCATCCGCGTGTCGGGAAGCACGAGGCCTTCTTCCACGCACGCAATCTTGGTCGTCCGAGCGCCAATATCAACAACGCACGCGCTCGAGACGCCGATGCCAAACGTTGAGCAGACGGCTTCTTGCACGACCGCGAGTTGCTTGAAGCCGAGCTGTCGGAGCAAGAGGTCCGACATGTCGCGGACGTACGGCAACGTGTACAGATCTGGAATAATGAGGATGACCGAGTACTCCTACAGTCACGGTGCGCAAATCGCCGTCAGCTCAGCCAGCCGTTAGAGGGAGTCTTTGCACTTCGGGCAGACATACCGACAAGTCTTCCTCGAGCACATCCAGCTCGTCCCGTAAGCTATCCGTCAGGATCTTCGCGATGTCTCCGAGGATCTCTTGTCGACTCGAATACGCCGCAGTGTTAAAGTCGCCGCGAAGGAACGGCCATCGCAAGTCGTAGCCGGAGGATTTGGGATCGGGAATCCGCAGTGCCTGTGGCTCGAGGTCTTCAGCGAGGGTCGCGTACCCGCGGAAAGCAGTCTATCGACTTGCACTGAGTCCCGTCCAGACGTCGGCTTCGCCTGTCGTCCAGTCAAAGTCGCCTTCGAAGTCCTCTCCCATCGCTTCTGGCCGAACAGTCGCGTTGTAGGTCGCGGCTTGGGAGTTGCCGTTGCCCTGACCTCGAAGCTTGTAGATGCGCATACGGGCGCGCAAATCTCCGCGAATCGAAGTGATCTTGGCCGTCAGCGGGTCCGCATCGGCGTCGGCCTTCCCGTCGGGATCTGCGTCGGGATCGTCGGAGTCCCAAGGGGTTTCCTCTCCTCCCCTCGCCTCGGCGTCTTCGGCTGCTCGCGTCGTCCGCCTCGCCGCGGTAATGTTCGACGTCGATGGCCCCGACGGCGGGACCTGTCCGGCAGAGCCCGCGGGTGCCGGTGCCGTGGCCGATTGAGTCACCAGTGCCGCGTTCACATCGTGCGCCTGGCGAGGGCCGCGGCGTTTGCGAGCGATGACGTTTGGTATGGAAGTCGGCGCGACCTGTGAAGCGAGACCGATCCGGAGCCATCGCGAGCCGGGGTGGATGACAATAGTGCGGTCGAGGGCGTCCATCGGTTCCTGTTCGAGGTCGTTTTCAGCTTGCGCTCCGACAGAGTCTGCGCTCGCACAGCACTCAAGCCTCACGCTTGTATCAGGCGGCGGTGGCCTGCGCCGCGCCTGCCGAACGCCGTTCGGCGGGTGTGCAGTCAAGACAGCTGGCGAAGCCGCAATCTGCGCGAAACCTGCTTCGTCCGCCTGTTCTGCGTCTGTGTCTATGCCAGCAAGCCGCCTCCTCTTGACCGAGTGCGCCTCGTCACGTTCCTTCTCGCTCAGCCGCCTGGAGAACCACGACTGACTGTCGGACTTGCCGAAGCCGGACGCAACGTTCTTGGCACTGCGATCGGACGGAAGCAGCTGCGTCAGTCTCAATTCGCTGGCAGAGACGCTCTCAGAGTGGCTCGCTCACTTGAGAAAGCCGACGGGCTATGCAGCGGGTCAAGTGGGGAGGTCAGATCTCGGTTGCGCTGCCAGGCTGCACAAGCCAGAACGACATACGGCGAAACTCGTAAAGCGTAGCGCATGCTGGTCTGGTGGCGGCGGCGGCGGCGCACGCGGCATCTCGGGCAGTCCGTGACGAGGAAAGGCACTCCTGCGAGAACGCGAACGGGAACGCGTTCGGAAACGGAAGCGAATTTGGCAGGACCCTGCCGCCACGAGAGCGACACGTGTTGCCCCCTGATTTGTCGATTCCGTTCTCGTGCGAGCACTCGCCCAAGACAGGACGGCGAGCCTGCGGTTCCTCTCTCTCGCTCCTCTCTCACAGCCCCTCCCGTGTTTCGCTCGTCCTTGAGCATCGCGCAAAGGCTTCTGCGCACGTGTGCTGTGCTGCGCTACCTGCGTATCTCGGTCAGTCCGCCCAGTCTACCGGCCCTCAAGCTCGCCATCCGGTCCTGACTGTCCACCAGCCCACGCACACCGTAAGTCATCTTGCTATCCGTGTGTGTGTGCATGCTCGGTGCCGCCCCAGCATCTCCCCCTTCCTTTAATCTGATGACTTCGAGTGCATTTGGCACGACGAGCGTTCGTTGGTGCGAGTTGGCCTTTCGGGGCCGGCTCGTACCGGCGGATTCCCACTGGAGAAAAACCCTCGCTACCTTGCCGGGCAACCGGTCCTTGTCTGAAACCATACCACGCTGCCTGGCGGCACGAGCATGCGCACTGGATCCCGTACTGGACGGAATTGGAGGCTGACCTGCTCCCTTTCTCGTCCACCAGATCACCTGTACATGTCCCCTCGCTCGTGCAATACATCATTCCCACTGCACTTTTCGAATCGGATCTACGCGGGAGCAGTGATGTATGCCATTCTCCGAGAACGTTGAGAGCGAGAGCTTCGAAAGCGGACTGTGTCGGAAGGCAGATAGCGAGCGAAGGCATCCATGACCCTGTACACTGTGCAGCGACGCTCTTCCGAGCGGCGCAGACGTGTTCTCCCGCATCCTAGGCGGAACGGCCCGCTCGGCTGTGAGGCTCAGGCAGTCACCGCACAGATGCTGGAAATATTGGAGACCGCGCTTTGCACTTGTCTTCATTTCTGCACCGCAGTACGGATCGGCTCTGACGCCAAGAAAGCAAACATGTCGCGGTTGGCCACTCTTGATTCCCTGTGCAGGCGTGGCGAGTCAGCATCGGGGAGTGAAGGGCGAACGCAAGGGCACGCGACGGAGAGACCTACTCAAACTGCGGCTCGAAGAACGCCCTCGTCTCGTCAAAGCGCTGTTTGTAGGCGTCAAAGCTGCCGTAGCGGACCGTGTCGCTCCAGCCGCGCGCCGCAATGACAAACTCGGCGTCGTCGCTGCTGAATGCGACTCCTTCGCTGCCCGCCGAACCGCCGGCTTTGATCGCCGCTTTGAGGCGGTCCTCGTCGCGGAAGAGATACTCGGCGACGCCGATCCAGAAGCGGAACACCGGAGTCGCTGCCAAAGCGAGATGGACGAAGGGACGTATCCGCAATTGGTGCCAGCTGTCGACCATGGCGAGGAGCGCGAGATGGGAATTTGGAGGTGCCGCCGGTTGCGTTGGGGAGGGGTTACCGATGGCGAAGCGGTCCAGTGCAGAGTCGGAGAGGAGGATGGGAGTCGCCGAGTCCTCCGAGGAAGAATCGCCGGACCGTCCGAAGACAAAGTCGCGGGCGGCATAGACGCGCTCGCGCAACTCGTCTTCGCGAGATTGGATCATCATCTTGAACAGATCTGTCGCCGACTGGGCGAACTGGTGGATCTGCTTCTGCGCGGTCGGGTTCAAGATCGCGAGACCAGCGTAGACGTGCCATTTCGCCGCGTAGATCCGCAGCGCGATGTTGACCTTGACGACCTCGATGCCGCCAATGTACCGACCGCTCGCCCAAGGGAACGTTCCCATGCACCGCCAAGCAGTGCCCATCCTGTTCAAGCCCGGATGCTTCGGTCAGCGATTGTGCTCCCCGTGAAGCGGCCCCTCGGGCTGGCTCACGAAAGGAAGGCGGCATGTGTGACGGCTTGCGTGTTGGCGGTGACCTCGTCGTGCTCGTCGTAGGAAAGGTCGACGTAGCGCGAGTTCAAGGGCGACAGCAGGTCTTTCACCCACTGCACCTGTTCGTCCGTCGCGCGGTGCTTGATGACGATCTGCGGAGCCGGGCTCGTTAGCCCTGCGCGCCTGCCTCGTTCCCCCAGGCGGTAATCCTCACGAGCGCCTGCCCGTCCGAGGGCACTGTCGGGCCGTGAAGCGAGTGGATCGAAACGACGTTGACGTCGGCGGGCAAGTACCGCTCGAATGCAGCACGTTCCGGCGCCTTGACCGACGTCTGGCCAGACACGACTGCGCCGACTTTTGTAGCTGTTTGCGAACGCGGTTTCAGGTCCCATTACGAGTGAGTCGGCCATGAGCAGCTCCGCAACTCACAGGACCCGTACTGTGCGACCACTCGGTCGAGGTACGCCGCCTCGACGGAGTAGATGATGAAGTCGCTCTCTCGTGAGACGAGATGTCCGTCTCGCATCGGCACGACTTTGCTCTTTCCTGCGGGTCCAAAGGCGAACGAGTCAGATTCTCGGCGGGGCGACAGCGAAATGCGGCTTCGCAACTGGTTCGGCCAGCTGCCGCACCTTTGCAGTACTCTTGGAGCTCCTCAAAGCGTTCTGGCAGGTCGCAGACGTTGATTCTGCGAGCGGAAACGGTCAGCGGGATCCGCACAGGTGGGGTTTTGGTCCTCGAGGAGTCACTCACCGAGCACACTTGCCTCCCTTGCTGAGCCGCTCTGCGTACATCTTGCCCATCTCTCCCATGCCGATCAGCCCGATCACGGCATCCTCGATCGGCGGCGGGCTGGGAGGCTGTTGGCCGGCCATGATTGCGTAGACGGAGGCGGAGTCAAGAGCGGCGCAAGACGGCGGTAGCTGGAGGGAGGGAATGGCGGTAATGGCTACGCAGCGCTCTCGCCTTCGCTCCGTTTTGAGTGCCTGTCTCCTTTCTGGACGAAGAGCGGGTACAGGCAGTGCGGGATCTTCCAAGTCCTCTCCATCTCAGCGAAACGAGCGCATCAAGTGCGCAACTAGAGAGCGTGTCTATACGATTCGTACGAATGCAGGAAAACATCTAGGAAAGTCTGTCCGTCTCCTTTATCACGCCTACAAGCCCAACTCATCTTTCGAGGAGGCAATCGTGACGAGGCGCTTTTGAGGAAACCTGCGACCAGGGCGACCGGCTAAGGAACCGCCTGCAGGCCGAGTGGGTCGATCTGCTCGCCCACCAGGACTCTGTCGACGCGAATACAGTTGAACGTGACGAGTCAGTATGGCGAGTGATGTGGAAGAAGTCGAGAGGCGACGCGCGCCGACAGTGCTGCCGAATTCGTTCGCCTTCCCTCCGCACGCTGTCTCACGTTGAACTGCCCTCGTCGCCATGTCGACCGAATCCGAGAGCTCTCAGAAGGCTCCTTTAGCCCCGGGCATGGTCATCGGCCCCGACGGCAAGCCATGTCGGGTCAGTCGAAACATGACGTCCTCTGCTTTCGTAAAGCTGACGTTGCTCTTCCCCTCCGGCTGCCGCAGAGTTGTACGGCTTTCCGCTCATTCGCCGGTATGCACAAGAAGAAGAAGCCGGCGGGCACTAGCGACGGGTCAGCGGCTGCCGGTGCAGGAGGATTCGCCGCTGCGACCGCTCTCGCTATGACGACCGCTCCTACGGTGGAAACGGACCCGCCAAGACTCCCTGCCGACTGCCCGCCGGACGTCGAGAGGCTCGGACGTCATACCTGGACGTTCCTGCACACGACCGTGTCCTATTTCGCGCCGCAACCGACTCCGCACCAGAAATCCTCGATGCTCGGCCTCCTCAACGCGCTGCCGACCCTGTACCCGTGCGGCTCCTGCGCCGGCCACCTCCGGGACTACATGAAGTCGGATCCGCCCGAACGCGCTGTCGAACAAGGTCGCGAAGCCCTCGAGCTCTGGCTCTGCAAGGTGCACAACGAGGTCAACCAGCGCTTGGGCAAGGACGAATTCGACTGCGCGACCGTGCCGCAGCGGTGGCGCGAGGGCTGGCCGGACGGTCGGTGCGATTAAAAAAGGACATCATTCTTGTATAACTCCCTCAGTCCTGCTTGTTGTGTCAATATTTGCAATGCGCCCCTCCCCTCTCGCCCTTGACTTGCACTCGTCCTATGCTACTATGCTACAACAGCACCCTCGATGGTTGCGCCGGCAGCCGCTGCGTCTGACTGCGCCTCCGACTCGACCTCCTGTACCGCAGCCTTTTCGCCCTCCGTCAGTGCCGCCGCCAATTCGGTCGCGAGCTTCCGCTTCGCGTCCTCGTACCGCTGCAGCGTCTCGGCGCGACCCGCTGCTCGCTTCCCTGGACGACGCGCGTCACTCGAGTCGGTGGCCGCATCCGAGTCGACGGGTCCGGCGCGCTTCTTGCCGCGGTTCCGCTTGTCGACCTTCTCACCGGTTCCTTCGCCGTCCTCCATCGCGTCACCCGGGTGGTGCAGGAGCGACAAAAGAGGATACAGAGAGGACACCGCCGGCTGCGTCGCGGTTGTTGCGCAGGCAGTCTCAAAGAGGACGGCGTCGGTGGTAAGGGTCGGGAGAGCGGCAAGGGACAGGTCGTCGGACCGGACAGACACCCGGGCGACCGGAGGCAATGCGTCCATTTCTGCTGCTGTGCTAGCGCGTGTCACGTCGAACGAGACGAGCAGCTCGGAGAGCGACCCTGCCGCGGCGGGGACAGGAAGGCCGACGACGTCGAGGATCGGGTGGCTGAAGGGAAGGAGAGAGGGGGTGACGGGACTGGGAACGCCGGCAGGTGCCAGCAGGCAGGCGTACGGGATGAAGAGGAGGGCAGTGCAGCCGGACACGAGCACGACGACTCCGCCGTTCTCGCGCGTCGTTCCGACCTCGACGAGCTTGGTCGCGACGAGTCCTTTCGGGAGATCACTCATCTGCCGAGCGCCACTCGGAGCAGCCTCGGCTTCCGCCTCCATCTCCACCTCGCCGTCGGGTCCGGCCTCGGAAACTGCTGCAGAGTCGGCATCCTTTGCTCCGGCCTTGCGCTCGCCCCGCTTGTCCTTCCGCCGACCGGCAGGAATGGGGACCGGTCGTTGTGCGCTGACGGCGATGTGCGGGAGCATGAGCTCGGCGATCGGGAACTGTCCGATGAGCTCGGCGGTCGGGAGCGAGAAAATTTGAATGGTGGGGTCCCCGCCGGCCGCAAGGAGGAGCGGACTCGTCGCCGGCCTCGCCGAAGGGCCAGTCGACGGCAGGTACAGAAGGCTCGAAACGAGCCTAAGGAGGCGGGGGGTACGCGCGTCAGTCGTCCGGCCGTCGCATGATATCGGTAACACGACTCACGATTTGCTCCCCCAGGCGTACTTCTCGATGATGTGTCCTGCTGGGAAGCGCGAGATCCGTACGTGCTCGTCGCGGTCCCCCGTAGCGATCCAGTCGTGCTCCCAGCCGTTCGCCGGGTCGGCTGGCAGCAACGCCATGCTGGTCAGCATCGAGACGTGGCCGAGGATGGGTTGGTGCGCGTCTTTCTCGTCGTCGCCCGTGAGAGGTGGCGCATCAGCAGGTGCCTCGAGGGGGAAGCTGCGAGCGCATTCAAATCAGTCCATCGCTCGGATTTTGGGATCGACTCCCCGCCTACACGTAGACGTCTCCAAACTTGTCGCCGACGATAATCTCGCCCGCCTCGGTCACTTCAAGCGCGTTCGCCCGCTTCGGAACGCCGCGTGAGCTGACGTGCTCCAGGTGCGGCAGCTTGGAAACGATGAGCTGCTTGTCCTCGCCGGTCGAGATGAGGTAATTGGTGGCAGTCGCGGCGTCCGAGTACGCGCACATGAAGCGGACGAGGCCAGTGTGATGGCTCGCATGGCTGATCGGAGCATTTGTGCTGTCATAGACCTGCGTCAGTCGCTGTTTGCTTCAAGCGAGGCTGAAGGGCGGCTCACATGGCGTCGAACGTGCTGATGCGGCTGTCTGATGCGGTAATGAGCAGCTCGGGCGTGCTCACAAGCAGCTGGACAGGGTGGCGGATCGACATGATCCCGATTGCCTGTATGGTCGGCAAGTGAGAGCCGTCTAACTCTTTTTCTTGCACCGCCTCTCTCGCGTCGGCCGCTGCCCAAAGTCGAAGAAACGCCGCCCCGCCCGAAGCTGTCGATCAGGTCCTTCACTCCACGGCTCACACAAGCGCCCCCGGAGAATGATGTTTGCGATGCCCTCGCTGCACTACTCGCTGCCGATCGCTGGCCTCATTCTAGTGGTCGCCTACCTCGCGTGGCATTACCGATCTCTCTACGTCGACCGCCTGCCGCCCGTGCTGTCGTCCCGGCTGCGGTACTATGCGCCCTTGCGGACGTTCGAGGATGCCGCTGAGCAAGGTCCGTCTCCCTTTCTGCGCGCGCCTTGTAAGCGTCCCTTGGCGCCCCTTGGCGCTGACACTCCTTCTCCCGGCGCACCACCAGGCTTTTCGACCGCCAACTTTGACCTGAGCCACAACATGGCGGGTGACCAGCGCGCCGGTCTCGACGATCGTGCCTTGACCGCGATTCGCCGGATCATGGAGCGCGAGAATGTTGCGTTCGACGAGGCGCGGCTGATCCATCTGAACGCAGTGTTCCGGAAGAATGGTGCGTTGCCTCGTGCAACTTGCATTATGACAGCGCACTCACCTCTTGCACATGCAGGAGTGGACGCGAATGGATTCCCGATCGGTGCGTGTCCGGTCTCGGCTGACGGGACTTTCAAGTGGCTGACCTCTTTCTTGCGGCCGGTCTGCAGATCCCAAGGCGGTCACGTCTCTATGATGCCTTTAGGGATAGGGTTAGCTTGGTCTGTGTCTCCTGTGTTGTCACTTCTTTCCGTCTGTATCGTCTCCAGCGCGAGTGTCAACGTGGTACCGTCGACTTCGGTTGTGGAGAGTTGCGAATTCTTGCTGCGCGGAAAGCGAGAGCCTTTGGTGCCTCCGTACGGTATCGAGGTGGGCAAAAAGTCCGCAGCTTCCCGGGCCCCGCCCCAGGGAGCAAAAGGAATGATCGCACCCAGGTTTGAACTGAGGACCTTATCCGAACACTAGGTGTTAAGGATACGTGATGACCAACTACACCATGCAACCGCTTGTTGGCCTCGGCTAAATCAAGAACATATATTATATACTAAACAGTTTCTTTTACCCTTCACTTCTTGATCAACGCTTACTCCATGGCTTGTTTGAGCTGGTTCTTGTGCTGATTGTTGATAGGGCAGGAGCGTGAGGCCTTGGAAGAGCCGGTGGCAGCACTTTGCTGCTGACGGACAATGTGTGGCTTCTTGTGATTATGCCTTTGTACGGGTCAGCAGTGTGCAAGTCTGGTGCAGTAGCAGCAACATGCATTTCTTGCAGGTCTGAGACACACTGCATGGACTGCTTTGACAGGTACCTGCGGAAAGCGGACTCGTGATCCAGGCACGCGTCCTGCTGTGAAAGGACGGCACTCGGAGCGTCAAACTGGATCCGTTCACGCGGACCCTGATGTCCTCGGAGCGCGTTCTTGACAAGGCTAAAGATCACGAGGTGAATGCCCTCCTGGGCAGTGACCAATGACCTTCCTGACATTGTAGAGCACAACCGGGCATTGAGAGAACTCCAAAATGGTGCGCGCTTGTTCTCCATGTGCCTCTTGGGCGCCAGGTTGATGACACGGCCGCCGAAGGTGACGGGCAAGCTGCGGGTCCATCTGAATCTGCAGGACCTGTGTAAGAGAGTCAGCTGGTTCAGCAGCGCGCGTTGTTAGCAGAGAGAGCCAGAAAGCAATGAGAAACATGAGGACGAGGATGATGAGGATGAGGCAATGGAGACATCACACACAAGCTATGGCACGCCTGGCAACCTGCGCTTCTTGCTGTCGGTGCAGCGGTCCAATCTGCTTGATGTTGTTGCCCTTGCTGCTGGCTTTGTGGGAGGAGGCAAAGCCATGGAAGCAGCCTCACAAGAGGGAACTTGCTGCCTCAGGGGGCGCCGAAACGGGGCCGCTGCGCATGGAGCAAGAATGGAGCTTCCACTGGACATTTGCCTGTGGCGCACTTTGGACTGTCCAATGTGACTATGCAGGTCAGAAGTGTGCAATCCTGGCGGACTGGCTGCCTCCGCAGCCAAGTCCCGGCCCGCCTCCCGCTCTTCCGGATCACCCTGCTTGGCCGCTGGCAATCCTGTGCTTGCAATTGGCCGGCCAGCAGACTACTGGCCCTCTCTCTTTGCTCTTTCCTGCTGGACGCTTGATGCTTGTACTGTGCCAGAAGAGTGCAAGCACGTCAAGGCAGCTTTCAAGCTGAATCACACAATCAAATCGCCGCCCAGGACCGCTTGCGCCACGCAATGCTCTGCGCCTTTGGCTGGCTCCAAAAAGCAACCCTCATTGGTGTCGGTCCTGTGAAAAGACTTGCCTCTTGCACACCTGCCAACTCTAGGTTGCTACTCGGCGTCCTCGCGGCCCCACTAAACAAATCCCAATCAGCAACAACCAGTCTAGTTGGCATCAACCTCACATGTTTGCCAAGCGCATCTGCATTCGTTGAGACACTTGGCGGTGTAGCATCCTATTTGTTGTTCCATCTCAGCGAGATGCAGAACCCTGGGCGACCTCAATGGGACAACGAGCGTAACTTCCTTGGGTTCTTTGGAGGCAAGGGCGAGCTCAAGTTTGAGGAGGAACAGGAGTTAGTGGACTATTCCAAAAAGCAGGGCGAGGCGAGAGCCGCAAGCGGTCAAGATAGCAATGTGTTCAGCTGAAGCTGTACAGTCGCGCGAGAGACCATACATTGCTGGGTTGATGTTTCCCCTATGCAGGCAGCTCAGGAATCAGCTTCAGGCAGGGGCTTCCAGACTGCGGAAGCACTGGCTACACACATCCAGGTCCACCACGCAAAGGGAGATGCGCGGGGACAATGAGTTATTGCTTCTTATTCGGTCCAGAGATCTGGGTTGTGACAACCATCCAACTTGGGCGAGATAGGTGCCCCATTTGGGAAGTCCTTTCGGGCGGATCGTGCGAGTCAGCACCATCAGAGGCGTAGACTTGCCTGCTCAAATAGGAGACTCGCTGCAATACTCTTCTCTATGAAGATGTCCATCTCTTTTGCGGCGTGTGGTCCGGCAGTGTTGCCGCAGAGCACAACGCCAAATGTGTTTGATACGTGCGAGACCAGGATGACATTGTCTGATGTCCCAACAGCAGAATTGCCGCTTATCTTGATGTGCTTGTCTTTGGGGACAACCACATCCTGACACAACCACATCCTGACACGCCTTTGTCTGGACTTTGGTGTAGGTGTACAAGAGGCAGAAGACCATTGCCGGGTCGCCGGGTCCAAGCGACTGGGACGCCAGGCGCTCAAGGTCTTTGGGAGACCGGGGCAAGGGGATCACGAGTGCTGAATTGTGTTAGACCTTGTTGTACAGCCGCATGAGTGCCTTGCCATTGACAACGCTGAGTGTATAGTGCGGCAGTTTCAGCGCCTGCAAGTGTGAGAGGACGCGGCCGCCGATCGCAACTACAGCAATTCATGGTCGACAAGTCTGCCAATGTTGTCCTTCATCATCCCAAAGTGGGGCGTCTTGCGGAGCTCCTGCAAATGTTAGACCTGTCATCCGCTGCGCCCGAGGCATGCTGACCACTGCCTTTCGACCCAGGTCATTTGGACCATTCGCTACCTGTACGCTTTGACAGCTCATTTTGCCCCCAGAGCGGCCAAGGTCGACAGAGGGCTTGACAGTCTCCTGGTCAGCCTGGGCAACATTATTGGCGCGGGCTATGCAATGGGCGCCTGTCTCTGTCTACCTGTACTCTTCTGACCTTCTGCTGACACATTCTCCCGCTTAGCGGCATCGTTCCCTCTCTCTTTGGCGCCTGCCTCTTTGTACTTCTGGATTGGACATGTCATCCTCAACTTGTCGGACCCCGTTATAAGTGGACTGGCCAACAGTGTTACTGTCTCGCTGAGCAACCACATAGCCAGCTTTTTGGCGGATTGATATCTTCCTTGATCACCTTCTCTCAGGACATTGGTCCAGCGTAAGGAGAGACAGACCCAAGTGGCGCATCCAGGGGAACTGATACGCACAATGACTTCTACTGGGGCAAGCGTCAGCGTGTCCAGGCCTCTGTGAAACAAGGCAGCAGGCCAAAGCGAGACCTCCGTAGACCCAAACAGCATAAAGTAATCCTTGATTGCCCCCCTGCACATCCGCTGCCAAGTGCCAATTGTGCACTTCAGCTGGACCATTACCGTTGGCAGTGGAGTTCAACTGGGGATGGGCTTCCCTGAAGGCAAGGGTGCTGCAGAGCAGCTGTGCCAGGTGGGGCAAGAACCAACACGACAAAGCCAGCTGACAAATTTGCTGACAGCGTTTGTCAATTTAAAGGCGCACTGAGACAACATGACTGATTTGCTGGCTCTATAGTGCTTCTTGGATGGTATCCACACACATTGGCAACAATTAGGAGTCTCCAATTGCTCAGGTGAGCCTCTGGCTTGGAGGCATTGATGATGAGCCCCAAAACTTTGCCTGGCAGCGCGCCGCAGGCACAAAGTCAAGACCAACTGGGTGAGGGTCAGCAATTGCAGATGTTGTCAGCCGCTGACTCACGTATCAATCACGGTGTCACGGGTAGAGGATCCATGGTAGCCGTCAGAACAGAAGGGATGAATTTGGGGTGCCCTCAGATTCAAATTGAGACTGGGATAATTCGGCAATTCACCCGGACAGGATCCTAGTCTAGTTCCAGCTGTCAACCAACTGGCCGCCCCCCCTTGGCGCCGTCTTTTTGCGCAGGAGCAATTTTGTGCATGCAACTGATTGCATGGGTCTGTCTGGCTCTTCATACATAAACCCTTGAGATGAAACCCACACAATTCTCTGCCACAACGATACTTGGCCTGGTACAGCAACATCCGAAGGAGCAGGGACAGCCCCCCAGAAGTGTCTCTTTCCAGGCATCTGTGAGCCACAGAGGTTGCTAGAGTCTCCCCACAGTGAATGGTACATGTAATCTTGGCCACAGAAGCCAGTGAAGAAGCGCTTCCTAGTATGTATACCCAAGTTCTTGACAGAGTGATATCGAAGATTCAATAGTCTAGTTGGTTAGGGCACCGCATTGTGGTTTGTCCAATTCTGCGGAAACCCGTGTTCGAATCACGGTTGGATCAATTTTTTTCTTTTCATGGTTTGAACGAGGTCTCCCTGTAACAGTTTCGCCGATTCAAACAAGGGTCTCTTGCTTTTTGGTGCGAGGGTCTATGCGCTAAAATTTGCGGTGGTGACAAGGGGGGGAAATCTCTCCGAAAGACAAAAACAGGCAGCAAGATTTGCAGAGGCACCTGCGGCCCAACAAGCTTTCCCCTACCCCAGCTTGTCCCCATTGTACCTTTGGCCATAGTGACAGCCACTGCAAAAGAGCTGCCCCACTTGTCACATCCAGGTGTCAGCTTTAGAGTTCCTCAGGCACAAACACTTGACCCTCCGCAGTCTCCCAGCCAATTCAGGCTCTCTTTGGGGCAGTCCAGCCTGCGCAAGAGCGGCACGTACAGGCACACATTACCGCGCTTGGGGACAAGCTTGCTGATGAGGCCGGAGAGTCATCAGCAACATCTTGTTCGGCTTGCCAATGTCAGTCAGGCACATTACCCAAGTGAGAGCACAATGTCGCCGTCGAGACTTGAAGACAAGCCGCAACTCGTGCTCCAGCGCCTTGACAAGCGCAAGTTTGTCCACACGCAGTCGGACTTGTAAACAAGATAGCCTCAACTGCGCAGCCGTGTGGCCTCTGCGCGCGGTGGCACCAAGGAGCTCGCCATTGCGCCACATCAGGCAAACCTCTTCTCAAATTCACTTCGACTTGTTGCCGGCCTCGGCAGGATGCGCGATGACGTTGCCTTCCGCCAGATGTGCGCTCACTTTGAGCAGGTCAACTTCGACCAGCTTGAAGCTCCTGCGCAAGGGGTTGAGCAGGTCAACTTGACGCTGCAGACCATTTCTGACACTGGCCAGGAGGGGACGGACAAGTTCCATGAGCGCCTCATTGTCAGCCAAGTACGGCCAGAACCAGAACGGGCATGCAACAGAGAGTAGCTCGTTTGTGTCGTACTCAACAAAGTTGTTTGGACATGTCAATGCGGACACGCAACGGTCACATCTGTATATTTGAAGCGGCAATGTCCTGCTCTCAGAAGCAGGCACCTTTCACCTCCTACCGAGGCTGGACGAGCTGATCATGATAGGCAGCACGGGAGACACTTTCCCCTGGCTCTCCAAAGGCCGCATCCTCCAACAATATCACAATGTCAGCCTGAAATGAGACACCCTACCTTGGTGCTCTACCGCGGGTATCAAATTATGCCTCTTTGCTGAGACCAACCATGACAGCGGACAGTTTATCCTTGATAATCTCAAGAGAGCAATCCGATGGCATTGGTCCGGCTCAAACTGGAACAGGGACGTCACCTGCCTCCCTCACCTGTGACGGGTTGCAATCCGCGGCATGCTCTCCCTAGCTCTCCCTAGCTCTCCCTAGGAGATTTTGGGACGGATCCACGTTGCGTGCGGCACTCAACTATCTGTGCTCCAACGTGGTCGCCAAGCTTGTCAAAAAGAGGGTCACCGTCAAGTCCCTCAAACTCATCAACACCCGCTATCTCGTCCCTCTTCCGGACAACCTTCCCTCGACACTCCGCCACCCTGCAATCAGCACATGGGAGCACCCATTCAAAATTTATGTGAGCATGGACTTGTCGTCAAACAGCATCAGACTTAGACTAACATGCCGGTGTTGTCCAACAGCAATTGCCAGTTCTTGCCCACCTCCTACGCCGCTGCTGCATTTTCTGCACCTCAAATTCCCCTCCAGGTGCGGCAATGAAATAACATCAGAGGCCCCTGTTCAGGCATTACAATGGACGACACAAGTGCACATCATTGAAGACGTCGAGGCACTGGGGCCGCAAATCAAGTTGGCCAATGTACCTGACGTTGTCTCGATCCCGCACATCGAGCGACAGTCAATGCCGTCTCTTCCAGGATGACGTCTTCATCAAGCAGAATCTCATCCTGGGCCTGATCGCAATCTACATTGGTGCGTCGAGTTTGAAGTGGGACGTGCGGTCTGTTTGAAACTCAGTCGCCCTTCCTTACAGATCCACCACCATACCCCTCAACGCTGCATTCTGTCACGCGCCTCTTTTTGGCTGTCCTTGTGTCAAGCGGGGGCCGCGCCATCTCAGATGTTTATTGCACATTGCTCCAGTCTTGCGCGAGGTGTGTGCAGGCAGTCGGTATCTAAACGGTGCAATGGTGACACCTCCTCATCTGCAAAACAGGAGCAACGTCAATGCGTACAAGCGCTTTGTCGAAAGCGTCCTTGCAGAAGCCGGATATCTGCTTGACAAAGGCGTCAGCACCCTTTTCCGCCTCGAGCATCGAACCACGCAGCCGACAGACAATGCAGAGGCGGATCTGTGCAACTGAGAGTGTGTCCTTGCTGAGGCGCACGCTACGGTCCGTCAAGGCAAGCAGGCCGTTTGGCTACTCGTCTACATTGCTCTCAAGACTCCGGACACGGTACTTGCGCCGGCTGACATTTGTCAAGACTTTGACGCCCCTGCTCCGGTTTGCATTCGGTCGCGGCGCTCTGCCTTCCGCCGTCGCCGACTTTGACCACAACGCCTTCTTGATCAGTCTCCTCCGGGCTTACCACTGGCTCAGCTTGCGGCCCACCTTTGCGGCCGTCGTCACGTCCTTGCGTGATTCGACCTCAACTGCGTTTTCCATCTTTGTCAAGGCCAAAGCGGCGGCGCGGGAACTCTTCACTTACTCGGGGACACCGGCCTTCACCCCCAAAGAACTTGCCAAGCTGCGGATGACGCTGCAGGCGCTCCTTGACCGCGGCCAGGCGCAGTTCCCAGAAGACACTCTGACCAACTTCCCAAGCAAGTTTGAAGGTGCGCTCATTCTTGTGCAGAGTACGGCAGGTCAACAGCTGACCCGCCAATGAACCCGCCTTCAGACCCACTCACCTCCGAGCTGATGATTGACCCAGTTGGTCTGCCGTTGTGCGGCCAGGTCGTCGACCGTACCTCCATCACGACACGTCTGGCCACCTCTCTGCGCGTTCCGTCCACCCGAGAGCCTCTGACAGAGCGCGATCTGCTTGAAGAGGCCGAGCTGCGTGCTGAGATTTGTAGCTGGCTCAAAGCGCGGTGTGCCACGGCTACCCCAGCTCCTCATCTTGCATGAAGGTCTTACGGCTTTTTAACTCCCTCCCCTCCTCTCCTGACAAGCATGTACAGTACTGTGTCAATTGGCTGCCCTTCTCACAGTGGTCTCTTCGTAGTCACCCTTGTCCGCCATGCCTCTCAGCAGGCGCTCCCGAGCCCCTGCACAATAATTTGTACGCGGAATAAAGCAAGTGAGCAGGTTGCCAGCAAAGAAAGTTTTGTCAGCGATAGATGACAACGTTACTGCGAGAAGAAATTGATCTCGGGTGTGAGTGGATCTTTGCTGGCTCTGCTTGACACCATTCTATTCCACCAATCCGGTAACTGCCTGCTGCTCAATAACGCATTGCCTGCAGTGCGTCAGTTCTCTTTGCCGAGCAAGACAAGGATGGCCGACTCGCATGCGACTCTCCGCGTCCAGATGACCGCGTTCTCCATCCTCTCCAGCGGTCACCTCAAGCTGGTTGACCTCGCCGCAGCCGAGGCCGACTGCCGCAGCCGAGGCCGACTGGACAGACGGCAATGACAACAAGGATGGGTCAGACTCACAGTGTGACGCACAACCAGCCGGGCCGCATCGACACCGAGTTGACATTGACGGCACCTAAGACTCGACAAACTTCAAACAGGTCATGACAAGACCAAACGAGGGGATCTGTGGGCACCCAAGAACGGTGTTGGCGCACGCGTACAGCTGAGCTGTTGAGGCTGCTCCCCAGGCAGCGAGAGTGAACTGCTGGAGAGCAAGCGAG
>PJQD01000056.1:0-43404 GCA_002922495.1 Rhodotorula taiwanensis | reverse complement strand
TAACCCTAACCCTAACCCAAAGTCCAAGTCCGAACGCACGCTACGAGCCGAAGCCTCGCTTCGCTCGGGCTCGCTCCGCTCGCGAGCTTGCCCCGGAGCCCTCCCCGGCTCGCTGCGCTCGCCACCCAACCAGCATCGCGACCCGTAGTCTGCCGAGTGGATCCTCACGAGCATAGCGCGCATCTGGACTAGTTCGCCTCGCTCGCCCGGTCATGGCAGTTGTCGGGCAGCGGATCGGATCAGCCGGGTCCCGAGCAGCGTAACCGCACGCATGACGTATCGTCCGTCATCTCTCGTGTGATGGAGAGCGAGTCGGAGCCAGCCGTCTTTGCGCGAGTCGGAGCCAGCTGAATTTGCGCGAGCCGAAATCGCGGGCGCCAAGTCGAGACCCGCCGGCGCGAGGAAAGCCAGAACAGTCACGCGAGCGCGAGCACAGACGGCGGTATATTGCGTGTGTGTGCAGGGCCACCCTGCTAGCGTCTGTCCAGAGCTCAGGCCGGCATGGAAGCCGTGCGCGCGGATCGACCCGAGGACGCTCCTTTCTCTCGATCGAGCCTGTCGTAGCGATGGGCGCAGGGGGAGCAGACGATTAGGGATACCTTCACGAGCTGCTGTATCTATGCGGAGGCGGACCGTCACAGCAATACTGCGGTGATCCAGAGCGTCAGGTGGTCGCCTCCTCGTTTGAATCGCGACGGTAGCCCCATCGGCCGACCCGAATCGAACAGAGCCGGCTGCGTTCCGCTCGGTCTAGTGCATCAGCCGACAAGGAGAGTCTCGTTATAGCGGTCGGAGGAGACTTCGTTCGAGAGAGGCGCGTCGTCGAGGCGGTAAAAGTCGAGCGAGGCGACTGGGACGAGGGGACGGTCCTGCTGAGCTTTTGACCGCGTCTGAAAGCGAGCCGTAGACCAGACAGATCAGTCCGGAGCGTCACAGAGTCGGAGTGATCGGTGCGAGGGGAAAGAGACTTGACGACAACGACGCCGACGACGACGACGAAGGTTTTGCTTCGGAGAACCGCGTCGCCGGGCTGTGACGGCCGCCTGCTGCAAGGAACCACAGTCGATCGACGGCTCTACCGTAAGGCCAGCTCCCGCGATCCTCGGTCTCGGACCGCCGTTGAAGGTCGTTTCGAAACCGCCGAGGTGGGGTCCTTAACAGCGCACACGCCATCGACGCACCAGAGAGGGACGCTACTGGAGGTGGACAAGGGACGAGACGAGGAGCAGGCTACAGCAAGCACGGCGCACCACGAGCGAGACCCGCAAACCGCGACTCGCTCAACTCTGGCCAATCGACTAACCCCCCTTCTCGCGCCTGTGCACAGACCCGGGCTCTGAGCGACGGCCTCTGTCAAGCAGGCGCACGCGACCAAAGGAGCGGACAGACCGCAGAAAGACGAGGCGGTCCAAACCCCCCCCCCCCCCTTTCGAGACGGCCGGAGCACCATGTTCTTCTACGTGCGTCCCAACTGACGAGACACACATGCAGAACGAGAGCTGACCACCCCCCTTCGATCATCCGACGACGCACCGCGAGCAGAAGCAGTTGACGCAGGACTTGATCATGCACCCGTCCTACTTCAACCAGGCGCTCCGCGGTCACCTCGGGAACGAACTCCGGCGCCAGGTCGAAGGGACGTGCAGCGGCCGCCTGGGGTACATCGTCGCGGTCGTCCAGGAAGAGGTCGACGCGAGCGGGTCGCACCGCGGCCGGATCATGGAGGACGGCCAGGCCGTCTTTTCGATCAAGTACCGCGCCGTCGTGTACCGCCCGTTCCGGAATGAAGTCGTCGACGGCGTCGTCTCGAGCGTCAACAAGGTGCGCCGGGCGCGGTCAAGCTCCCCGGGAGCTTTCGGTCTTTCGCCGCCCGTTGCCGAGCCTGCTGCTGACTCGCGGACCTCGGCGCGCGCAGATGGGCATCTTTGTCGACGTCGGACCGTTACAGTGTTTCATCTCGACCCATGTGCGTCTTATACGCACGCGTTCCTGCACGCTCCAGTGACCGCAGCTGATCCTCACCCCGTTCCGTTTGCCCTCGCCCGCCCACCCGCCCGCCCGCAGCTCGTCCCGCCCGATTTCAGCTTCGACCCTAATTCGAACCCGCCGTGCTTCTCCAGCTCTGAAGACACTGTGAGTCCGCGTGCTTGCGCTCGATACCGCGATCCCTCCGCACGCGGCGTGCAGTGCTCGTCAACCGACAACGGCCAGCTGAGCTTTCGCGCGCCCACCTTGCAGCTCACGATCCAAAAGGGCACCAAGATCCGACTAAAGATTGTTGGCACGCGAATCGACGCGACCGAGATTGTGAGTCCCTCACGCGTCAGAGTCTGGCGAGAGCCACGGCTGACCCGCCCGCGCGCTCGTGCAGTTTGCGATCGGCACCATCAAGGAGGACTACCTCGGGCCGCTCGGTTGATTCGCCGATCGACCATGCCCGCACTGTTGTACCACCAGCTTTCTCTCTCATACCATGCGCCGCCGCCTCACGAGCACGCAGCATCCCTTTTCCCCACGAAAAATCCCCGAACCGCGGACCCCGCTGCGACTATGGCAGCCCTCTCCCTACGACATCCCTCGTAGTCAACGATACCCCTCTTCCTGTTTACGCTGCACGCAAGCTCCTTTCAGCAATATGATCGACGAGAAGGGGGCGGT
The DNA here is from genome assembly GCA_002922495.1 of Rhodotorula taiwanensis. Lineage (NCBI taxonomy): Eukaryota > Fungi > Basidiomycota > Microbotryomycetes > Sporidiobolales > Sporidiobolaceae > Rhodotorula > Rhodotorula taiwanensis. Next base: position 40,746 of record PJQD01000056.1, on the reverse strand, counting down.
GCAGATTGCGGAAACGGAAGCGAAAGTTTGTCGAGCTCGTCGGAGTTTTGGGAGAAAGCGATCACCGCTGCTCTCTCTACAGCCCTGTCACTTTCTCCCCCGTCGCTAGGTTCCGTAAGGCGCACTCCCTCAAACTACTTTGCTCGGCGTCTAGGGCGCTTGGGTTCCTCCGTCCACCGGTCGACCTTGTTGCGCTCAAGTTCTACTCGAGCGGAGCCGTCGCTCTCGCCGGTCGTGGACTGCAGGCCCGACTACCGCCGACGAGTGCTCAGCCGGAGTCTAGCACAGCGTGCGGCAGGCGCTCCACAGCGGGCGGTCTCCCAAGGTCGGGCGGGACTCGCCTCGTCCTCACCTTCCGAGTGGAGCAGCCTCTCACTCGAGGTCGCATCTCGAGCCGTTCGGGTCACGTGTCGAGGGCTCGCCGCCGTTGGCGCAACACGCGATGCCACGGACGAGCAAAGGACGACGCGTCTGCGTCGAGGCCAGCAACAACGCATGTGTCGCCCGCCGAATCGAAGCCATGCTGACCACCACCGAAATCCCTGCAAACAGTCTACACTATGGAGGTCGACGCACCGAGTACGAGCGCAGCTCCGGCTCCTCTCGTGAGTCTTCGGCGCGCGTCCTTGCAAACTCGCCTGCCGCGAGCGAGAGGCTAATCAGGCTTTCACGACACCCGCAGGCCGGCGCGACTTCGGCCGACTACTACGCCGACTCGTACGCGCACTTTGGTATCCACGAGGAGATGCTCAAGGATGAGGTCCGGACATTGAGCTACCGCAACTCGATGTGGAACAACAAGCACCTGTTCAAGTGCGTTCCAGTTTCGTCCGCCCTCGGACAGGCAGGCAAAAGCTGAACTGCGACTCGGCACACGCAGGGACAAGGTCGTCCTCGACGTCGGATGCGGCACCGGTATCCTGTGCGTATCTACCTGTTCCCCTGCCCATGGAGCCATGACTAGCGCTGACACCCGGATCGACCCGCTCCGCAGCTCGATGTTTGCCGCCAAGGCCGGCGCGAAGAAGGTTATCGGCGTCGACATGTCCAACATTATCGACCAGGCGCAAAAGATTGTCGCGGCGAACGGGTTTGCCGACAGTGAGCCCGAAGAGCCGGCGCCGCCGCTGCCACAGGAGTCTGGGGCTGACTGCATACCCGCCAACAGCCATCACCCTGATCAAGGGCAAGATGGAGGAGGTCGTCCTGCCGGTCGACAAGGTCGACATCATCATCTCGGAATGGATGGGCTACTTCCTCTTGTACGAGTCGATGCTCGACTCGGTCCTGTACGCCCGTGACCGCTACCTCGTCCCGAACGGCCTCATGTTCCCCGACGAGGCGACCATGTACCTCGCTGCGATCGAAGACCAGGAGTACAAGGACGAGAAGATTGGATGTGAGGCGCGCCGCGCAGCTACTTGGGGCCGATTCCGAGGCTGACTTCGTGATTCGACGGCGCAGTCTGGGACGACGTCTACGGCTTTGACTACTCGTGCATCAAGGAGATCGCACTCCGGGAACCGCTCGTCGACACGGTCGAACTCCGATCCGTCGTCAGCAACCCGTGCAAGCTCGCCACGTTCGACCTCCTCAAGGTGACCAAGGAGGACCTGACCTTCATGGCCGACTTTAAGCTCGTCGCGACCCGGAATGACTGTGGGTGGCCAGACATCTTCCCGAGAGCGCATACGACTGTGCTGACTCCCAACTCCCCTCGCAGACGTCCACGCGTTCCTCGGCTGGTTCGACTGCGCGTTCCGGGCCTGCCACAAGCCCGTCAGCTTCTCGACCGGCCCGCACGCCAAGTACACCCACTGGAAGCGTGCGTTGTCGCACTTCGTCAAGACTGCAGCGTACAAGCTAACGCGCACCTCTTCGCAGAAACGGTCTTCTACTTGTCCGACATGGTGACGGTTCAGCAGGGCGAGGCGATCGAGGGCAAGATCTCGGTCGCACCGAACCAGCGGAACCCTCGGGATCTCGACATCGTCATCGACTACGAGGCCAAGGGCGAGCAGCCGGCGAAGGAGCGCCGCGAGTACCGCATGTGAGTCCGGTGCAGGGAGTCCTCCACGGTAATCGAGCCAGCAGGACTGACACTCTCGCGTTCCGCAGGGCATAAGCGAGGTAGAGTTTCTTCGGCGGATGCGCTATATCTCGCACGCTGCAATATGCGAGACGATACCCTCAATTTTTTCGTTCACCGAGAGGGCCAGAAAGAGGACTGGGGTCTCGCAAAGAGACGATTTGGCGACCGGAGCGCACGCCGATGCGGTTCACTCGAAGCACCGAACGGCGGCGCGCGAGCTCAGGTTGTCGTCGGAGTCGATGATTGCATAGGGTAAAAAAGGTACACAATAGAAGGCGAGGAAAAGAAGCGAAGCGAGAAGGGTACTGCAAGAGACGCGTAAATGCAAAGGGAGAGCGACCGTGTGTTTTTAGTCTGCGCACCATAAAAGAGTCAGCAGCCGGAAAGCACAAGACGGGGACGGCACCGACTCACACGTCCGCTTGAACGGCGGGATCGACTTCATCTCGTTCTCGTCGAGCGTGTTGGACATGACCTCGCGGTATGCGAGGCGGGTCTTGTCGTCCGTGATGTCGCGCTGGAACGAAAGCGTGTGCTTCATCCAGTTCTCGTCGTCACGCTCCTGGAAGTCCTCGCGGGCGTGCGCGCCACGGGACTCCTTGCGCGCCTCGGCACTGACGATCGTCTGGTCGGCGCAGGTCAACAAGTTGCGGAGCTCGAGCGCCTCAACCAGGTCGCTGTCGGGACAGAGTAAACGTCAGTTTCAAAACAGCAACGCGGTTGCGACCAGGAGCGACGCACGAGTTCCAAATCATGGAGCGGTCCTTGAGGCCGAGGTCCTTCCAGGTCGACCGGACGCGCGACAGCTCGTTGACACCGTTCTCGAGCGACTCCTGGGTCCGGAAGACAGCGGCGTCGTTCTGCATCGCCTTCTGCATGTCCAACCGGATCTCGCTCGTGTGCTTCGGGCCGTTCGCCGTCCGGATCTGGTCGAGCGCGCGGATCGACTCCATGCCGGCGTCGTCCGAGATCTTCTTGTGCGGCTTGCCCGGCTCGAGGTTCGCGGCAATGTGCTTGGCGCACGCGCGGCCAAAGACGACAATGTCGAGGAGCGAGTTGGCGCCGAGGCGGTTCGCGCCGTGGACCGAGACGCACGCGGCCTCACCGGCGGCGTACAGGCCGGGGACGATCTTGTCCTTGCCGTTCTCGTCGACGGTGAGGACCTCGCCGGTGAACTTGGTCGGGATACCGCCCATGTTGTAGTGGACCGTCGGCAGGACGGGGATCGGCTCCTTGGTGACGTCGACGCCGGCAAAGATCGCGGCCGTCTCCGAGATACCGGGGAGGCGCTCGTGGAGAACGTCGGGCGGCAAGTGCGAGAGCTGGAGGTAGATGTGGTCCTTGTCGGGGCCGACGCCGCGACCCTCGCGGATCTCGACCGTCATCGACCGCGAGACGACGTCGCGCGACGCCAAGTCCTTGGCCGTCGGCGCGTACCGCTCCATGAACCGCTCGCCCTCCGAGTTGAGGAGGTAGCCGCCCTCGCCACGCGATCCCTCGGTGATCAGGCACCCGGCGCCGTAGATACCGGTCGGGTGGAATTGGACAAACTCCATGTCCTGGAGCGGGAGGCCGGCGCGGGCGACCATGCCGGCGCCGTCACCGGAGCACGTGTGCGCCGACGTGCAGGAGAAGTAGGCGCGGCCGGAACCGCCGGTCGCGAGAACCGTCTTGTGCGCGCGGAAGCGGTGCATCGTGCCGTCCTCCTGGTTGTACGCCATGACGCCGACGCACTCGCCGTCCTCCATGATCAGGTCGGTCGCGAAGAACTCGAGGAAGTACTCGGTGTTGTGGCGGAGCGACTGGCCGTACAGGGTGTGGAGCATGGCGTGGCCCGTCCGGTCGGCGGCGGCGGCGCAACGGTACGCCTGACCTCCCTTGCCGTACTTGAGCGACTGGCCACCGAACGCGCGCTGGTAGATCTTGCCCTCCTTGGTACGCGAGAACGGCAGGCCGTAGTGCTCGAGTTCGAGGACCGTGTTGGCTGCGCGCAGAAATAAGGGAGCGTGAGCGGTCGATCCGTAAAGAAATGAGTCCCAGAATGAGACGCACGCGCTTCCTTGCACATGTAGTGGATAGCATCCTGTCGTCGTGGGCGCCCGAGGTCAGCCTGCTTGTCATGCAACCCGGAGACTGAAGCCGCCAGCTCACCTGGTCACCGAGCCAATCGGAACCCTTGACCGTGTCGTACGCATGCCACCTCCAGTCGTCCTCGGTCATGTTGCCGAGCGCGGCGTTGATGCCACCCTGGGCGGCGACAGTGTGCGATCGGGTCGGGAACAGCTTGGTGATGCACGCCGTCTTGAGGCCCGACTCGGCGAGACCGAACGCGGCACGGAGACCGGCACCGCCGGCGCCGCTGTACACACGCGGAGGCACCCGTGATCAGCACTTTGTGATTCGAACCCAGAGGACGGCAAACCTACACGACGAGAGCGTCATACTCGTGCTCGATCAACGGGTACTTGCCCGAGATGGTGGTCTGCGTGCGCGCGCAAGGTGCCGAGAGCAGGACCGTCAGCGCACGCTCGAAAGGGTAGCTGTCGCGTTAGCGTTTCTGCTACCGAATGAAAGCTCTGGCAGCGGACAGCGAGAACGGCGTCGAAGTGACGACGATTCCGAGGAAGCCGCGGCCGACGATCACCCTTCGCCCCGTTGGAACCGCGCCCATCGCGCCACTCGGAGGGGCTCCCGGGGCGGCTGGACTAGACAGCGAGGCTTACAGGAACTTCCTTGGCCTTGACGGGGTTGGTCGCGATCACCCGCTGGCGCGCTGCCGACGTCGCAAACGTCCGCAAGGGAGCAGCTGCGACAGGCGACCCGGGTCAGTTTCCGTCGACGCCGGCTCCGAGAGGAACGCCGAGTACTGACTGTGTGCAGATCGCCGTGCGAGTGACAGCATCGTGTGTCTTTGAGCCGTGTATAGAGAAAGAGGCCGCGTCCAGACCAGTGGCGGTGAGCCCAAAGGTTTCCCTTCCGAAGCGGCGGCGGCGCGGGCGAGCGGACGAGTCCGGCAACCAATCACCTCGCTCCGCTTTCCACTTTGGCCTCTACACGGCCTCCTGAAGGGCAGCGGGACAATCACAGTAGCCCTTCCAGACTCTCTAGCTACTCTTGCTATGTATGCAATCGTCTTAAGCCGCTGTACGAGCTCTGTCGCGATCGCCGGTGGAAGCCGATCCTCGTCTTCACGTTGGCGTGACACGTCACCGCTCTCGACGCCGTCATCGCGCGACAACCCTCAGTCGCAGCCAACTTGCTTGAGCAGCCGCCAGGCCCTAGCCATAGGCTACGCTTCATGACACGGTAAACTCGGCACAAGCGGATCGCTCTTCGCTTGCGAGGCTCAACGTTTCACTCCGGCGCTTCCGACGGAACGCGACGCGACCGCAGTAACATTGCTGCTGCACGGGCACTCTACTTGACGCATCTCCCCATGTGCAGATGGTAGCCGGCTTCGCACGCCCACGCTCGGCACTGCCCGCCGCTGCACCCGACTGCGGCGACTCCGGGCAGACTCGAGCAATCGATCCCTTGATCGGGACCGTGCGCGCAACCGCCGCACTGCTCAATGTTGGTCTGCGCGCGCGCGCGTTCGGGTTTCGTACACAATGAGGTCAGCGCTGCATGCTCCCGCAAAACCCCCCCCGAAATCCGCCCTGGACCCCCGGAGTCTGAATGGAGATGCTCACCTGGGTGTCGACGCACTCGAACCCGCGGTCGAGCGGGCATGCAGTGAAGCCTGAAGGACACGGGTGGCCGAGTCGTCGTCGGACCTTGCGCCGTCGCGCCGCCTGTTTCGCCGAGTCGAGTTCCGACGCCGAGACGCACACGCAGCTCGTGTACTCGCCCGTCGTCGGATCGACCTCCGTCTTGGGGTACAGCTGCTCTGTGACGGTAGATACACCCCTAGCGACTCGGTGCGAACCGCAAATGGAGCCGGTCGGATCCGACAGGCAGCTGCCGCCGTGCTGCGTGACTTGCTGTGCGCAGACGTGGGCGCCCGACGCCGCGCAGTAGCCTGTTCGGGTTTCAGAGCGCGTCAGTACCTTATCAGCGCAAATTCAGAATATGCGTGGGCGCACCTGAAGCGCAATAGCTGTCCGAATAGGACGAGCCGTCGTCGTCGTCGAGAGAGCAACTCGCTCCGAGGCCGCCGCAGGTCCCGTCGCCCTCGATCGCGGGCTGCAAGTGTCCGAGGCAGCCACTCTCTGGCGCAACGTCACCGAATCCGCCGTAGCTGTGCAAGTAGGGACAGCCACAGGTCAACTGTGACGCCGACCCTCGCAGCCCGAACCGCCGACAAAGTGACTGACCATCGGTGGTCGATACACGCCCCGCCGTCGCAGCCGATACCTCGTGACGGATCACAGTGCGCGCCTTGGACTCCGCGGAAAGACTTGGGCGTCGATTGGTCCGGCCCGCAGGTCATGGTAGTGCCTGGACGAGGAGGGCCACAACCGTTAGCGCGACTCTCGCTGGAACACCGGGCGCAGCTTCGAGTGCACGACGCACCCATTTGAAGCTGGTCTGTTGCGCGCGCGCCAGGGAGTGAATGGGTCAGCTCCCGTACATCGCGCCGACGGGACCGCACGAAACATACTTTGATCGCCTTCCGGAACGCAAAGCTGTCGACCGTACCCTCCCGGAGAAAGACTTTGCGCGCTCGCTACACCGAGCGCGAGCAAAAGAGGCAGCGTCGCCCTTGGGACCTTCATGGCGGAGCACAAATGGCGGCGTCGGGAGCGTCTCATAGCGGGATCTCTCCCCAAGATCGTCTGGAAGCCTAGCGAACCTCGCAAAGCAATGTAGCGCTTCCTTCTGCGTCACGAGCGCACGGTATGAGCAAGAGAAAGAGGACGAAAGACTGCCTGGAAGCTGGACCGAAGCAGCATGTCTCGAAAGGCACGCCAGGGGGTTTGGTTTGACGCATGGCAAAGCGGCGATCGAGGGTGCGGGCGGGACGCGGCAATTATTGGAACTCCGCAGTCCGGCGGAGCGGTTCGTTACGTAGGCTCGACAGGCTCGCGACGGCGTCCTTCCTGAAGGCGAGCGCCCCTGTAACAGCTGGCGTCGCCTGCAGGCAGTTCTAACACGAAATCGAGCGCATTCGCGAGACGTCGAAACTCGTCCGTCACAACAAGAATGTGAATATGAGCTCGGCTCGGCAAGCACCTCGTAACAGCGTCGCATCTCATGAGGACCTGACTGTAAGTGACGACGAGTGTATAGCTGACCGGAGGCGAGAAGATCCCGGAGGGGAGTCGTGCTGCGGAACTGTTCTCAGAGTCCCGGTGCGGCGACGGCAGCAGCTCCCGCCCGTACGCTCTGGATCGAATTGCTTGGCGCAAAGGGGGGACCGATTCTACAGTGCAGAGTCGTGAGGGAGGCCGATCCCGCGTTCGCTGCGTCGGTCGCGGCCGGCCGCTCCTGGCACCGATGGCCGAGACTGCCGCGTCCGAAACTTCGGACATTTGGGAGCGAAAGACGAGTTTCGGACAACTCTGGCCCCACCTGAGAACACGAGAGGCAGTTCTTCTCGCTACCCCCGCTCGACAGCAACAGTCAACAGCGGACACAAAGGCATTCCAAGATGAGCGCAAAGGGCATCTACGATGATACGCCGGTCGATTCGATCCCGGCCAAGCACGAGCAGGCGTACCAAACCTTCCTCGCGGGCAAGACGCGCGACATTGCCTGGCGGAAGCGCCAGATCAAGCAGCTCGGATTCTTGATCCAGGACAACGAGGACAAGTTTGTCAAGGCGCTCGAAGCCGACTTTGGCCGGCCGGCGTTCGAGACCATCACGGGCGAGATCAACCCGGCCAAGCAAGAGATCAACGAAGTGTACGATCACCTCGACAAGTGGAGCAAGCCCGTCCGCGTCAAGACGACGTTCGCCTGGAAGGGCGTCAAGCCGACCGTCTACCAAGAGCCGAAAGGTGAGCCGTCGCGAACCGAGAGCGCGCATGTCCCGCGGGGCCGGGCTGACCCTTTTCTGCGCGGTAGGCGTCGTCCTCGTCATTGGCACTTGGAACTGTAGGCTCTCCCGTCATCAGAGGTGCCGTCCGGTGCACTGACTCGAGCGCTCACCCCCGACCCTGCAGACCCGATCACGCTCCTATTGATCCCGCTCCTCGGAGCGATCGCGGCGGGATGCACCGCCCTCGTCAAGGTGCGTGACGCTTCTATGAGTGATTTGAGCGATGATTGAGACCGCTCTCGGTGCACGCTTGGCTGACCGCGCGCCGGCAGCCCGCGGAACAAGCGCCGCACACCGCCCGCCTCATCACCGACCTCTTGCCGGTCTACCTCGACTCGTCTGCGTTCATCCCCGTCCTCGGCGCGATCGACCAAGCGACGGCGCTCCTCAAGCTCAAGTTTGACCACATCTTTTACACCGGTTCCGGCGGGATCGCCAAGATTATCGCGCGCGCCGCCGCCGAGCACTTGACGCCGTTGACGCTCGAACTCGGAGGCAAGAGCCCTGCAGTCGTCTTTGACGACGCCAACATTGACGTCATCGCGAGGCGGATCATGTGGGCCAAGTACACGAATGCCGGTCAGGTGAGTGGGAGCGCCGTTCCGCCAGGGTGCGCACAGCAGATACTGACCCTTGCAGGCACACGTGCAGATCTGCATCTCGGTCGACTACGTCCTCGTGACGCCCGAGACCGAACCCAAGCTGATCGCCGCCATGCAACGCGCCCTCAAGAGCTTCTCGGACGACCCGTCGTCCGCCGCTGCGAACGGCGCTCTGACCGCCAACACCAACTATGCCCGCGTCATCAACGAGCGTCACTACGGTCGTCTCGGCAAGCTGCTCGACTCGACCAAGGGTGACATCGCGTTCGGTGGCAAGCGCGACGACAAGGAGCGCAAGATCGAGGTCACGGTCGTCCGGAACGTCAAGGGCGACGACGCTCTCATGTCGGGTGCGTTCCGGTGCAGTATGTGATCCTCCGCCCGACCCTGCGAAGCTGACCGCTCGTCGCCACCGCCTCCCCGCAGAGGAGATCTTTGGCCCGATCCTCCCCGTCGTCACGCTGCCGAACAAGGACGCCATGATTCGCTTCATCCAGGAGCGCGAGACCCCGCTCGCCCTCTACGTCTTTACGCAAAATGACAAGAATGCGCAGTACAGTGAGACGCTTCCTGCAGATCAATTCGACCAACGTCGCTGACCCTCGGCGCTCTGTGCAGTTCGCGAGCGCACTCGATCGGGCGGCTTTGTCCACAACGACGTCCTCGTTCACTTTATGATCCCGGGACTCCCGTTCGGCGGTACGGGCGCTGCAGGATACGGCAACTACCACGGCAAGCGGTCAGTACATCGCTCGCCTAGAGTCGGCTTGTGCACCGGCTGACTCGTCTCGCAATCCTGCAGCACCTTTGACACCTTTTCGCACGAGCGCGCCTCGGCGTCGATTCCGACCTGGATGGACGCGATCCTCGCGTCGCGGTACCCTCCGTACACAAGCGCCAAGCTCAAGCGGTTGCTGTTCGCCACCGGAGTCGCGATCAAGCGGTCGTCGCCGTGGTCGGGTGTACTGAGCAAGATCCTGAAGGTCATGGTCGCTCTCGCGGCTGTCGCGGCGATTCGCGCTCGGCTTTGAAAGACGCCCGCGGCGATCGAGTACATGACTGTTCAGTGGTAGCTCATACATGCAGTATAGTACATGTTGTGACTTGTGCGCGTGCGTCCATGGAAGACTTGCAATGGTGAAGGTGAGCTTTACGCCCAGGATATGGCTCTCCGCGAACCCCGTTCCTCTCTTCGCAGAGAGTCTCTTCCAATCGCGCGCGATACGAGGTGAAGGTGACCAGGTTGAGCTGCTCATTACGGAACAGAGGGCACTGCTACATCAGGAAAGTCACGGATTTGGAGTCAAGTCAAAGTCGGGTCCGGAGTCGGAAAACGGAGTCGATTCGGGTCGAGGATCTCAGGCGTCGAGCTTCCAGGCGTCCTTCTTCCAGCCAACGACTTCGCCCTCCTCGACCTCGAGACGGTCCAGAAGAGCAATGGCGGTCTTGGCGGCCTTGACACCCGAGGCCATCATGGCGCCAAAGGTCGGACCCATGCGGGATGCGCCCTGTTTGCCGATCGCACGAGTCAGCACGTCGTTCAAGTCTTGATAGCGAGGGAAAAGTAGAACTGACGTCAAGCTCGGAGAGCTCCATACCGCCGGTGATGATGCCCGGGAAGATCTCGCCTACAAGAGTCGCGTCAGTCACGAATCAGAAGAAGTCAAGTCGAAACACCCACGAGTCTGGTTAACGATCGCGTCTTCCGCCGAGCGCATGTCGAGCGTACGCATGTTGCCGAGAGCCTCGAGGTGGCCAGTCGCGACAAGGCGCTTGACGCAGAAGGCGCCGAACGGACCGCTGCGAGGAGAAAAGAGTCAGTCCGAATCCTGAAGGCCCTGGGACGCAACTCACTCGTGACCGGCGAAAGAGAGCACGACCGGAGCAACGATAACGTTCGGGTCCATGCAGCTCTGGAGGCCGTGAGCAAGAGTGGCGAGCGTCCAGTTGGTGACAACACCCGCAACGCGGACCTTGCCGGGCTCGTTGGCGAGAACGTCGGGGCGAGTGATCAAGTCTTCGACAGCGACGGCGTTGAACAGCTTGACATTTGGGAACTGAAGGTGGGCCGAAAAACAGGAAGAGACGACGGAACCGGTGTATCAGCTTGGGGGGCGGCCGCTGCGGGTTGCGTGAGACCGTGGCAATGGCTACGCGCGCATTATCGCGTTCAGCTCGTCAACCGTATGTTTCTCAGCCTTTCTCGTTTCTAGTCCCTGCGCGGATCGCAGAGACGTCAAAGAAGGAGCGCATGTAGGCCTCCCCTTCACCTTCGAGCGGGGAGGCCAAGTGATACGGGCACCGGTTTGCAGAACCGTTGGAGCCGCGAGCGAGCTTGTGTGCAATCGAGTACGAGAGCGCTGCGCCCGTGGACGGTGTGGTCAATACGAGGGCGAGGTCGAAGTCGGCAAGGAAAGGTGAGGGTTCGGGGTAAAAGAGCAGCAGCATGAAGCGTTGTAGCGGGCACGCGCGACGAGCACGAGGGTCTCGCCGAGCGGCCATTATATCGGCACTGTGACCATCGCACCTGGAGGACTTTCGAAAGAACGGTCGACGTGAAGAGCGCCGCGTGCTTGACGACGACATAGTCGCCCTCGTCCTCGAACGGAACGCCGACCTCCTGCAAGAAGAGGTGCGCCGGCTTGCGGACAACCATGGCCGACATGAGCTGTCCTCCGACCCCTGTGGCACCAGCATTGTCAGGTCGAAGCATACACCGCAGCGACGCCAGGCCTCGCAGAGTCAGGACGTACAGGCACCTCCGCCCGGCGCAACGGCCGCCTCGAGAATCGTAATCTTGAGGTCGGGGCGCTCCTTGGCGAGCGAGTAGGCCGCCGAAAGACCGGCAGAGCCAGCGCCGACTGTAGGAAGACGAAAAGGCGAGACCGGAGTTAAGTTTCGGCCTAGAGAAAGATACGAGAAAAAGCGTTCACGCACCGATGACGACGTCCGAGATGGCCGTGTCGTATAGGTCCTTGCCGTAGCGCGAAGTCATGGCTGGGAGGGGACAAGGGTCAGCATCAGCTTCATCGAGGGGTCCGTGCGATCGAGAACATACCGCGGCTGACGATGTGCTCTTTGATCGGAGCGAAACGGTACTGGCCGTTGTAGTCCTCGGTGTAGCGCTTCTCGAGTTCGGCAGCATCGACGTCGGAACCAGCGCTCGAAGGCGGCGAGATGGGCAAGTCGGCGTGCTTCGTGAGAGTTTGCGCGACGGTCGGCTTGTTCATGTCGGCGGCGGCGGCGACCGAAGACTTGAATCCAGTGTAGGTAGAGGCCATTGTATCGAGCGTATGAGGTTGTACGAGCGAGTTGCGGGTGTACGGAGGGAGGTAGATGTGAGAGGAAGAGCGAGACACCGAGTCGCTTGTGACTCTTTTTCCGCGATCCTGATTGATTCGCTACCCCACCAGACCTTACCCCCGCATACGCCGGCGGAGAGGCGGAAATAAGCGAGTCGAGATTTCGCTCGAGGCCGCGTTAAGTGCCCTTGAGAAGGCCATTCGCCTTCGCTCGCGTCTCGCTCTTTCACGTCCTGATCAGCTTGCGGGCATACGCGTCTCGTTGCAGTGACGTTAGAAAAGATCTTCATACAGGTTCCGCAGCCGCTGCGCGACGCCCCGCTTCGGCCGCAGCCCGTGCTGCGATGCGCTGCTCGGCGGCAGATCCGTCGGCTCGACCTCGCATTCACTCGGCGAGCTCCCGCCCGCTGCTGGCATATCGGCTGCAGTGAATGCACGTGGGACGGTACGCGGCGTGCAGCGCTCCGAACAGACAAAGATCGGCCCGGCAAACTCGATCTCGGCGTCGAGACAAGACGACGAATCGTCGATGTCGCCGCAGTCTGACCCGTCGTCGCTGGCTGTGAAGGTGCTCCAAACCGGCGAAAGGAGCTCGCGTGTAGTGCGCGAGGTTGTTGAGGGCTCCGTGCAGCCCGACGACAGCTGAAGGGGAGGCGGTCTGCGCAGTCGCTGGCGCAGATCCGCGGACCTGCCGCTCGCTGCGTCGTGCTCGTCCGATGGCATGCCGAGCAAGTGCGTCTCTTCGGATGTGGCGACGGCTGCTGCCCTGCTGATTGCTGATGCGCTGATAGCTGCCTCTGCAACCTGGCTGCTCAGATGGAACGTCGGGTGGGGTCGACAAGGCCGCGCGTCGTCAAGCTGTCGTCGCCGAGTCGAAGAGACTCCAAAGATTCGATCCAGCTCGTCGGTATTGATAGGTGCGAGCACTTTACGAGGCCTTCGACGTTTGGGCGACTTCAGCGGACTACCGCGCGTCCGCGGCGAGGGCAGGCGATGCGACGACAGGCTGGCCTTGCCAGGCGGACTCGTGCGCGATGCTGTGCGATTTGCCTTGGCGAAAACCGGCAGCCCAATCGGCGAAGTGGTACCGCAATGGAAAGCGGACAGGGGCGGCGAGCGATCGGACACGGGCAGTCGAGTATTCGGCGGATCCAAGTTGACCTGGCGCCGTCGCCGCGAGCTGTAGCACGGCGAGCGGCGCGGAGAAGTCGGTGCAATAGGCTTTGACGACAGACGCGACTTGGAGAGTGCGGACGCCGGCGAAGAGAACGCGGCGCTGCCGAGGCCAGACCCCATTGACGCGAGATCAGGCGCCTCAACTCGATCCGCGTGCCCGATCGACGCCTCGCTCTCTGACAGGCTCGCATAGAGCTCGTCTTCCCATGCCGAGCTGATGCTGTCGCTGTCGCCAATGTCGAACGCTGCGGATACGAGCTCTCCTCCGCCTGCGTAAAAGAATGACGGCGCGAGAGCCGGAGGCTGGCAGTCGCGCAGCTTCGACACTTGCTCCGGGCACGACCGATCGTCGACAGATCGAGTAGAGGAGCTCAAGTGGAAGGTCCGACGAGCGTGACGGTCGGCGAAGGGATCCCGGCTCGCGAACGAGTCGTCGCTGCGCGTGGTCCCGTAGCTCGCGTCGCTGAACACGTCTTCGCTGTCCGACGCCGATCGTGCAGATTCGTCGGACTCGGCGGTTTTACTCGGCGAGCGACGAAGATTGCGCGGATAGGGGGGTGGGTGCAGGTCCAGCAGCGGTTGCCGAGCGCTGACCTCGAGCGAGAATGCGGGCGGCGCCTCCTGCTTTCGACGAGCCGCCTTCGGAGTTTCGTTGGCCGAGTCGAGCCGAGAGAACCCGCGCTGATGTGGAGTCAATGGACCGTCTGGCGAAAAGGACAGGAACGACCCGGCGGTCGACGACACCGGTGTGCGAGGCGAAGGTGGCAACTCGTCCATCCTGCCAGCATTCGGAACCTCAGCCTTCGGGCCTAGGGTGCACTCGAGAGCAAAGAGCATCACCTGCGTCACGTCAGGAGGATCAAAGTGTAGGCCGGAAAGAGAATTCCAACCGAGGAGACAAGAGCTCACCACGAGTTGTAGTAGCCTTTGTCGCTCCAAGCAGTTATTCATCTCTTGAGCACACCGAACCGCGTCACTGCGCACGAGCCCTCGTGCGGGGGCTGAAGGAGTTTCGCGAGGGTGCGCGCTTCTGCGGAGAACGGCAAGCTGTAACGGTTTTGCGGACAAAGGGCCGTTCACGCATGGGGTTCTTCCTCGCTCTCCGGCAGCATCTTCCGCACGCAATGAAAGGCTGGGCTTGTTCAGATCTAGGCGTATGCGCATGAAGGTGAGCTCGATTGCAAGAATAATAACGGCGGTGAGGGAGAGCAGGAGAATCGTGGAACAGTCGTCAAAAAAAAAAGGGGCGGAACTACTCCGAGCGGATATCCGAAGCACAGTATCACAAGGCTGGGAAAGACGAAGGAATGTAGGGATCGAGATGGGCAGCCATCAGAGCGCGCGGAGTCGAGGCGACCCGCTGCTCTGACTGGCCTTCTCGTCGTACGCTTCGGCTCCCTCGACGGGATCCTCGAACGGACTCTTGGCGCCGTCGCGAGCCTTCTCATCGTCCTTGTCGGTACGCGCCGACGTACCAGACGACTCGCCCTTTCGGTTGGCGCCAGGCTGGAGGACACTCGCGATGCTGCCTCCGGTCCAGCTGCGCAGCATGCCCTTGGACTTGCCCAACAGGCCCGAGAGGCCCCCCTTGGCCGCACCGCGCGCCTGAGAGTCGGTCGGGACGCGGACGAGTTCGTTGCCGTGGGGGCCGCCGAACGAGGATGCCGGACCAGCAGCGGCGAGGTTCGGGCTTGGGGGACCGGAGGGTGACGTGACGCGAGCGTACGAAGCGAGCGCGTCATCGGGCGACAAAATCTGCGACGATCGGAACGGAAGCGGCATCGAAGACGACGAGGCCTGCGTCGAGTTCGTATCGAGCGAGAGGAGCATCGGCCGAAGTCGCGACGGCTGAGACGGCGAACCCGCTCCGTTGGCCGACGAGTGCGAACCCGCATAAGCATGAGCCGGCACGCGGACTGCCGAGTACGTCGCCGCCTCGGCGCGGTCATTCGCCGACACCTCGTTCCGAAGCGAACTCGAGAACGACTGCTGGTGGGCGTGTCGCGGCGAAAAGTTGCGCGTCGGACTGCCCTTTGGAGCCGCCGCTGCGAGCTCTTCGCGCGTGCTCGATCGCGAAAAGTAGTTGTCCTCTTGCGCCATCGCGGCGAGACTGCCCGTCGATGAGCCAGAACGCGACAGGTCGGGCGAATGCTGAGGCGACGTCGACGGATGCGCAAACTCATGACCCGAACCGCTTCCATGCGACAAGTGCATTGAGTGGCGAGGTTGGCTGTTGTACAGCGAGTTGCGGTTCTGGATGCTGCCCGGCCGGCGGGGCGCGCTGAAGGACGCGCGACCAGGAACGCCGTACTCGTCGTCGACGGCGAACGAGATCCGACTCGCACGCTCTCCGTGACCGGTCTGGCGCATCTCGGCGGGAGGCGGGACGCGGACGCCATTCCGGAGCGGTGACGGGACGCCAACGGCGGAACCGGTCGTCGAGTAGGTCGAGTACCGGTTCGCGGCAGCCGGATCGGCAAAGTACGACTGGCGGTTGCCGGCGGTATAGTGCGAGCCGGACGGGCGGTGCGAAGGTTGCCAGGTTCCCTGCGAGATCATCGACATCCGATGGTCGACCACCTATGAGAGAGTGGAGATCGCGTGTCAGTGCTGGCCTCCCACGCTGTTCGAAAGCCAAATTGCGAGCCGAGTGGAAGTTAAGTGACTCACTGCACTGAATCGCTTGCGTTCCGGTCGCTTCCGGGTGCGGTTCCAGGCCACGTAGGCGAGGACGGCGATCGCCGCGACAGCGAGCGGGACGGCGACCGCCGCGGCGAGTTTCCCTCCCGACAGCCCAGACGTCTTGTTCGAGTCTGACGCCGACTCGACAGACGGACCCGACGCGTTGAAAGTGCCGGTCGTCTGCGTGACCGAGGGGTAGCTGCGGAGGCAAGCGTTAGCAGCCGTGTCCGTCCTCGCATCGCAATCAGCGAAAAGACACGCACGATCCATTGTAGGCGATCGTGAAAGCAGGACCGGCCGGTGCAGGCGTGTTCCAGCTGGGCTGGCCAGACGGGACGAGCGAGAACTGCTCGACGACCGAACACGCACGAGTCAGCGGACCGTGCACGAACTCGGCAACGATCCCCCACCACCGAAGCACGACGCACCTGCGCTTTGACTGAGCCTGCGCCTGTGGACGCGTTCCACCACGTCGGTTTGATCTGCGTGTCGAGTTTGCCCGGCGAGTAAGGGACGCTGGTCCACTCGTGGACGGCCTGCCACTCGTTCGACGCCGCTTGTTCGATGCTCAGGTACAAGTCGATGGTCGCTGACGTGATCGAGACGCAGGTCGGGTCCCACGTGAGCGTCACGTCTTCGTAGACGGGCAGCGTAGCGCTCGCGGCCGGGTTGGTCCACAGCGACGCCGAAGAGGCGCATGCACGCCGACTCAGTCTCGCCATGACCGAGTGACCGTCCCCCTGCGGTGAGTGAGCCATATTCGATGTCCTGGAAGCGTTCCTCAGGTCCGCAAGCGAGTGTAGAGAGCTAGCGAGTCGGCGAGTAAACAACAGGACTGCGAGACGCACCTCGACGCGTCGATCGTTCAACGCGCGCTGCGTGTCCGGTTTCTCCGTCAAAGTCCGGCGCCAGCGTCGCCAAACCTCAGGGACTGCGGGCGGACATCGATGCGGCGAAAGAATGCAAAATGCAAAGAAAGAGAGCGTGACTTGAAAGGGGAGGGAAAGTGTCCATGTACACTATACAATTTCTCGCTCCCCTTGTGGACCCGACGACGTCCGATCTAGAGCTCGTCGTCATAGTCGCCGAGCAGTTCGGCGTCGAGCGAGTCGTCGAGGCGTAGAGACCGGTAACCGGCTGCGCCTGCTCCACCTCCGCGCCTCGACCTCCGCAACCGCTCGCTCAGCCACGGCACCTCCAGGTCGCGGACCTTCTCCGCGACGACGCCGACGAGACCGATCGCGAACCACGGCACGCTGACGAGGAACTCGACGATTCCCGACCGACCGGGCTCGCCCGGCTCGGGCAAGCGGATCCGGCCCTTGCCGCCACCCGAGCGCCGCCGACTCCACCAGACGGCACCGAGCGCCGCGATTCCGAACGGCAACGTCGCCATCGTTGCCCAGAACAACCCGCCGCGCGTCGAGTGGCCGGGGCAGACGTGGCGCGCCCCCTTGTCGAGCTGCAGGCCGCCTTCGCACTTGGAGTGCGGCACCTTGCGGTACGCCGTCCGGTCGTACCAGAACGGCTCATTCCACGCACACGTCTTTTCAGCTTCGAGAGGCTGCGCGCCGTCGACGAGGACGCAGTCGCCCTTGGCGTTCCGGCGGTAGTTGAACTCGCTGCGCGACGATGCCGAGACTCGAGTCAGCTTCAAAGAGCTTCAAAGCTGAACGACAGCGTGCGAGACGCACCACTCAAAGTCCTCTTGACCACACGGGCAGTGCTTCTCGATCTTGTGCGGCTGCGGCAGGCGTTCACCGACGTAGCAGTTCCGGTCGCGGATCCGGCGGTGGTACAGTGCCTGCATGCCAAACAGGCACGCCTCTTCGCGCGACTCGCTCGGCGACCACAGCTCAAAGTCGTCGTTGCTCGGGTTCGCGAGATCGAGCTTGCACTTGACGTTCGTGATCGACGAAAAGTCCAAGTGGACCGCGACCGTGGACTCGGGCTTGTCGGCGCGCGTGCCAAACAAGATGAACTTGCGGCTCGTGTCGGTCGGGACCGTCACGATCGACTGGACGCGGATCGCCTCGCCGAACGCATAGTCTTGCCAGGTCAAACCCTGGTTCAGCGTGTACGTGACGCGGTCGGTCGGCTGCTCGTCGTTGGCGAGGATCAGGATCGAGCCGGCGTCGCCAAACTCCCACATGTGCGCGTCCTTGTGCACCTCTTCCCACGTCTGGCCGCCGTCGCGCGTCAGGAACGTGTCCGAGTCGACGTAGGGGCGCAAGTGGTCGCCGACCGTGCCGACGGCGAGCATGAGGCCGACGGCCGACGGCGACGAGTAGGTCGCGCGAGGGTCGCGGCGCTCGGTGTAGCCGTGGATGTGCAAGGCGCAGTTCTGCGGCGAAATGTCGAGTTAGTCGAGGCAGCTTGCGAGGCAGGTCGAATCAGAAACCATGCTCCCGCACTCACGGTACTCGAGCAGTCGTATGTGCGACCGAGGGCGTCCTTCGAAGGCGGGTTCAACGACTTCCAGCGGCCGCCGTCGTTGTGCGTGATGCGCGTCTGCAGCTTCTTGTTACTGCTCAGAGTCGCCTCGTCCGGGTTCGCGACGACATTCACGACGGCGATCCCGTCGAGGCCAATCATCTTTTCAAAGTCGACAAAGCCCTTGCCGTCGCGGTTGACGTACTCGAGCGACGGCGAGTAGTACGTGCCGTTCCAGTTCGACTTGAAGAGCGTGCCCCACTCGCTGCCCGAGTCGGCGTGCGTCGTGACGTGCAGGAACACCGAGTCGGTCGTCGATTCGAGAACGGTGTAGGCCTGGTGATTTCGCACGAGTCAGCATGGTTCCGTCGCAACGCACCATGCGTGCCGACATACCTGGTTCTCGAGCTGCATGTTGGGAGGGAAGCGCGCGAGGGCGAACGTCTTGCCGTCCATCGAGACTTGAAGTCCAATCGCGCGAGACGTTTCGGCAATCTGCGACGGGCGACCGAAAGTCAGTTGCGAAGAGAGCAAGCCATAGCCAGGAGCGCGAACGCACCTGCGCGGCCACCATGTACTCCTCAAAGGTCGCAAAGCCGACAATGTTGTCAAAGAGGGTCTTCTTGCGCGTGTAAAAGTACTCGCCGGCGACGAGCTGGAGCGGGTTGTTGTTCTGCTGGACGGCGCGCTGCGACCCCTTCTTGTCGCGGTAGCTCTCGCAAAAGATGACCTTCTCGTCGATCTTGAGCTTCTTGTCGCGACCCCAGCTGCAGACGCGGACGTACTCCTCGAGCTTGCTCCACGACCGACCGTTGTCCTTGGTCATGTAGGCGACAGCCCGGCACGACTGCGAGTCGATCTCGGAGCAGTCGATCTGGCCCGTCCAGATCAACCAGTCGTGGTTGATCGGGTGGTAGTCGAGGACGGGGATACCGAGTCCGTTCGGGTCGGCCGGCGCCTCGAATTTGTGCCACGTCGAGCCCTTGTCGGTCGAGAAGTGGACCGTCCGGCCCTGCGTGATGAGGTAGGCGCGTTCGCGGTTGTACCCGTGCATCGTCATCGCGACGATGTGCGTATTCGGGATCGCCTCGGTCCACGAGAAGCCCTCGTTCGACGATTGCCAGACGCGGTTCAAGTTTGTGAAAGCGAGGATCGTGTGCGACTCGCTAAAGTACGAATGGTCGAGGACGTAACCCGGGAAAGTGAACTGCGAGCGCGTCGGTCGGATAAATGGTCAAGTCAGCTTGCGAACCAGAGCCCAGGGTGGGAGCATTCGTGACTGACCGACTGGTGCGTCACGAGTCCAGGCGTGCCGTTGGCCGCGGAGCACGGCTTCTCGACGAGCGCATCCTTCTTGATGCCGCGGCTGACATCGCACGTGTTGCCCGGGATCAGGCGGTACCCGCTCGAGCCCCTGAATTTGTCACCGTCCTTCCGGCACTGACCGGCTGGGATCGACTCGGGTCCGACGGGGATGCACGAACCGGCTTCGTCCGGCGCAAAGTTGTAGTCGCTGCGCACGTCGACAATTCAAAAAGTCAGCTTCGGGTCGGTCGCCATGTCGCCCGCGAGTCCACACGCACCACTCGTAGTCTTCGTCCGTGCACGGGCAGTTCTCCTCGCGTCCGACCGGGTCGCGCCACTTTTCGCCAATCACGCAGTCGGCGTCCTGCTTCCTCCGCATGAACCATTGCTGCCCGGGGCCCGAGGTCTCACCATGAAGGCTTCTCCTGCACAGAAGCCACAGGAAAAAACGCACCTTGTGGCCCATGAGGCAGTCGGGCTGGCCTCCGATCGTCCGGGCGTACCACTTTTCGAGGTCGTTCGGCCCGCACTTGCGCTTCTTGAGGCTCTCAAAGTCCATGTGGACGATGACGTGCCGCTCGCCCTTTGAGCCCTTGTCCTGAGACTTGCGCGTCAGGGTGCCGAGCAGGATAAACTTGAGCGAGGTCGAGTCGGGAACGGTCGTGAGGAGGCGGGCACGCATCTTGACGCCGAGGTCGAACTCGTACCTTGAGTTTGACGCGCGTCTCCCGTCAGCGACCGTCCAGAGCTCCAACGAGCGCAGAGCGCGCGGCTCACCAAGTCTTGCCATAGTCGAACGAGTACTTGATCTCGTCGGTCGGTTCCTCGTCTTCGACCATGAGGAGCAAACTGCCCCGGTCGCCAAACTCGTACTTCATCGCGCCGTCTTCAACCATCTTCCAAGTCAGACCAGCGTCCGTCGAAAGGAACGTGTCGCACTCGTCGTACGGCAACAGGCGCGAACCGATCGTGCCGACGCCCATGACGAGTCCGGGCGCCGTCGACGAAAAGACGCGGCCGTAGTTATGCGGCTGCGTGACCGAGTGCAGGTGGAGCGAGCACGAGTTCTGCACGGCACGGCGCTCGCTGTCAATTCGTCGAAAGCACGACAAGTTCTCGAAGCCAGAACTCACAATGTCGGAGACGTCGCACTTGACCTTCTTGCCCTTGTGGTCGACCGGCGGCGCCGGAATCAGAGTCCAATGTCCGCCTGTGCGCGTCCAACCGCGTCGATGATGGTCAGCCAGCCGTACTGCGAGGAGAGACCGAGCCTTCCAACGAGCGCAGGAAAACGCACCATCGTCAAACGTAATCTTGGTCTTGAGATCCTTGTCCTCCTTGCCGGCCTCGACCGCGTCGACGTTCTGGACCGTGTTGATGATCGCGACGCCCTCGACGCCGACAATCTTTTCAAAGTCGACGATCCCCATCCGGTTCCGGTTCGTGTTCTCGAGGCTCCGGACAAAGTAGGTCCCGTTCGAGTTGGACGTGAACAAGGTGCCGGCGGTCGCCCCGGGCGACGAGTTGACGTCGACGAGAATCGAGTGCTCGGTCGATTCGACGATCGTGTAGGCGTTCTCGCGCAAGCCGTGCCCGTGCGGGAACTGCGCGCGCGACCACGTCTTGCCGTCTTCGGTGACGTACATGACCATCTCGCCGCCGCCTCCGGCCGCCGAACCGCCGCCCGTGCCGCCCGAGCCGGACTGCGCCGCCGACGGCTTCAGCGCTGTGACGAGGTACTTTTGCACGCCGCCGATCCCGACGACGCCGCGCGCCTCTTTGCCGATCCCGAGGTCGACAAACTCGTGCTCGGACGAGAACCAATCCGTCGACGAGTACAACCTCGACTCCTTCAGCGCGCGCGGCGGTCCACCGAGCAGCGACGAGATCGCGTCCGAGAACGTGGGCTTTTTCGCGGCCGAGGCGGCGTCGGTCGAAGGCGGTTCGTACGCGGCACAAAAGATGAGCGAGTCGGGGACGTCCGCGCCGGACGCCGAGCCAAACTCTTTTTTCTCGTGCGCAAAGAGGCACCGAGACGTGTAGGCGAGGAGCGGTTTCGGCGACGACGAGAACGTGTTTTGCGTGTAGTAGGTCTGCCGGGCAAGTTCGTTTCGAGAGTCAGCACCCGATATTGCGACGATCCAGACCACGACCGCTCCACACCATCGGGCAAGTCAAACGGGGGACACGGACGCCAAGACTGACCTCTTCGTGGCACACCTTGCCCTGCCAACCCCCGGGCGTCTCGCACTTCTGACCGGCGTACAGGATCCACTCGGGTTTCCTCGCGTTGAACGAGAGCGTGTTGCTCGACAGTGACGGGGCGAGCGGCGTCTCGAACGATTGCCACACTTCGCCGCGGTTCATCGTCCGGTAATGCGTCGTGCCGGCCGAGAGGATGAACGCCTGCCGAGAGGATTGGTGCTCAGCGTGAGTCGGCAACGGTTGGACTTCGGATGAGACCCAGTCTTCGTCCAAAGAGGACCTATCCGCGTCAATCAGACCAAAAGCGCATGCGCGCCGAGACTCACGACGCTCGTGTCATACGGGTGCTCGACGACCATGTACGACTCTCCGTGCGGGACGCCCTCGACGATGCTCCACACTTTGCCTTCGTCCATGGACCGCCAGACGTTCCTCCCGATCTGGTCGTGGTACAAGACGACCTGCGGGCGCGCGCGCCAGAGAGATCCACGGGGAGAGGCGTCAGTTTTCCGTCGGGGTCACGATCGCTACTGCTGAGTCTCGGCTCGCGTTGCGCTCGGCTGAACAATCTTGCGTACGAGCGGACCGCATCCGAGGCAGGGCGGGAAGGACCGCGGCCTGGGTTTCTCCTTATCGCCAGACTCGAGATCCGTGGCGTGACCGCCTCGCCGCTGCGAAGTTCCGACCCGGCGCCCGCCGTCCTAGCCCACCCCCAAAATCGATCTGCAACCGTGTTCATGCGCAGTTCCGAGAGCTGTCCGGCGCGTGTTCGCTCGTTCCGGCGCGAGCAAAATGTGCCGCCCCACTCCCAAGGTCGCGCCGCCCGGGTCTTAGACCAGCGAGGAACAGGACTCACGGGCGAGTCGTCAAAGTACATGATTCTCGCAGGCAAGTTGTCAAACAGCGTGTGCGACAAGTCGGGCTTCTGTCCTTCGGGTGACGCGTGACTGGTCCGAGGCGCCGTCAACGCGACGACGGCGACGACGGCGAGCCACCACAGGAGCGAACTCGGCTTGGTGGGAGCGGGTGACCACCATGATCTCGGCATAGGTGAAGGTGGTCTCCGATTGGAAGTGCCCATCCCCTTCTGTAGAGAGAGAGAGAGAGCGTTCTGACGGCGTTGACGGCGCTGACGATGGCGGGCGATTGGATTCCGACAGCGAAGGCGGTGCTATTCCTGACGGGGAGATTAGCACCGCAAGCTATTCCGAATATGACGACTGGCACCTCCCCTCGTCGAGTAAAGTTCTGTCGACGACTTCGCCTCGTTCGCGCGCGCCGTCGTTCCCCTTTTTCTCCTCTCACGCTCTCACCGCAACCGTAAGTTCCTCTCTCTCCCGGGCGCAGCAGCACGGCACGGCACTCGAGAGTGAAGTAGGAACGGGGGGAGGGGGCACGATGATCACCTCCCAGTTGCATGGCTTTCGTACTCTGGTCAACTTTAAATGCGCGTCCCCTCCTCTTCGAGGGGAACCAACGCGCAGACCTATATGGCGACTCCCACTAAACAATAGACAAGCATATGCCTGACCCCATCCCCTCCTCACCATTGCCTCTTTTCCGAGCCGGTCGTGCTGCTGGGCTCTTTCTACTCGAGCGACATACGCTGACCCGAAAATTCTGTACTCGGCGCGTCTCGCGCAACAGGCTCTTCCCACCCGCCTTCCAACGCTCTGGCTTGCTTCCGACATCACTCTCGTGCAACTGCTGCTCCAACTGCTTCGTCAGCCAGCGTTCCCGCAACCAAACGAGTGAGTTTCCTCGTCTGCGCCTCGATGCTCGAAACTTCGACTCGCTGGTCGAGCGTGTGTGTACACGCCCAAACGAAACCGAGACCCCCGGACCCAACGAGCGCCTACTCTCTCTCTCCCGCGAAGAAGAAGCAAACCTACACCGCATGTTAGACTGCTGATGTACGAGACTCTTTTCGAGTTCTCGGGATGCGGATACGACTTGGATAGCACGTCAGTCTGAGCGGGAGAGATGCGCACTCGGGGAGGGGGCCTCGGGTCTCGGTCCTTCGTACCACGTACACACTCGCCGCCCGAGCAGGAGCAGCGGAGGATGAGCAAGGAGCGCTGACTTCTTTTTTCCGGTCGCTTCCAGCCGCCAGGTTCCCCTTGAAATGCCTGGCTTGCCTTTGTTCCCGCCTGCAATACCTTCTCTCGCATCATTCTCTGAACCTGACGAGTGACAGCGAGAGTGTACCCGTTCTGAGGCGAGAGCAAGCCGAAGTAGCGGTCTGTGAAGTTGCGAGGCTCTTTCTCTCGACTTCTTTGCATGTCGGCACTTGAATCGCCGGTAGCGACACCTGCGACTCTGGCAAGGGATGCAGCAGTCGCACCTGCGATCAGTCCGGCCCTCGATTTCTGCGCCGGCACTATAGCAGGTACAAGTCGACTCGGCCCCGAAAGAACCAGTCCGAATCACTGACAGCGCTCGACGCCGACCAGGGATCGCGAGCCTGTTGACCGGACATCCATTCGATACGGGTACGCTTGAGTAGGGCGGCACTACTCCCTGCGGGCCCGGTGCGGCTTTGACTGACGGTTGCTCGCCTTCGCTTTCCCCCCACCTCGGCTCCTTTTTTGGCCGTCGGTACGGCTGCTCCTTGCTGTACGCCCTCGCTGTCCTCATCCGTTCAACGCCTGCGCGAGCAGTCAAAGTCCGGCTACAGACTCAGGCGCAGCCGACCAGCCGGGTCGCCTCGAGAACCGGGTTGGCACCTCCCGGCGCACGACAACACGCTGCGCCGTACTACCGGAACGCGGTCCATACATTCGTCAGGGTCACGAGGGAGGAAGGCGTGAGTCGACGATGGGCGGGCATGGACCATGAAGTGCGGCGCGTGCTGACAGAGGTCCTGCACGTGCTTCACGGGGCTGCTCTCACAGGTCTCGGGGCTGTACAAGGGAGTCGTGAGTCAGCTCGTCGTGTACGGCGTGCCAGAGTGTACGCTGACATGGAGGACCCCGCGCAGATGTCCCCGATGGTGCGTTCCCGCACGGCTGGTCCCTTTCAGCTCCCCGTCGATTCGCTTCATGTGGTCGTCTGATCCGCCCTTCGTCCCCATCGCAGCTCGGCGTCGCTCTCATGAACGCATCAGTGTTCACGTCGTACAAGTACGCGATGAACGCCATGCTCGCAACGCCCGATGCCGAACCGAGCTTGTGGCAGATCACGGCGGCCGGGTCTGCGAGCGGCGTCTTTACTTCGTGCGGACGTTCTCGCTGTTACGATCAGACCAACAGGCTATACTCACACGGATTTGAGGCACTCTGGCAGCTTGATAACGACGCCGATCGACCGACTCAAGATCCTGCAGCAAGCTCTCATCCCTACCGAGTCGACTGCCTCCGCCCTGACCCGGAAACAACCATCCCTCCTGGCTCTCGTCCGATCGATGTCCCTCCCCTCTTTGTACCGCGGCTGGTCCGCCACCATCCTCCGCGACATCGGCTACGGCCCCTATTTCCTCACGTACGAATACGTCGTCCGCGGCGGTTCGTTCGGCCTCTTCTCCTCCAGGGAGGATGAAGAGCGAAATCGCAGGCACGTCAAGGCGGATCCGAAGGACGAGATTGACGGTGAGGTGTTTGGAGTCGGAGAGGGAGAGGTTGGGGGAGCGAGTACGGTCAGGGTGTTGGTGGCGGGAGGGTTGGCTGGGATCGTCGGCTGGGGATGCACGTGAGTCGGTTCCGCGCGGTCTATTATGCCAGCACTATTGCACTGAGCTCAGGTCTGAGCGACCGTGGGCTACCCCAGTACGAAAGCGATGCTGACTCTCGGTACTGGTCCTCGCAGCTTCCCGATCGACGTGATCAAAACCAAGATCCAATCCGTCCCTCCCGTCGCACTCGCCTCCTCGACCTCTTCCAGCTCACCACCAACGACACCTTATACCTCTATACGAGCGACGGTCGCGGCGACGTTGCGCGAGTCGGGATGGCGGGGGTTCGTCGCTGGCTTGGGACCGACGCTGGTACGCAGCGTGCCGGTGAACATGGTGCGTCTCCGAAACCGCGGGTAGGGTCAGCGAGCCCATTCTTGCATGGTAGCTGACCTGACTGCACGCATTGTCGACCCACAGGTCACTTTCGCCGTCTTCGAACTGGTCGTGTCGACGTTCCGATGATGCGAATTACCGACCGATTTGCAAGCCGTGACGTCCAAAGGGACGAAGCTCCTACTGCAGCCTTGTACAAATCCGCATCTCCACCACCTTTAGACATTCTCGGACATGCATTGCATCTCGCAAAGCTCTCGCCCAAAGCGCGACCCCGGTCGCAGAAACGAGTGTCTGAGGCTTGCAAAGATGCTACTCGCAAAGGGAGTACGAGGTGAAAGACGAAGTCGTGAATAAACGTACGAATGAGCAGTAGAGACACGAGAGCGAAGCCGTTACTTCGATGCGAAAAGTCTGCCCGTCTCGCCACCGGACCGCTTCTAGTGACGGCGCGCCTTGACCTTGACTTTCCGCGTCGCCGCCGGGTACTTGGCGGCCTTGATCGTCTGCTGCTTGACGCACTGGCTCGACTTGGCCGGTGCGTGAGCCGTCGGCGTCGGCTGCTGACCGTGGTAGAACGTCGAAGTGTGACCGTTGCTCAGCTTGTCTGCGAGCGTGAGGAACGATAGGTCAACTTCACATGCGGTAGAGTCGCGAGCCGAAGTAGACTCACACTCGCCGGGCGGCATGACGACCGTGTCGGCGGCGCAGGTGTCAAAGCCGGATCCATAGCGGCCGGGGTCGTTCCAGTAGCCTGCGCTCGCCAATCCGCAAGCGTGTCAGCCGAGGCGCGTCGGGGCGGGGTGTCAGGGCATTGAAGACCCACAGCCCTCGGTGTCGTAGATGTGGTCTGCGGGAACGGAGCTCGCGAGTCAGCGCCAGCTGTCTTTTACGGAGTACACCAGTCCTCGCCCAATGCGATCATGCCCAGTGTCCGCGGCGGAAAGAGCGCCCAACTCACTACACCACTTCCAGTTGTCCGGGTTGTCGTTGCGGCAGATCCGGATGCAGAATTCGTTTGCGCCGATGAACTGGTGCCACTCGTGGACTTGCTCGAGGCGGCCGCTGCTCGGCGGAGTCGCAGAGTCGGTCATGTCCAGCTGATTGTCCGCACCAGAATGGCGCGAGAGAGAGTCACGTACGAGAAAGCGGTCGTGAGAACGACAGCGCCGATCTAGGCGGCCAAGGCGGACAGTCAGTATCCTGCGGTTCTCGTCGTCGATGATAGCTCGGACGGACAGGGTTACCGTTGCCGTCAGCTGTACATCCGCGGGACAATGTTGTTGAGCGGTCAGTACGCTGTGCAGTGCTGGCGTTCCGAGCACTACCGTGACCGAGCCGCCGACGTACCGCCATGCGGATCCAGCTCGCCGCCGTCGTCGCCCTTGGCGATCTTCATCTGTGCGCATCCGCCCCCGTAAGAAGCAGATCAGCGCCTATATATTCATCGCAAGCTGCGGCTCAACTCGAAAGCGAGCCGATGCGCACCTTGGTAAAGTCGCCCGTCCCGGTGATTTGGATGTACTTGGGGGTCTTGACGAAATCTGCAGTCGTCATACGGAGCAACGCTGAGTATCACCTCTCGACCATCTGAGGTCGACAGAGGAGCAGGTAGGTGAGGACGACTGACGGGCCGACTTGAGTGCTCCGGCGGGGATCAGGCGCGCGCCGTGCCCGGCTTTCGTGCACCACGCGACTTCATAGCCTGTGGACATCGGGCCCTACAGAACATCAGCTCAGATCTGTACAGACCCGGACAGACGAGGCCGAGGCGCTGAGGGCCGGGACTCACGTTCCGAGTCGCCGATCGTGGCCGCTGCAGGGAGGGCGGTTTTGGTAAGCTGACTCGCCCTTTGTGCCACGGACGAGCCCGGCAGTCTGCGCGACGACAGAACGCTGATGACCCGCTTATAGACCGGTGGCGAGCTCACTCTTGGGCGGGGCGTAGACTGCATGCCAATCGGTCCTAGCTAGTCAGTCTGGGCTTCACCTCGAGCAAAGCGGGCGGATCCCAACTTCGGACAGGCTCGGACATACGGCAAAAGTCGCTGAGCGAGTTGATCCAGACTGTACGTGTTATCGTGGCATCAGTCACGAGGGTTCCGAGCCCATTCCGCCGCGGAGCTGAGCGCGACGCGGAGAGAGGACGTACGGGTCTGGCACTTTGCTTTGGGCGAGTCGCCGTACTTGCCGCAATCGTTGTAGCTGTCAGCGAACGGTAGAGTGTGAGCCTGCAATGACTCACTGCTGCAACCGCCCGTCGAGCCGCGACTCGGGCTCTAACGAGGGGCGAGCACCAACCGCAGGACTCACCCATACTGGCCCGCTTCCGACTTGTGCGGCAGGTTGTTCGGGTCGACATTTGCGGCGAGAGACGTGCTCGTACTGTGGACGGCGACGAGGGCTAGCACGAGCGATGAGAGGAGTGACTTCATGGTGCGCGAGAGGGGAAACCGCCCGCGAGTTTGGGGGGCGAGAGAGCGAGTGCGAAAGAGAGAGCGTGCGAGCAAGAGCGAGCGAATGCGCGAGAGAGTGACACGAGTTGGACTGGCTAGCTGTCAAAGCCGAGGATGTTTGGAGGAGCAGAAGGACGACAAGCAAAGTCGTGCAAACTCGGGCGCGACGACATTTCGGGACGACTTGCTCGCGCAGACGCGCCTCGTACGCGTCGCGCTAGGCGACACAAGCGAGGCGAGAGCATTCAGAGCGCGATGCCTGCCGGCTTTGAGCGCCTTGCCACGCCAATCAGAGAAAGCAGTATCTTGTGCACTCATCGGCTGCTCGGATCCGCAGCCAACCGCGGAGCGGAGGCAACCCGCAAAGCAGCTGAAATCGCGCGAGTCGCACCGAGCTATCAGGAAAGGCGCACAACCGAAACAAAGTGGAGCTCCGCACTGTTCCCGTTTCCCGGCCGGTTGCGCGCAACGTCACCAATCTCGCGCTCCTGCAGCGAAACAGTGTACTGCTACCTCGTTCTCCTGCTCCATCTGCTCTGTCGAGTACACCCTGGCTCATCTCATCAGACGCTCTCTCGCTACCGCCATGACCGATCACGCAAAGACGTGAGCCTCGTTTCCGAACAGGCGCACCTCCACCTGCGTTGCATCGCGGCTGACACGCTCTCTACTCGCTCAACGCCGCTGGTCCCTTGCAGTATCTCGAGATGCAAGCGCCTGATCCCGCCCCTGTCGCCTGACTTGCACAAAGGTCAGGCGGGCCGAGTCGGCGTCGTCGGAGGATCGAAAGAGTGCGTCGCAACTACCCTTCGTCCTTGTCGGGACCTCGCAGGCTCGCCCTTCGCAAAGAGCCACGGTCTGCTGACTTCATACCGTGGAACCGTACGCACAGCTACTCGGGGGCGCCATACTTTTCGAGCATGACGACTCTCCGCATGGTGAGCACGTCGCTCTGACACCTTGCCCTCGTCCGGCTGGTCAAACGGCTACTGACCCCGCTCTCTCTCGACACGACGCAGGGCGCAGATCTCGCGCACGTCATCTGCGAACCGGCCGCCGGCAGTGCGTCCCGTTCCCTCGCGTACAACTGGCTCAGTGGCGCTTTTTCCTCGCAAGCCGCAAAACTGATTGCGCAAGCTGCCTCCGTCCTCGCTAGACATCATCAAGACGTACTCGCCCGACTTGATTGTCCATACTGACCTGAACGAGAAGCTGTGCGTGAGGTTCTTCTGAATCTGACGATGAGCTTCCGAGGCGGAGCGCTGACATGGATCGACCGGGTCCTCTTCGCACAGCTCGGAAAAGGAGATCGAGGATGTCTTCAAGGGGATCTTGCCGCGGTTGCACACTCTCGTCATCGGTCCCGGGTGCGTGCCGAACGATAACGGGTCACCTGCCCCCACTGTTTGTGCTGACTCGCCCACGGCTGGAACCGCAAACGGCGGGCCTACAGCCTCGGCCGGTCCGACCACATGCAGCTCGCTGCGCGGATCGCGTTGCGACTCGCGCGCGAGAACAAGTTGTACGTCGTGATCGACGCCGACGGGTTGTTCCTCGTCCAGAACGACCCGGCCGTCGTCAAGGGGTACGACCGCGCCGTGTTGACGCCCAACGTTGTCGAGTTTGGCCGGCTCGCCGAGAGTTGCGTGAGCTTTTGGGTGTCTCGGTTGATTGTCGTGGGCCGAAAAGATGGCTCCCCGGCCGCCCACTGACGTTGCTTGCGCGCGCGCGCAGAACCTCGATCCGAAATCGATGCCCGAGTCGGAACTCGCTTCGGCGCTCTCCAAGGCGCTCGGCGGACCGACGATCGTCCAAAAAGGTCGCGAGGACCGGATCACGAACGGCCGCGAGCAGTTGATCAGCAGTCAGACGGGGTCGAGTCGCCGGTGCGGAGGTCAAGGGGACGTCCTCTCGGGGGCGGTCGGGACGTTCCTGGCCTGGGGCAAGAACTACGAAGAGCGGGAGGCCAAGGACGAACAGTGCGTCTACAAGCTCTTTCGATCGTGCTCTCCGCGTCCTCGCAACTGACGGTCGACTGTTTCCGCGGTTGCAGGAACCCAATCCGACCTGACGAGATCACGCTCCTGGCGGCGTACGGCGCGTCGACGCTGACTCGGACTGCGTCGCGGATGACGTTCGCCGAGCACAAGCGGGCGATGCAGACGGGCGAGATGTTGGGGTACGTCGGGAGGGCGTTTGAGGAGGTGTTTGGGACCGATAGCGTGTCGGACCAAGGGATCTCGGCGTCGGAAGGGATGGTCGACAAACTCGTCGGGGCGATCAAGGGGGGTCTCTAGGGCGAGTACTGTATATAGAATGTGTCTGTCCTGAGGGGAGGCGAGTGAAAGCACTTTGGACCGGCAACTTTCGATTCCGGCAAACTCGGGAAGGGACTTGTCGCACTGGCTCGGACACTGCGACCTTGAGACTCTGCGAGCATGGCTGGGATGGGAATGCCTGCCAGTAGGGAACGGCGAGTCCGTACGCCCGGGTAAGGCTGTCCTTCTCTATGCCAGCCGCGGTGTCCCTCCCCCACTCGGGCCCGCTGTCTACGAGCTGCTGCCACCCGCTGTGCCCCCCTGGGACCGTTCCCGCTGACAACTGGACCCCGTCGCACAGCTTTGCATGCTACTCGCTCGCCTTTTCGCCGTTCTACCCGAACAAACTCGCCGTTGCAGGAGCGGCCAACTTTGGCCTTGTCGGGAACGGAAGGCTCAGCGTCGCCGCGATTCAAGATGGACCGCAGCAGTCAGTACCACCGGGGCAACTTGCAGCAGCTGGAGCAATGGCGGACGGGATGGCGATCGAAAAGGGGTGCGTTGCGTGCGCAGACTTGCACTACCCTGGCAGGGTAGACTGGGAGCCAACTCGGTCTACTCGCTGATTCAGAGCTGATCGTTCTAACTCCGCGCAGGTTCGACACGCAGGACGGACTGTACGACCTCGCATGGAGCGAACTGCACGAGAATCAGATCGCGACCGGGAGCGGAGACGGCAGCGTCAAACTGTGGGACATTATGCTCAACGTCAGCACCGCGCGCCGCGCTGCCCGTTCACGCTCCGCTCCGTAATTGACAACAGCCACACTGCCGCAGGACTTTCCGATCCGGAAATGGCACGAGCACCAGCGCGAGGTGTTTAGCGTCGACTGGAGCAATACCATGAAGGAGCTGTTTTGCACGAGCAGCTGGGACGGTTCAATCAAAATCGTGCGTGCATGCTGCTAGTACAGCGAGTGTGTGCACCCCGCGGGCTGACGCTGTTTGCACTCGATGCGCGCCGCACGCGCCAGTGGACTCCGGAACGGCAAGCGTCGCTGCAGACGATCCCGGCTCACGGCGCCTGCGTCTACTCGGCGCTGTTCTCTCCCTCTCAGCCTTCCATCATCGCCTCGTGCTCGTCCGACGGCTCGCTCAAGCTCTGGGATACGCGGACGCCGCTCCCGGCGACTCCCGCCGCGACCCCAGGTCAGCCGGCGCTCGCCACCGCCCAACTCACGATCGCCGCCCATCCCGGGTCCGAAATCCTCGACCTCGACTTCAACAAGTACGACCCGTACTTGATCGCGACGGCCTCGGTCGACCGAAGCGTCAAAGTCCACGACGTCCGCGCCGCGTCGTCTTCACCCCCCGCACCGCCCGCAACGAGCGGGATCCCGCATGTCGTCCCGCACGCGACTGTCGCGACGCTGCTCGGGCACGAGTACGCCGTCAGGAGGGTCGCGTGGTCGCCGTACCGGCGGGAACTGTTGGCGACCGCTTCGTACGACATGACGGCGCGGATCTGGTCGGTCGAAGCGGCGGGCGGGGCCGGTCACGCGCCGGGGATGACGACGTTCCAAGCGAGGGGCGGAATGGGAGCGAGGATTGAGAGGGTGTGGGACCGGCATAAAGAGTTTGTCGTCGGCGTCGGGTGGAGCTTGTTCGAGGAAGGGACGGTCGCGAGCTGTAGCTGGGACCAGGAGGTGCACCTGTGGCGGTAAACGGACGCATCCCCGTGTCACGGAAGCATGCAGCTTTGCACGCACGCACGTGCGCGAGGAAAGCGGAGACGGACGAGTATTACAACAGAGGATCGGAAAAAAAAGAGAAAGGCTGGGATGTACACTCGGCGAAGCTCTATCGATGGGAACGCCGCAAGTCGAAGGATCACTGCTCCGCTTCCCGCTTCGCCTTGTCCTCCTGCTCGAGCTTGATCTTCTCGGCCTGTTCCGTCAATCTCCGGACGTCGCCCTCGGACGAACCGGTCGCCCCGGGGGCCACGCTGACGTCTCCGTCGGTCTCTTCGGCCTTGCTCTCGTCGCCTCCCGTCGGCTTCTTGACGCCGAGGCCCATGCACCCGAGAATGTACGCGACCGACTTTTCCCGCCGGACGCGTTCCTGTCCCTTTGGCGTGTCCTGGTCCGCCTCGGCGACGATCAGGGCCTCGCACGCCTCTTCGGCTTCCTCGACCGCCGTCTTGCCGTGGTGGTTCTTGATCCCGAACGCCGAGGGGGGCAAGAGCGGGCACAAGAGTTCGAGGATCGCGAGGTGGTAGTTGAGGGCGATCCAGTGGAGCGGAGTCGACAAGGCCGAGTTTTGCGCGACGAGCGCCGGTGCCGGCAGTCGCGGGAGCAGCCACTTGACGATCTCTGCTCGCGTGCATCCCGGTCAGTGTCGGCAGTCGATTCGGCTTCCAGTCCAAGACTCACCCAAGTGACCGTTCCCTCCCGCCATGTGCAACGGCGTGTTCCCTCGGTCGTCCTTGGCTTCCGCGAGCCACCGGTCTCCATAGTGCTCGGTGAAGCGCTGAATGTCCCCGAGGTCGTCCTGCTCGAGGTCACCGTACCGGAAGCAGTCGAGCAGAGCCGCAAGCTCGTCAGCGGAAGGCATCGGTCCGGTCGCGTCGGTGGCCATGCTGGGCAGCGTTGTTGGTGTTCTTCGAGAGGTGTGAGCGTCGACAATGCTCGTCTAGAGGTCTTAGTGAAGTATACGACGCGCGCGTCGATGGCCTCGAGCCGGACGGGGAATTTTTTTGGAAGTCGCTCGCGATCGCCCTTTGAAGTTACGCCGCGGAGTTCGACGGAGAAGCCCTTCGTCCGTCGACCACACGCACTTTATCAGCATCCAGGCACGCGGAGTTCTGGCCGAGCCTTGGATTCACAAGGGAGAAATGCGGGCGCTACTCAAGCGTTTCCCTCGCAATGGCCGTGCGCGCTCCCGAACCTCGCGGCGAGTGCGAGGAACGCTACCATAATCGGAAACCACCATAGCGAGCACGCGGACTTGGTCTACATTGAATCCAGTCGCGGCGGTCGCGCGGGGTTCACGCTCGCTTCCCATAGCTCGAGCATTATCTGCCGGGAACCGCTGCGGCGCTGCTGCCAAATCGTCTACGCTGGCCTCGTTTCAAGCTCTCGCAGATCTGTTCATCCCGCCATCAGCGCCTGCCCTGCTTGATCAAAGCGCGGATCCCCTTCATCACGCTGTCCTCCTCCGCCTCGTCATCTTCGACAGAGGTATCGGTTTCCTCGTCCGAGTCGAGGAGGCGGAAATCGTGGACGAGCCCCTTGCCGTAAAGGCTTGTAGACATGTGCACTTTGTGACGCCGAAGCTGCGCGATGCTGTTGAACGGGTCGAAGAGCGCCTGCGGGAACCTGATCATGCTGATCACGTCGCTTTGAGGCAAGAGCGTCGCGATGCTGCCTTGCATCAAACGGACCGCCGAGTGGATGTGCTCGACGTCGACGACGACGACACCGTCACCGGTCGGGGTGCTCGTTTCCTGACGGTGCATGACCTTGAGCAGCTGCCACAGGATCACGGCGCGGTGCGAAAAGTGTTCAAAGGCGTCGGGCGGGACGTTCGGCAGGGTCGACATGAGACGCGTCTGTACCGCGGCGACATAAGGCGTCGGACCGAGCTGGAGCTCGACCTTGGCGTCGCAGGCGGCGTAGTAAAGCAACATGCCCGGGATCTCGAACGCTGGGAGGCCTTGGATCGTCTTGACCGCGCGCAAGTGCTCGTTGAGCCTCCTCAGGTTCTGCAAGAGACCCTCCAGGGCAAGAGACCCTCCAGGCAATCAGCTAACAGACGCGGTGAAACGCTCACAAGCAAGCTGCAAAAACCTGACGGAAAGTGCCCTTCTCGAACCTGAAAAGACCCTCAAAGAACCCGGCGACGGACTGTCGCTCTCCCGGCTGGGCTGGATTCTCGACAGAGAAGTTGACGAGTGGGGCGATGAGTTCGAGATCCCGCTGGGAAAAGTTGGGCAAGCGAAACGGACGCGCCTTGCCCGGTCCGCACACGGTTTTGTGAGCCGGCCAGACCTGAGCGCGATGGGAGCCGGCGCGTCAGTTTCAGCGGAATGCTTCGCAGATTTCAAGCAGGTGTACGTGCCAGTCTCTGGTGCTCCGGAGAACAGAACACGAGGTCGACACCGGCCTCGAGGCACTTTGAGCACCGCAACTTCGATTCTTTCCCGCAGACGACGCAGCAGGGCTTGTCTTCGAACACCTCGAGCTTGAGCGAGAAGATGTTGTTCTCCCAGTCCATGGCTTGTCTGCTGGTGTAGCTGCGTATAGGGTGGTAGAGGGAGAAAGAGTGAGCAGTCAGTCCGGCAAGTCCGAACCCGGAGGGGACTGAGCGGGTCTTACATTTCTTACGGCTGTCTCCACCATGCGCAGGTTCAAAGGTCTGCCGCATCAAGGCAAAGCGCGCAGCTTTGTACCGCTTGTCGTGTCACTCGGCGGTGTGTCCGTCGCGCGCACGCTGCCCGGTCATGCGCCGCCAATGCCAGCGAGATCCCAGCATCATGACTCGGTGGCACGCGTCTGCCTCGCGCTCACTTTCCACCGTCTTGCACGGTGATAGCGTGACACGTATTCCGGCGGATCCGGTCGCGGAGGCTGGCTGGCGTGTAGAGATGGGACGGTCCCTGCACGTGTCGGCCTTCACATGTGCGATCGCGCGGTCTTTGATTCCTCAGACCTTGTGTTGCAACTCCTCAGATTCTGAAGCACGATCAGTTCCGCTGGAGAATGTCTGTAAGGCGCCCAGACCGGCCGGAGTTCGCCCTCACAACGGAGTGCGAAGACGACGCGACGACTATATCGGCAGGTCCGATCCGCTGCGGGCGGCCAGCCGAAACGGAGTTCGTAGTACAGTCCCGGCAAAGCTTCGGTGTGAGAGCGTACAGGCCGCCATCTGGGCGGGATTTACGAGGCCGCGAGCAGACTGACAGTGCTAGCTTGAGAAGCGGACGGAGGAGCGAGCGCGCTATGACCCCAGCGCATGGGCTTTGCCCAGAGTAGAAGCTCGCGGATTCAATCCGAAAGTCGCGTCGAGTCGATTCTGCCCGGCTGATGTGCGATCCGAAGGGGAGCAATGAGAGTCGCAAGTTGCAACAGCACTTTGCGTTCCCAGCATGGCTGTGACAACGCGAGCACTCGGGCAAGGCGCAGCGGGAGACAAGCAAGAAGCGTAAAGAGATGGCGTGAACTCATGAGAGTGCGTCGAGAGCGAGGAGAAGTACGACCTGGTCATTGACTGAGAGCGTTGCCGTTTGTCCCGCTGGCTTTCTCCGCCGTGCAGCACACCGCTTCGCGCTCCGTCGAGAGCTGCGCGCAACCCTGCAGGGTTCTTTGCTCTCTACAGCTGACGCTCCCCTGAGCCTGCCCGCTCCTGCGCCGCTCACGTCGTCGTCTCTCCGCTTTTTCGATTCTCATCAGCATCCGCGGCCCGCTCGCTCGACCGCTCGACCGCTCCCGCGACAACAGAAGCCGCCGAGCAGACAATCACAAGCTCTTACTGCCACTCGACAGCCATGTCGGCCGCCGGCGAGTGCTGCGTCTGCGGAAGGGAGGCATTGCTGCGCTGCTCGGCCTGCGCGCAACAAGGCGTGTGCCTGACTTTCTGCTCGACGGGGCATCAGAAGCTCGCAAGTCCTATGGTCGATGTCGCTTTTCTCCTTTCGTCGCTGACACGGCCGTTCCGCCACTTGACAGGTCTGGTTCGCGCACAAGCCACTCTGCAACATCGCTGCGCAGCAGAAGCCTCTTCGCATGCCTGGCCTCGACAAATACGAAGAAGCGCTCGTCAAGTCCAAGCTCTTCCAAGTCAAATATCTGAATCCGCGCTACGATGCAGGCGCGAAAGGTGTGCGCGCTGACGAGGTCGAGGGATCGCTCGGTTTGCCGGAAAACTCGATCCGAAAGGTACCAATGTCGCGCTTCGCACAATGATTCGGACCGGTGCTGACGCTTAGCTTTCTTACAGAATGCTGATCGCATCAACGAGTGGCTTTGCACGCTTGAATCGAAACCGGCCGATCGGTCCGTGGTTCTCCTCTTCATCCGCGGAACTCTCCGTGAGATGCTCGTGACCGAACCAGGCTACAGTCCCCTCGACTTGCCGGCCTCTTCCTTTGCGGCTGTGCTGGGGACGTTTTTCAGTGACCCTACCGACGCAAGGCCGGATGACTGGGCCGTCGACTTCTTGCACCGTGCAACGATCTGGGCGGGACTCGCTCGCATCCTCGAGGGCCGCGCCCCGAACGTCCAGAACGTGGTCGACGCCGAGCTGGTGCGCTTGAACCTCCGCCGCCTGCTTCTGTCCGCCAAAGATTACATCGACCTCAAGCCTGGCGGGAACGTCAGGCGCATCCTCCATTTCTTCATGGAGGAGTTCGGGTTCATTGCCGGATTGGCAGGGTCCGGCGTCCACTTTGAGGCCTCGGGCACGGTGGCCAGCGGTTTCGTATCGAGGGTGGCGGACGTCGTCATCACGCGGCCGGGCGAACTCGCACCCGGACAGCGTCTTGCGGCGACGGCGAGCCGGCCGGGTGTCCCCGTGTTCGCAGCTTGATAGGCAGCTCGGCGTGACTCAAGGTAGAGGGTGGAGGGGTGCGTGCTTGTAGGCTTGAGGCAAGGGCAGTTTTGACGAAGCGACCGGTTTGCTTGCAACGTCGGCTTGTTGTCTTCTTCCCTACATTAGGAAGCAAGACGTTTAAGCACGACGAACCTGGAGCAGCAAGGAAATCTATCCAACCTACGCATTGTATGCGCCGTTCCCCCTACGCTCTGCCCGGGCAGAATGCGAGCAAAGGCCTACACTCCAAATCGAACGCGCTCCCCTCGCTGCTCCCGCGAGTCCGCCGACCGTGTAACGCCCGCTGACAATCGCCTCTCCACGCGTTTTGTTCCACATCTCGTCACTTTCACCGAAGCAAAGGGACAACGACGCGAGTAGCTTAGTCCTGCGGAGGCGAGACGAGTCAGCCTTACCTCCGGCAACATGCAGCCGCGCCGCATTCCGCCACGGACGAGCAGGATCAAGGGACTTACGAAGAGATCGAAGCCCTGAAAGAGTGCGAATAAAGATGTCAGTGTTGCGGATCGCCGTAGCAGCACTGGAAACAGAGCAGGCAACTCACCATGTCGTCGTCCGACTCCTCCTCAGCCTCGGCGGGCCCCTCCTCGGCGGCGGCGGCACCGCCAGCGGCGGCACCGGCGTCAGCAGCCGGGGCGGCGGCGGCGTACGCGTCCGGGTTCGCGAGGCGGTCCTTGAGCGCCTCGGCCTCGGGGAACGAGTACTCGGTCTCGAGCGCGACGGCAAGGAGGTTCTTGTAGCTGTTGACGAGCGAGTAGGTGACGGACGCGAGGGTCGGGTAGTTGACGGCGAGCGAGATCGCGGCGACCGTCTTGATTCCCTGCATGAACCGTCCGAGGAGCTCGTCCTCCGAGACGTCGAGGACCGACGCCGGGAAGAGCTAACGCTCCCATTGGACGGTCGCAGCAGGTGACAGATATGATGTAAGCGATATCAAGGAAGTCTTGATAGCGCGAACGCGGCTCGGCCACACGTCGGGCGCGTTGTCCTCGAGCAGGTGACAAGCAGATTGCCTCGAGTAGCGATGTGGACGACAGCGGGACTTCAACGGACTCGGATTTCCAAAACGCCGCGAGGGTGAGCAGCAAAGAGCGGGCGACTACATCTAGAGCGTAAGCTTGGAGCGGCCTTTGTAGCACCGGTCCAGAACTGCCGTCGAGTCGCAGCGGGAGATTCAAGCGGTGGCTCGGCTCTGGGAAGCAGCGCTGCGGAAAGCGGGCAGCCAAGCTTAGACCTGATGAGCCGAGTGCAATTAGCTGTTCCGTAGCCGTCGTGCCAGTTCCAGAGAAGCGAGCGGTCGTGGGGCAACTTTCGTCGTCGCGTCGACGTCGCGGACAACTCGCTTCGCCGCGTTCTCCACGACGCCAACCTTTCTTGCCAGAGTCGCTCACTGGGCGCACAGTAACCGCAGACGACGCGGACAGCTCGTGAAGTAGCTACGTACAGGCGCGCCCGCTCGTCCCCAACTAGCTCCATCGACGACTTCTGCTCCGTCATCGCTGAACACAGTCGAACGCGCCAAAGTCTCCCTCTCTGCACGCCGTAACCTGCCCTTGCGACGTCGAGGGACGCACGTGCGCGATGTGTCTGCTCCAAGCGAGTGCTGCGTCTGCGGAAAACCAACCTCGCTGTACTGCTCGGCCTGCGGGCAAGAAGGTGTCCGCCTCGGCTTCTGCTCGACGGGGCATCAAAGGCTCGTAAGCAGCGAGAGTACCTGGCTGTCATTAGTGAGCGCAGACGCTGACTGCGACACCGTCGGTTGCGGCGCAGATCTGGTTTGCGCACAAGCCGATTTGCGGTTCCGGCAAAGCGCGAATCGACTTTGTCCCGATACTCAGCGAAGTCGAGCAAAAGCTGTGCCAGACTGAGCTGTTCCAGAAGGGGTACCTGCTGCCTCGCTACAACAATCCGACCATCGCGGCGTAAAGTGCGGCTGCCACTGAGCGCTTTGCGGGCTTGCCCGCCGGGTCCTTCAAGCAGGTCAGTCTCGTGCGAGGCCCGAGAGCTGCGGTGCGCCTTCCTGACGCGCGTATCTGTCGCGCAGAACATCAACAATGTGAACAGCTGGGTCCTGAGCATCGAGAACAGGCTACCAGTCCGCGAAGTCATCCTCACCTTCCTCCGCGAGCTGCTACGCGAAATGCTTCAGGCCGGATCGAGTCATGGCCCGCTCATTCTTCCCGCCCATGCCTTTGCCTTCATCCTGCTGAGGGCTTTCCTCACCGGCGAATCACCGGTGCCGGGTCAGCATCGTCTGCCCGCCGGCGTCATTCCGACCTTTTTGCAACGCGCGGCGGTCTTCGCCGGCCTCGTCCGCGTCCTCGATGGCCAGGCTCCCAACGTCGGGAACGTTGTGACCCCCGAGCTCGTGCGCAGCAACCTCAAACGCCTGCTGAGCTCGGTTCTGCAGTATATCGAGCTCGGCGCGAACGGTAACGCCCAGCAGATCCTCGCTGTCGCCGCGGGCGAATTCGGCAACGTCCCGGGTCTGGCTGGCTCCGGCGTCCACTTTGGAGCTCCGCACGTCGAGCCCGTACAGCCGCCTGCGCGCGTGTTGGAGGTCCGGGTCACCGCGCCCGGCGAGGTGACGACCGCTCAACGTGCCGCCGCGATAGCCGGAGTACAAGCTTCGTCGGGATACTATCGCGTCCAGAACGTCCCCTGCACCATCGGAACGCCCGCGGAATAATAGGCGGAGTCAGGGAGCATGTAGCTTGTAATTCGCCAAGTCGTCACGAAATCGCTTGTTTCCCACCCTGGACGGTGACGCACTTCCGCTGATCCGAAGTGGAGTTCCAGTCGAAGCAATGCAGAGACTCGACTCGGTGCAAGACGCTCGCGTGTTCGCAGGCGCTCACGGGGGCTCGGAGGTATCGAGATCGCAGAAAGGATGCAGTGCACACGCTTCGTACGACCCCTCGCCCAGAAAAAAACTCCGCCAACGAGCAACCGAGGAAACGGCAACAGAAGTACGGGAGCGCGCTTCGCTCGTGAGAAGACCAATGAAGGCCTCCACTCCGGAAACGCGCTCCCTTCCCGCTCCCGCCAGACCACCGACCGTGTAACGCCCGCCGCCGATCGCCTCTCCATGCGTTTTGTTCCACATCTCGTCACTTTCACCGAAGCAAAGGGACAACGACGCGAGTAGCTTAGTCCTGCAGAGGCGAGACGAGTCAGCATGCGCGGCGGAGGTACGCAGCGGCGCCGCATTCGGCCTTGGGCGAGCAAGATCCAGGGACTTACGAAGAGACCGAAGCCCTGGGAGTGGCGCGAAGAGACGTGTCAGTTTGCGGATCGCCGTAGCAGCACTGGAAACGAAGCCGGCGACTCACCATGTCGTCGTCCGACTCCTCCTCGGCCTCGGCGGGCTTCTCCTCGGCGGCGGCGGCACCACCGGCGGCGGCACCGGCGTCAGCAGCCGGGGCGGCGGCGGCGTACGCGTCCGGGTTCGCGAGGCGGTCCTTGAGCGCCTCGACCTCGGGGAACGAGTACTCGGTCTCGAGCGCAACGGCAAGGAGGTTCTTGTACGAGTTGACGAGCGAGTGGGTGACGGACGCGAGGGTCGGGTAGTCGACGGCGAGCGAGATCGCGGCGACCGTCTTGATTCCCTGCATAAACCGTCCGAGGAGCTCGTCCT
>PJQD01000055.1:0-121357 GCA_002922495.1 Rhodotorula taiwanensis | reverse complement strand
GTCAAAGGCCTCGGTTGCCTCGTCCGCCTCGCGCTCCGCTTCCTCGGCCGCCAGCGCCGGCGCTTCGGGCTCCCAGTCTGGCTCGGCCGCTCAGGCGTCCAAATCGAGCAGCTCCGGCTCGACTTCGGGAGCCGGTGCCGGACAGGCCATCGGTGTCGGCGCCGCGTTCATCGCGTTCGGTGCCGCCGTCGTCGCGGCGCTCTAAGCGTCTCTACCACGCTCTTCGCCTGTGTTGTTGTCCCGAATGAAAGTCTTCAACGAGGAGCTCGACGCGTCTCGACAGGCACGGGACTGGTTCCCTTGCACGCCCCCCCCCCCCCCCCGACCCAACCCCCTTTTCGTCTTTCCTCCTCGACCAGTCTCTACATGGGTTTTTTCATTCGCTTCGGTTTTATACTCCCTTCTCCTCACCGTAGCTGTACCTTTCTCGTGGGCATGTATGGACGTTCTCTCGTTGACGTCGCCCGATTGGGGGGAACTCACGCGGATGAAAGCACGATGAGTGCAAGCACGGGAAGTACTTTCGTCGCGTACGATCGCCGAGGCGGAGCCGACAAGCAGAGTCGCTCGCGAGGAGACACGGTTGGAGAACGTCGCGCGCGCGTGAAAAGGCTATTAGCCAAGTTAAACAATTGCACCTGGCCGAGCGATGCAGCCTGATCTATTCTAGTTCGCCGCCGAGATCTACGGCCACTGCGTTCTTGTCTCCCCACGCCTTGAGAGGACCGCAGAGCTCGTCTAGTGAGATGGGCTCTGTGTCGTCTTCATCGTCGGTGAGACTTGGGAACCCCATCGTCTGCGCTGCGAGGTGCCCGGCATCAAGCGAGATCCGGCGGAGCGTCTTGACCTCCTGCGCCTCGTGGAACGCGGCGACGTCGCGCTCCAAGTTGACGTATTTGTAGGCGGGTTCGTAATGTCGCAAGGGGGAGAAGGTATGAACGAGCTTGCCGAGGGGGTTGTTCCCCTGCGGGTCCAGAAACGAGAGGTGCTGCAGACGAGGCAGGCAGATTGGACGAGGACGGCCCATGGGACCTCGCAAGAGGGTGAGGGACTCCAGGGACGGGGCGGCCAAGGAGCAGAGGTTGACGACGTCACGGTCTTCGGCGGTGATGCCGTGCAGTTCGACTTTGATGAGCTGCGGCACCTCTCGCATCCTGCGGAGGAGGCCGCGGAAGACGTCGAGGTCGACGGAGAGATGTTCGAGGTGGGAGAGGGTGCCGATGCGCTCCCTTAGTGCTCGCGCCGCCGTCGGGTCCAGGATGACTCCCTCCTCGTCTTCGTCGAGCTCTTCATCTTCACGGCCGGCGAGGGTCAAGCTTGTCAGGCAGCAAGACTTGCCCAACAGGTCTTCGATCGCCTTGGCGAATAGAGTGACGGGGCGTACGATCCTGGCCTGGAAGGTCTCGACGCGCCGCATGCTGCGGCGGAGGCCCCCGCAGACGGTCTCGACGATGGCCGGTGCGCAGTCGTCCTGCAAGCGTACCGCCGAGAGCTGAAGGTGTTTCAACGACGGGCAATGACTCAGGACCGTTTCGAGAAGGTCGCCGATGCCATCGAACTCTTCAGCCTCGTCGAGTTCGACGATGACGCTGTTGACGAACTCGCCTTGACCGTTCGAGCCGACGATCACCTCGGCGGTCTCCAAGGCGTCCCATCGGATAACGAGGCGAATCGACTATATAGCGGCAACCGAGTCAACGCCGTCGCCAAAGGGTCGGACGCGGTTCGGGGTAGACGGTTGGACGAACCTGCCAGACTTGAGGGAGGAACTGCCGCCGCAACCGCCGACACGACCACGAGAGCGCGGCGAGATCCTTCTGCTGGACGTTGCTGGACGCGAGCGACGCGCGGTCCTGCCAGAGGTAGCGTCCGATGTCGTCGATGACCTCATCGGGCAGCGAAAGCAACGAGGCGCGCGGCTCTAAACGCGAGGACGCGTCCGGCGCGCTGTCGTGGCGCGGGCGTTTGCCAAGTGCAGTCATGAAGCTGTTTGTCCTGTGGAGTGTGCGGGCAAGCTGCGCGAGAAGGGGGAGAGACGGTCTATTTCGCTCAGGGAAACCTTACGTTCGCAGTTTTGTGTCTCTCACAGGCTCCCTGAAGGCGGGCAGCATAAAAAGCGGCACGGAGCCAGGTGTTCCACACTCAAGGGACATCTCAATTACCAAGCATCCATCGCAAGCTCGTACCCGCTGAACTCCTCGGCCATCTCGTTCGAACCGAGCTCCTCCTTGTACCACGGCGCGACGACTTCAATCCCTCTTGTTGACGCCCAGCTGCGCATGTGGCGGAGACGGATGTGGCACACGAGTTCGAAGAGTGCAAGAAGGGCATGGGGGGAGACCGGTTCGGCAGACGAGTCGACTGTTGATTTGACGACGTCGAGATAGTCCACGTCGGGTTCCTCGACCACGATCCGCTGTAAAGTGGAGTGGTTCTGAGATGACGTGAACGTCAGCAAGTCAGAAGCAGCGTCGTGAGGTGATGCAGTACAATGGTCTTGAAAGGAGTTGAAAGATGAAAAAAGGTCGAAAAGGGCCGGTTCGGGGCGTGCGCGCCGATCACGAATTTGGTGAGGGCTGGGAAGAGTAGAGGCGCAGTTGCCTCTGGCGTGTGCCAGGTTGTCAAGTGAAGTACTTCGAGCCAGCGCAAGGATCGACCGAACCAGCGCGCGAGGAGTTGCAGATCGTGATAATCGACTTGGATAGCCTTGAAGCCCTGCAAGGCCGGCATGTGTGTGCTTGGGAGTAGGTCATACAAAGGGTAGTCGATTTCGAGTTCAGTGAGATGCTGTAGGTCCGCCAGATGCAACGGGGTCATGCCCGGCATGAAGTCTGTTCCGACGCTGCAATATTGTAGTCGACGCAAGTGCGGGGTGTGCCGCAGTACGTTCTGGATGGCGGAGCCCAGAAATGGCGTAGACAGGTTGCAGTGGAGCGACATATCCAGTCGCATGAGCTGTTTCCCGATTCGACAAAATGCCTGAAGGAAGCGTCCGTAAGGCTCGTCCAGAGTGCCGGTGACTTCGTCTCCTGAATCTCCCATGTACAGGCGGAAGTCGACGAGATCGGTACAGGTAGCCAGCCAAGCTGTCATGGAGTCAACGCTATGCTCGAGCGCACGGTTGGGTGCCTCCTGTGGCGTTCGAGCGAAGAGCGAGACGCGCAGGGCCTTGACCTGCGCGCCG
Source organism: Rhodotorula taiwanensis (assembly GCA_002922495.1). NCBI lineage: Eukaryota > Fungi > Basidiomycota > Microbotryomycetes > Sporidiobolales > Sporidiobolaceae > Rhodotorula > Rhodotorula taiwanensis. The sequence goes on along the minus strand of PJQD01000055.1, from coordinate 118,173 downwards.
TGCCGATCCATCGCGTTGCTGAAGAGGCCGAAGCGAGGACAGACGGAGGAGACGTGGAGCGCCTGCCGGCGTGCGCCGTGATGGGTGTCAGCCGAAAGGGCTGGGCGGCGGCTGGCTTATAGCGGGACGGCGTACCTGCCATTGCAGGGGCAACAGAATCCGCCGCAGTCGCCTGCACACCGCGCCTAGTCTCGTGCGATCGTGCGCGTTGTCGATGCCGTTGAAGCACGGCGTCGACAGGAAGCTGACAATGTGCTCGATCAATTCGTCCGGCAGCGACAGGAGCGACGTCCGGCTCGAGGCAGGCAGAGGCGGCGCGTTCGCTTCCAGCGTAAGCATATCGAGTGAGGTCATCTGAAGCGGTTGGAAGCGGTCGAGTGCGGTCCCGACGAGTGAGCGGTGAGAGGCGACAGGACGAGAGGACGCGATCCAGTCGTCGGAAGGCGTCATCGCCGTTTGCGTTCTAGTTTACGCTGTGCACGCTCGGGTACAGTAACACACTCACACTGGACCGTAGTATCGCTGGTCCTCGAGTCCCGCCGCCTCTAGTCAGCCATCGACGCACGCCTCTCCCCCACTTCTGCGCCTCTGTTCGAACCGTTCGATCGCTACACAAGCTCGGCGATGGATTACCGCTACATCAATCACGACGAGCTCGCGCAAATCATCAGGACGGGCCAAGCTGGAAAGACGTACCAAGTCGTCGACGTCCGAGGTGAGCTGTCTCCTTTCTCCCTTCGGCTTCCTCGTCGCTGACCCACCGAAACTCGCCCACAGATGAAGACTTTCGCGGGGGAAACATGTGCGCATTACCGAACTCAGGCTCCGAGACCGGAAGCACAGACCACGGCGCAGCTGACCGACGCGCCGCCCTTCCCCCGCAGCAAAGGTGCGATCCGCGCCCCGTCTGAGCAACGCACAGACCAGTCCGTCCAGGACCTCGTAACCCGACTCGACAGCGTCCCACAAGTCATCTTTCACTGCACGTTGTCGCAAGTCCGAGGTCCGAAAGCGGCGAGGATCTATGCCGAGGCGAGGAGGGAGAAGGAGAAGCAACAGGGCGTACAGCAGCGAGACGCGAGTGCGACGCCAGCTACAGGGTCGCACGAGCAGGAAGAGGACTTGGAGACGGCCAAGGAGAAGGCGAGGACGTTCGCTCCGGACCCGTATGCGGCAGCCAAAGCGACCGTCGCCGACCGGGCGCAGACCCGGCAGGAGGTGTTCGTCCTTCGAGACGGCTTCCAGAACTGGCAAGGCCTCTACCGAGTGAGTCGACGAGCCCTTGTCGGCCCTCTTGTGCCGAAGAGGAGCTGCGAGAGCTGACTGACGCTAAAGCGGACCGCGACTCGCAGAAAGACGCGGACCTCGTCGAAAACTTTGACCCGCACGTCTGGCAAGAGTACTCGCCCTAGATGGTCACTCCCATGCCATGCTATCATAGAGTACTCTGCGAGCGCTTTCGCTCGAGGACCGGGACAGAAGCAGTATGTCGAGCGAAGGCGTCCGGCTCCCTCCTCGCTCGTAGACCGGCTCGTTCGCTTCGGAAGTGACTCGGACTTGCAGCGGGTACCGCCATGCATCTGTCCGTAGAGGAAGCGAAAGTCTTAGCCCTCGAGGGAGAAGAGGCGACTTTGCCCTTGTCCCGCTCCGGCGACTTGCGAAATCCGGCTTCTTTTGACCTTGTCCGCCACCTTTTCGACGATGCTCGGTAAGGCCGCCATCGAGTGTGGACCCCTTCGGATGACTTGCTGACTCTCTACCCGCAGTCGTTGGCCTCACCGGCGGGATCGCGAGCGGTACGGAATCGTTCCCTCTTGCCTCATCGCCCGGCCCCCCCACATGACGAGCGTTCTCACGCCCAGACGCTCTTTAGAGGGGCGGTAGGGTGAAGGGGAACTGTTTATACTGATAAAACCTCACTGGCAGGCAAATCGACGGTCAGCAAACAGCTCCAGGCGCACGGCGTCCCCGTCATCGACCTCGACGTCCTCGCCCGCGTCGCCGTCGAACCCGACTCGTACGCCCTCTCGGCGCTCGTCGCCCACTTTGGGCAACAGATCCTGAAACCCGACGGGACCTTGAATCGCGAGAAACTCGGCTCGATCGTGTTTGGGAACGAACGCGAGCGTAAAGTCCTCAACTCGATCGTCCACCCGGCGGTCAGGAGGTTGCTCGCGTGGGAGTTGGTCAAGGCGTGGATCCGGGGAGAGAAGGTCTGCGTCGTCGATGCGCCGCTCTTGATCGAGGCGGGCTTGTGGAGGATGTGCGGCGCGATCGTCGTCGTCTACTGGTCAGTCTGCAGGCTCTGTACTTTGTCACGCCCGTGCGAGACGTCGCGGGCACGGTGGGGCATGGACCAAATCGGCATCCTGTCACTGAGATGAGCTTTGGACCCACAGCTCCGAGATCCTGCAACTGCAGCGACTACGCTCCCGGAACGACCTCTCCCTCGCCGATGCCCAAGCGCGCCTCTCATCCCAAGCCCCGCTCTCGAGCAAACTCAAATACGCCGACTACGTGATCGACAACTCGGGTCCAATCGCCGACCTCTCGGCGCAGGTCGACCGGGTCGTCGACCGATTGCACCGCCGGGCGGGCTGGAGTTGGATCGTCAGTTGGCTCGTCCCTCCAGTCGGGATCATCCGTGCCGCGCTGCGAGTCGGCTGGAGGCTGTACTTCCAACGGGTCGGGAAGGACAAGGGGAGGTCAACTCGAGGCGAGAAGAAGCCCGAGGAGATCGAGCTGCGGGATCGAAAGTCCCGGTCGAGCTGACCGTCACACGGGCCCCTCACCCCGACGCACCCTCCTTGTTTTTCGACTCGCTCGTTCCCTGTCCGCGCGAGAGCCGACTTTCCCTGTTGTAGCTGACATTCTCTCTGTTGTCATTCACTCACTCTCGCGCTCCCGTGTCGGACAAAATATCTGCGCTGAGTATGTGCATCAAGGGGAAGGGCGAGCAAAATCATGTAGGGCACCTCTACTCTGGTATCTTCACCACTCGTCTTCGTCCCATTCCATCAGCGCGGGCGCCGCTTTCGAGTCCGACCCTTCGGCCTGCGAGTCGAGCGGTTCGGTCCAGCTCGCCCTCGCGCTCGGAGCAGGAGGAGGAGGCGGGACAGGTCCGTACACGGTCGGAGTCTGCTGGTCCCAAGTCACGGGCGGTTCGATCGGAGCTGGCTGCTCCGAGGACATGGACGCGGACTGCTCGGTCGGACCGTCGTCGAGGGCCAGGACGCCTTCTTCGTTCGTCCAGTCGGCAAGTTCCTCATCGCGATCGGTCGAGTCTGGCAAAAGGCGTCCATCGCGTCCGTCTCCGGTGTCGTCGAAAGAGGTCGACGCATCCTGCTCGACTTGAACGAGTCGCGCGTGAACACCCGCGTCGTAATCGGGCCAGCGGACTCGGAGCGCCGCCATTCCCGCCTGACCCGGGTCGACGCTCAGCACGAACCGGTCCGCTTCGCGTTCGCCGTCCTCCTTTTCGTCCTCTGCCGCGACTGGCGGCGGCGGCGGCGACAGAGTCGACCCTCCGACGAGCGCATCAACGATCCGGCCGACCTGTCCCTGCGCCAACCCCGTCAACCCGATCTCGCCGTCCCCACCGATCCGCCACAAATCCTTGAGCGAGAGCTCATCGCCCGTCCGAGCCGACAAGAACACGGCCTCGACCGCGTCGAGAACGTCGACAGGGGAAGCCGGCTCGTGGCGCGTGCTCGGGTCAGCGTGGTGCAACCCCGCGTAGACGAGCCTGTGCTGCTTCGGTGCGAGGGGCGGAAGGGCTGCGACGGCCGAGTCGGGCGAGACGGGCAAGGAAGTCGGAGCGGACGAAGGCGAGAAGAACGGCAACGGGGTCGGTCGGGCCGATCGAGGACTCCGCTCCGCCTCTCCCGAGTACTGCCGCTCAAAGACGGCCATCTGAGTGGCGTAGAAGTGCTCGGGATCGGACGGGACAGAAGTGCAAGCGGGATGGTCTGCGAGGGCCGGGTGCAAGTCGAGCGAAGGCGGCGGGAACGGGATCTCGCTCGACCGGTAGTAACCTTTGAGAGAACCGACTCCTCCGATCGTGACCTTGTACTCGCTCGCATGCGTCGCGAGGAGCTCATCGCACCACGAGCGGAACTCTTCGGGCGTCCACTCGAGCGTGTGCGTCGGGTCGCGGAAGACGCGGTTCGTCCGTCCTGTGGGATCGGGGAAGAGGTGGCCGCCTTCTTCGCGCTCGGGCGAGTCGTCCGTACCCTCGGAAGGGCGCTTAGAGGCGGGAAAATACGGGTTGAAAGCGTGATTGGGCGTCGTGACGATGACGAGACGTGGCGAGTAGAGGTCAAAGAGGACGGAGGGCAACTTTGCCAGCGCCGGTTCGGAGATATGCTCTACGACCTGCACGCGTGACCTCTCGAGTCAGACAGGGTGAGCTCGCCCTCACAGAACGAAAGAAGCGAGACGCACCTCGGTCAGGATGATCGCCTCGACCTCTTGCAGCGCATCGTTGAACACCTCGATCCCGCCTTCGTACAGCTCGACGTGGAGGTCCTCCCAGCGTGGGTCGCGCTGTATTTGCGAGCTGGACCGGGCCGGGTGGATCACTTTCTTGGCGAGCTTGCACTCCTCCGGGTCGAGGTCAACGCCGATCACGCGCGACAGGTGCAGCTCATTGTCCTCGGGCCGGAGGCGCTGCACCCGCCTCAACACGCGCACCTTGTCCACGTAACTCTGTTGGGTAGCCGCGTGCTCCTCCTCCTCGCCGCGCAGAGCCTGGCTCTCGGTCGCTGCGACGTCGTCGTCCGGTAAAGGGGGGTACAGCTCGGGAAAGTCATCCCTGTGCCACGCCGGGTGGACGAGCATCGCGAGGACGGCGCCCTTGCCGCACCCGAGATCTGCGACCGTCCGAATGTTTTCCGCCTTGAGCCGTTGGAGGCACGCGAGCCTCCTTGCGAGCCAGAGCGGTGGGAAGAAGGACGGGCCGCGCTGTTGGTCTCGAGTCGGGTCTCCCGGTGCGGCCGTACCGTACGCATCGTCGTAGTCGTCTTGACCGTCGTCGGACCCTGCAGCGACTTGGTGGTGGCGGTGTGACGTGAGCGAGTGGGAGGTGAAACCGGGAGGAGGGAGGGGCCCTTGCACCGGTGCCGCCGACTCGGTCACCTCGCTCTGCTGACTCGTCTCTGGCTGGTCGTCCATGAGCGTTGGTTCTCACGTGTCGAGCTTGCCGAGAGTGGCGCTGATTCGGTGGCGAGGGCACTCGAGCCCCGTCGGGACGAAGACGATCGACGCGGGTCGCGAGTCGGGTTCGCGCGCGGTCGCGGTGGCTCGTGAGCAGAGTACGAGCTTCCTGAGAGACTGGGCGGAAGTACCAAGTCGCGCTCTGAGCAGGTCAGACGCGTCACCTGGGAGCGGGAACCGTTCAGGCGACCCACGTTTTCCCCATCGCCGCGTTTACCAAAGTTTTGACATCTCGCTGCCCGAGCGAACCGCGACCGAGAGTAAAATCAACTTTACAACTGGCACGTGCTGCGCGGTCGGATCTGACCCATTCGCAACTCGCCTTGCCGCTCCACCGCTGACACGAGCTCGGCGCGGTGACTGCTCTCACTCTGCGCTCGTCATGACGTTTAGACTCTACAGCGACGCACTCGCGATCGCTCTCCTCGCCGCGGTCAGAGGACTCCGCTCAGGCTCACTCAACGCGTCGGGCGCTTTGGCCGCCGCTCTTCTCGGCTACGGAGCCCTCGCCAACCCGCTCAAACTGTACGGAGTGTGCTTGCTCGGATTCTACTTGGCCGGTTCCAAGGCGACAAAGGCGAGGAGACAAGCAGGAAGCTCCTCGTGCGACCGACGTTGCAGGCTGACTCGTACCGCACGCGCGCGCAGGTCAAAGCGGCAATCAAGGCGACTTACGAGGAGCCCGAGCACGAGAGCGCCAACCTCCGCGACTCGAAGCGCGCCGGGACCGCAGCTCAACTTGTGAAACCCGCGAAAGGAGGCGGGAACCGGTCGGCGACCCAGGTCGCCTGCAACGCTCTCCTGGGCACCCTTTGCGCCGTCACGTGGCGGTATCTGTACTCTGGAGAGAGTGGTCAGCGAAGTGGCTGGCAGGAAGGCGGACGGTGGTGCGTCACGGCGCGGACGAGTGAAGGAGGACAGGATGGGAGCAGGGCACTCGTGTTGACGGCGGTCGCGTTCTGGGCTGCGTGCTGCGGCGATACGGTCCGTTCTCCTGAACTTTACACTGATTCTCAAGTCGGACGACAGGAGCTGATGCCCTCTTGATCGTGTGTGCGCAGTTTGCTAGCGAGGTCAGTCGGCCGGCGAGCATTGAATTCGAGGGCCAAAGCCCTTTGTGCGGGATCGCATCCTTCTGTGTATGTCCAGGCAGCTGACATGGCTTTGAAACGCTTTCCTCCAGCTCGGGATTCTCTCCTCTGGTCCGCCGTTCCTGATCACCACCGTTCGCCCCTGTCCTCGCGGCACCAACGGTGGCGTCTCGGCCTGGGGCACGCTCGTCTCGCTCCTCGGCGGGGCTTTCGTCGGTACACTTGCTGCTTTGATGCTGGTACTTCAAGGACAACGGACACGTTGTGGCGGGTACGGCTGGGCGGTGGAACTGCTCGGCATCGGGGCAGCGAGCGGGTTTGGCGGCAGTCTGGTGAGTCGGGAGTGTTCGCGCCGCTAGATCTTGCTGGTACAGCGAAGCTTTCTCGCAGTCGCCGAGTCAAGTACGAGCTTTGCAGAACGCGCCTGACCACCTCGTTTCCCTTTTCCGCGCAGCTCGATTCCCTACTCGGCGCCATCTTCCAACCGACCTACTTCTCCAAGACTCGCTCTCTCGTTGTGCACTCGTCCAAGCCGACACCGCAGCACCCGCACGACGTGATTGTCCGAGTGCCGGGGTCAGGCTGGGACGTCCTGTCGAACAACGCCGTGAACGCCCTGTCGACCTTGATCACCTCGGGACTGGCGGCGGCGTACGCACTACGCACGTAGAGACTTTGTCTGATCCCCTGTTATGTGCGTTCGAGGGGAACCTGAGTGCTATCGCTGTAGTTCGAATTGTCAGAGCGGAGTCCGCGGACTTGTGTGCGTTCTCACCCCGCGCAATCGGAGTTCGGCTTCTTCTCCACAGCCGGCTCTCCCCCGTTCTCATCTTTCTCGCCGTACGCAGCGAACGACAGGCCACAGACGCTACCTCTGCACTCGGTAAACTAGGGTATGGCGACAGTGAGCTTTCCGCGCGGTCACAAAGAGGCGTGGGCGACAGTGACGGAACCGGCGAACGGCGTGTGGCTCATCGAGATGCACAACTTGCCCGACAACCGATTGCTGCCCGTGCGTCCCGGCTGCTGCCTCTCACGATGACCCCAGATCGCTTTCGCGAGTGCTCGGCCAAAGGCTGACGTAGGACTCGGAACCCGCTGCGCAGGAGGTCATTCGCCAAGCTGTACGTCTCAGCGCTCTCTTCCCTTCCGCTTTCCACCGTGACGCGGCCAGCACGGCACAGCTAATTTTTCGTCGCTCTGAATGACGTACAGCTCCTTCCCGCCCTCGACTACGTCGAACTCGCGTGGCACAAGGCGGTCAAGGCCGGAACGAACAAGGGCGGCGCGTTGGTCTTGACCGGCGAGCGCAAGGTCGGCAAGTTCTTCTCGTGAGTCGTGCCTGACTGTCTCAGCCCTGGCATTGGGTCGTGGCTGTCCTCGCGCGGCATTACTGACTAACTCGGTCCTCCCGCAGCAACGGCCTCCAGCTCGAATGCCTCGCCGAGTACCCGACCTTCTTCCGCGACTACTACTACAAGCTCCTTGCCCGGGTCATGACATTCCCCATCACGACAATTTCCGCGATTAACGGCCATTGTTTCGCGGGCGGATTGTGCCTCGCCCTGGCTTGCGATTGGCGTTTCTGTAGGGTGAGACCTCGTGTGCGCCGAAGATGCTGTTGCTCCTGCCTGACCACGCTCGCTCTCATCGCAGCCCGACCGGACCTGGCTGTGCATGAATGAGCTGCAGTTTGGCGCGCCGCTGTGAGTGTTACTGCTGGTGGTCGGCAGCGCAAATAGACCAACAGCTGATGGAACCTGTGGTGCAGTCCTCCCGGCATGGCGGCCGTCATGCAGGCCCGTCTCTCCGAGCCAACGATGCGCCGCGTCATGCTCACGGCGCACCGGTACACGGCACCGGACGCCCTGGCTGCCGGCTTGATCGACGGGATCGTCCCCGAGAACGGGAGCGAAGCCACGATCCGGTACGCGATCACCAAGGCGACCGAGATGGCGCCCCTTGCCGAGAGTGGAGTGAGCTCGAGTCCGTTCTCCCTCATGGTGGGATCAGTACTGATGACTCGGTGTACGCTGCGCAGGTCCTCCGCGCGATGAAGGAGACGATGTACGCTCCGGCGTTGACGATGCTGGCTCGTCACGAGCCGCCGTCGGTCGGAATGCCGCAGAAGGAGAATGCGTTTGCGTTCAAGGCGTTGTTGGCCGCCGAAGTCAACGCCAAGCTGTAAAGTGGTCGCTTCGAGATCTGAAAGACAAAGGGTTCAGTGTTTTATGGTGAGACGGAGCTTCGGAGGCCATAGGATGCGATAGAGTTGTTGTCTTGCAGGGCACACGAGGCGAGCAATGGCCTCGGGACGAACGCCGTCGACTGCCTCGACTGCGGATGACATCGAGCAAGCTGTCCAAAAGCTGTCGAATGCGCGTGAAATAGGACGCGGTGACGTGGCGACTCGTCGAAACGCGTCCCCGCGCAGAATTTTGCTCCCGCGCGTCGTCTTTGTTTGGCCGCACCGACGAACTCGCTTTACTGCTGTCTTTGCGCCGCTACGGCGACTGTTACACCATGGGTGGCTCCATTCGGCGCTTCTCTGCTGCGTCCCGAAGTTCTCCAGTCACTCGACCGCTCACTTCGCTCCTCGTCGGGGAGCAACTGTCGCCGAACACCAGACTCGAAGGGACCGTCGTCCAGGTGATCCCGTACGATGTGTCCGCTCGCACGTCCGCGCTTGCGATCGTGCAAGACAACCGCCGCGTCAAGATCATTCTCCGAGGGAGCTGGTCGATGGCAGCTCCCGACTACTTTCGCACGAAGTTGAACCGCCCCGTACGGATCATCGCCGACGGCGGCGAGACTGTCACAGTCGTCAGCCAGCAGAGGGACAGGAATGGCGACGTCGTCTGGGGAGGGAACCAGCTCGGAATCTCGTTCGAGAACGGCTTCCGCGGGTACTGGCGGAACGAGATTACGCGGGCAAAGGAGCCCTTCGCGTTCAAGAGTGAGTCTCGTTCTCACTCATCCGTCCCATGCACCAGCTGAAGAAAGGACGGTGCACAGAGACGGACGCGCAAGCTCGTCCGTACGTCGAGCTGTCGTCCCCGACGAACGGAGCCGGACAATTCCCGCGCCGCTCTCTCGATCCTGCTCGCATCGTCACGCCAGCCCTCACCGAGCGCACGAACCAGTCTGCCCAAGCGACAACGACAGGAATGGAGTCCAAGGCGCTAGAAACGTACCGCAAGCTCGGCGTGCCGACCCCGGCTCCAGCGGCGGACCCGCTCGTCGCGATGGTGCAGATGCCCTCACCGCCATCTGAAGCTTCTCTACGCGAAGCGCTATCGGCGCGGCGAGGCCCCGAGAAGCGGCACCCCGAATCGCCGACCGAAATGACGCGCACGGCAAAGCAAGAAGCGGCGCCTGTGCAAAAGCGGCAACGGCGCGAAGAGCGGACGACTTGGGGTTTGCAGGTGCGTTCTCGTCGCCGCTGACGCTGTCAAGTGCAGGCGCTGACGAGTGTGCGAGCAGGCGAGCACGCATACTTATCCCTCGCTTACCGACCTGACTACCATGAAAAGCGGGAACGGCATCAAGATCATCGCCGTCGCGCAAGTCAGATTCCCTCCAGCTCCACCTGAAGGCAACAGGAAGGATTGGGGTACGCATCTCGTGCTCTACGACCCGACCCGGCCGGTGAACGGCATCACCTTGCGAACCTACGGGGTGTTGGAACGCGACTTGCCGCACCCGAACGACGGCGACATCGTCATCGTGCGCAATCTCAACGTCAGTCTTCCGAGTTACTCTGCGCGTCTGATACCCGGCTGATGCTCTCATTGGCCGGCTCGCAGTGGACCAAGGACCGGACATGGCTCACTGGCTACTCTGGCAAGCCCGAGTATCTCGTCCTCACCGTCGAAGAACTCCTCAGCGGCCTTACTCTCGACCAAGTGAAGCTGCCGCCGACCCGCGGCGCGAATATCTCGCAAGCCGAGCTCGATTACGCTCGCGACATCGCCCGATGGAGTCGCAAGAATGGCTTACTCGATCACCTTGTCCGTGAGAAGGATGGGCAGGGGGCCGACACAGCCGGTACGAGGGACGTCAAGGCGGAGAGTGCTGCGCTCGCCAGGGGACGCGGGGGACGGCCGACGCTTCTGGTCGAGGAAATCGTCCCGGACCAGTTTTGCGACTTGTACGCAGAGGTGAGCTCCGGCGTGCTGCTGCGTCCCTCAAAGAGTTGTCCATGCTGACATAACGGGCGGCGTTGCAGATCGTTCGCTTCCACAATCCGCATACAGCCCGCCAGATCGCGCCGAACGATTTCTGCAACTTGTACGTCACCGACTGGACCGAGAACTCGCAGATCTACGCATACGGCGAAGACTCGATGCACGGGATGGCGGGTCAGCATGTCTTCCAAGTGTCGGTCTTTGGCGCCCAATGCGACCCTCTGCTCGGTGTTCCGCCAGAAAAGCTCGCCGGCCGGATTGTCCACCTTCGGAACATCCGCCCAAAGTTGGGCGGGCGGGACTTTCTCGAGGCGACCATGGTCGAGGACCGGCTCTATAACACGAAACGCGATGTGACGCTCCTGGGCGCCAAGACTGCGAATTCAGCGTTCCAGCAGTGGCTCGCAGGTCATCAAGCGTAGGTCCGCCGGCAAGCTCGCTCGACTCGTATGCCGCTGATTCTTGTCCATCTCCCAGTCGGCGCAAGGATTTTCTGCAGCGCGTCGCGGGTGAGACGCCTATCGGGCAAAGTTTACAAGCCGCTGGAGCGTCGGCAGCTCAGGCTGGCGGCGCGGTTGCCGAGACGAAACCGGACCCGCTTTGTGAGCCTCTTCGGAGGGATTGCAGCGCACTTGTCAGGACAGTGCCTGACCTTCTGTCATTGCGCGCAGCCACGATCAGCGATGTGACCGGCCTACACGATGTCCAGTCTGTCGCCAGCTCGATCACCCTCAACAGCCTGGGAACGTACCGCTTCCGGGTTCGCGTCGTCGACTACTATCCTCCGCGACTCGAGGAGTGGGTCGTCGCGACGTGCCCTGCCTGCGGAGACCGGTGAGTACCTCCGGTTCGTGGAGGTCGACGGGAAGCTGACGTTCCGGGCAACAGGCTTAGCGACAGCGAAGTCAGCTGCATGACGCATCAGAAGGTCCAATACGACTGGATATTTGCGCTCGCGATTTGTGACGAGCGAGAATCGAACGGACAGCTCCAGGTGATCGTCAACGAGCCGTCGGAGGGAGCCTCCACGGTGAGCCCCTGCACAGGTACCGAGCTTCTGATAGCGATTGACGAACGGATAATTGGTCACAGGAAAAGATCCTGCCCAGCATGGCGCCCTCCGAGATGGCGCAGGTCCGCTCAGGCGACTCGGTCGCGTTCCGTCGCCTCACCGAAGACATCTTGCACGGGATCCTCGGCTCGATCCCTGAAGCGAAGCGACGCAAGAAGCCTCTCACGTACGGGACTGCTGGTCCCGCGTGGGACGCTATTCTCGAAGCGTACCGTGCCGATGAGGCTGACGCGCAAGTCGAGTGGCGCTTCAAGGCCGACAAGGTCGCTTTCCGATGAACGTTGGCATCCCTGCTTTCTATCCCCGTGTCTTTGTTACCTATTGTCGTACCCCTATGCATTCGCCACCTCTTTTTATGCCTCGCTTATCTGAAGGCTTGCTTGTTCACTGCCATCAAACTGCCGCCAAGCTGCGGGAACGACAGGATGGAGAGTCTCGAATAGCCACCGCCTTCTTCCTTTCGTCCGCTCACTAGCTCCTACACGCCGACACGAGACGGGGGGTACTTTTGACATCGATAATTACACACCCCCGCGGATGGAGGAATGCGCTAAGCGGTACAGCTCGAATGAGGGAGGGAATATTAAGGCGGCGAATATAAGTACGAAGGGGGCGGTAGGGTAAAGCCGGGCCCCTCACCGAAAGAGGGCCCCGAAGAACGGGGGAAGGTGCGAATTAGGTATGCGTATAAGGCATGAGAGTGGGAGAGGAGGGTAGCGCAAGGTGCGGGGTGCTCAGACTCGGAGAGGTGGAGAGAGGAGAGTGGGTGTGTCTGTTTGCGCTGCGATGCTGCTGGTAGGGAGAGAATAGGGGTCCGACGGTCGCCTGCTTTACACGCGAGTGGACTCCTGACGCTGCCACCAGTGGCCGCCGTTGGCCGGAGCGCCAACGACCGGCTCGCCAGCGGCGTGGTCGTAGGTAGAGGTGACACCGCCGTAGGTCGGGTCGGTTCCCATGGTGCCCGCGTTACCGTAGGTGTGGGTACCGGTCGTCGGGGCGTACGAAGTCCGGTTGTTGACGAGCGGGTCCTCGGACGCGACGTTGCTAGCGGCACCCGAGTAGTGGGCCTCGGAGACGACCGGAGTCTCGTTGGCGGTCGAGCGCATTGCCGGGTACTCGGTCGCGTAGGTGGCAGCCTTGCGCTCGCGCTTGTTGCGGCGGTTGCGGGTGAAGCAGACAAAGATCATGCCGAACAAGAGGGCACCGGCCGCGGCGACGACGAACCAGACACAGTAGCTGAGGCCGACGTTCGTGTTCGGGACGTTGTCGTTGAGGCGGTTGCGGAGCGAGATGAAGAAGCCGAGCGAAAGCTGCACGAAAAAGAGCGGGTCAATTCTTGCTGCTGCGGCGCGAAGTCCAAGTCTTCGTTACTCACTCCGAGGAGGAGGACGGTCGCGATGAAGGCGAGGACACCCCAGATCGAGGCAATGAGGCCCATCACAAAGTGCGTGCTGAGCGAGAAGAGGAGAGCGATGAAGGCGAGACCGGCCGCGATGGGCGCAAGGATGAGGGTCTTGGAGTAGGTGTAGCGGATCGCGTTCGCGGCAGCGTTCGTGCCGGTCAACTGGGCCAATCGCGCCTGGTCACTGCGGGTCGAGGAGGAACTCCATCGTCAGGAACCTTTTCACAACCCGATCAAATCGTCGCGGGACGCACTAGCCGAATCCTGCCTTGGTGCAAACGCCGCCGAAGCAGTAGCCCCACACGCCTGCGTGGAACGACTGGCCGTTCAACGTCCCCTTCAGGAATCCGACGTTGTCCCAGATCGGCGTCGAGACGGAGACGATGACGAGGAGGACCATCGCGGCAAAGTAGAGGAAGGCACCGAGCCAGTGGATGATGTTCAGCGCCATCGTTGCTGCTGTTGTTTTGCGAAAGGCGAGAGGAGGCGGTGCTGCGTAGAGGTGCTGTAGACTCGAGGAGGGATGCGAGAGGGTTCCTGTTGGAAAAAAGGGGGGAGCGGGAAGAAGGTCAACGACCCGGGACGCTCCATCGCCCATGCGCGCGAAACTCAACGAAACACAGAAACGTGGCTCACCTTGTTAAAATCTGTCGAGGGGAGTTGCTTCCTGACAGCGAGTGAGGGAGTAAGGCGAGAGGAGGAGAGTTGTCGCGCAAGAACTTGCAAGTGCGCGCTTTTGCAAAAAGGGTCGTCATGCAGGCAACTTGACGTCGTCGTTCCCCCGGCTCGGCGCCCCAGACCTTTCTACGTCATCGTCCGCTCGATCACTTTCATCATCCGCTGCGGTGACTGTTTCTGCCCTCACCAATTAATCCGCCCCCTTACCCTTTCCTTATATCTGATACAAACAGCGGCCGACCATGCGACTTCACCGACTGGGCAGAAACACATAGTGCCCGAGGTCTCACCTTCCTTATCCGGACGAAGGATCGCCTCAACGCCCAAGAGCTTTCATCTCTTTTGCCGAGTCGCAGCGGTCTCGCCCGCAGGGACTGCGCGTCCATCCAGCAGCTCCTGGCGTCAAATTTGATTGCGCAGTGCGCCCTGGACAGATAACGCACCTCGACCGGCGTGCTGCAGGCGCGTAGGGATCTGCAAAAATGCAAGTGATGCGCACCCTCCCTCCACGCTCTGCAGATCCTCCATCCTCATCCCTCTTCGCGCGCGTGGCGCGTACTGCATGCTGCGGCTCCGGTGAGGGACTGCGCCAGGGTGCCCTCGAGCCGCACGGAGACTCTTGCAGCAATACCAACGCCACTTGAATGAGGTACTGGCGCTTTGTCACATGACCACGAGCGCTCTCGACAAGGACCTTCTGTGTTGCACATATTCTCTTCGGCTGATCGTGAGCGTAGATGCGCGAGTACTGACATGTAACGGAACGGGTCACAGCTGTCCGCGGGAGAGGAGATCGACGCAGGAAGAGCTGCGGGGTGATGTACAAGCTCCGCGGTCGGATCCAACAGTCGCGACAAAGATCACCGGCCGCGGCAGGAAGAAGAGCCAACGCAGGTTCCATAAGCTGCGGCGCAGGGCTCGTCTAGAATTGCACGATTAGGATGGGAGCTTCATTCTTCGAGCGCGACCTCGCGCTTGGCCTTCTTAGCTGGACGTTCCGCCGCCGGCTTGTCGTCCTTCTTCCCGGCGCCGCTCTGCTTCTGCTGCTGCTGTTGCTGCTGACGAGCTTTACCGCCGGCTCCAGCGAACCCAGACCCGACTCCGCTCATGATCCGCTCCTTTTTGCCCGGCCCTCCCTTCCTCTTGTTCTGCTGACCCTTGTCGCCCTTCTCTCGCGGCGCCTTCGTCCGCGCACCTTCCTCGGCGTCATCGAGTGCCCCAGCGCCGAGCGTCCGCGAGATGTCCTTGCGGCCGATCGGGCGCTGCTTGAGCTGCTTCTTCGAGTTTTGCGATGGGTTCGGCAGGGCGACCATCCAGTCGGGGACGGCGCAGCCGGAAGCGCGCATGACGTTGACAATGCTGTAGAGGCAAGTAGAAAAGTCAGAAGAAAAATAGCGCTTGACCGCCGCGCTTCGACGCACGTCTTGAGGTGACCGGCGTCGGCCTTGGAGAAGAACGTAATCGCCTTGCCAGCCTTGCCTGCGCGACCGGTTCGACCTACGAAATGACAAGTCAGGGTCTTCGGACTTCCAAACGGTTTGATGGAAAAAGAAGGACGCACCGATCCTGTGGATGTAGCTCATCGCGCTCTGCGGAAAGTCGTAGTTGATGACGAGTTTGACGCCCTTGAAGTCGACGCCGCGCGCCATGACGTCCGTGCAGATCAAGCACCACACTTTGCCCTCTGCAAACTTGCGGACGACATCGTCGCGTTCGGCGGCGCTCCGATCGGCGTGAATCGCGTCGGCGTTGATCCCGTCGAACACGAGCTCGTTCGCGAGTTCCTTGGCGCGTTGGATGGATTGGACAAAGATGAGGACGGGCGGCGTGAACTGGCCCGAAGTGATCAAGGATCGGAGCGAGAGGAGTTTGTGGTCTTCGCGGTTGACAAAGAGGAGCGCCTGGTCGATCGTCGTCGTTGCGGCCTCCCTATCAGCGCACAAAGAGACAGTGTCAGTCACCTACGCACGAGGTACCCATGAACCGCCTGCACGTACTTGTGTCCGACGATCGCACGGACCATCCCAGCGCCTGCACCCGCCATGACGCCCTTGGCGAGCTCCTCGACCGTCGACGGCATCGTCGCGCTAAACATGCCCTTGCGGATCTCGTTCGCTTCGGTTCCTCCCTCGGGACGACCGCTCGCGCACGCCGCGAGGATCTCGTCCGTCTGCTCGAGAAAGTTGAGCTCGAACAGCTTGTCGGCTTCGTCGAGGATCAGGTAACGAGTCGAAGAGAGCGAGACGAGGTTCTGCTTGAGGGCAAACACGAGGCGGAGCGGAGTCGTGATGAGGATGTCTGCGCGTCGTCATGCGGAAAGGAGGCGTCGTCAGTCCGACTGGGAAGGGTAAGCTGTGGCAAGGGGCCGCAGCACTCACCGACGGGACCGTAGTAGGCCTCTGGCTCAGCGTCCGCACCCTCCCCCTCTTCGTGTACACCCAGCTTGTCCTGCTCGACCTCTGCCTGCGCAGACTCTTCCCCTGCCTTCGCGCCCTCCTTCGCTTTGCCCTTGCCCTTCTTGCCCTTCCCCTTCTTCTTGACCTGCACACCGACGCCTTCCTCTCCCAGCACTGCGATCTTCCACGTCGCGTCCTCCTCTCCTTCTTCTCCCGCCGCGCCGCCAGGTCCGAACGCCAGTCTCCGCGCTTCGCGCAGCACCTGGATTGACAACTCGCGCGTCGGTTCGATCACGACCGCTCGGGGTCGGAGGACCTTGTCCTCCGCAGACCGTGTGACGGTATCGCTCGCGGACGTGGCCGCGGGAAGGGAAGGCGGAAGGAGGGCGAGGAGAGGGAGGATGAACGAGTAGGTTTTGCCGGACCCGGTCGGGGCGCACGCGAGAATGTCGCGGCCCTGCGGCAATCGAATTTTCTGGCCGAGGTCAGCGACAATACTAGTCCGTGTGACTTGAGCGAGAGAGACTCACGGCGAGCATCGTGCCCCAAGCGGCCATCTGGACTCCCGTCGGGTCCTTGTAACCGAGACCGCGCCAGTTCTTGGCGAGTCGCCGGACTGCTTCGGCGCCATCGTGGCTACTTCTCCTCCGGACGACATCGTCGATCGACGAGACGGGTTCAGGCAAGTCGAGCCCGGAGAGTTTGATCTTGTGCTTCCGGAGCAACGCTGCCGAGTCGACCTTTGGAGCTGCAGCATCCTCCCCTTCAGTCGGCGACACGCTGGCAGTCGCTGCGGCAGCGAGGGATGCGCGTTTCCGTTTCCTGTCCTTTTTGGTTGCCGCAGAGGCGGGAGTGGCAGCGGCGGTGGCAGTCGAGGTTCCGAAAAAGTCGAGTTCGGACGGCAAGGCGTTGGTGGCAGCGTTCGCCGAAGTCGAAGCGACCGGTTCCTGCTTCTGTTGGGAGGGCGAGTATCGAGTGGTTTCAGCTCTGCACGTAAGTCACAGCGAGCAACACAGGGCGAGCGAGCTGTTTACCTGAAAGTGGTTCATGTCACTTTGGAACCGCTTCTTGTCGAACCGGGACCCGCCCGTCAAGGTCCTGAAGGCGTCCATCTCGGCGATTGTGAGCGTGTTCCGGCAGTAGGGCTGGAGATGGAGAACAGCAGAGAGAAGAGTGAAGCGTGGAGTCGAAGCAGGCAATGACTTTGTGCTCGAACGCCGAGAGTCTGCCTTCCCCTTCCCCCTCGCCGACTCGAGACTCTCCGGGCTCGCAGGTCGCCTTCAAGTGACTCCCGCGACCATGCTGAGTCGACTCAGGGCTCCTTCGAACCCGTGCGCGCGGTGTTGGGCGTCACTCGCTCATCGGCCAAGTCGACTCGCGTCCAGCCACGCGCGCTATACGACGGACGCAGCTCACAAGGAGCGCACAGCACCGTCAAATCGAACTACCTTCGAACCGGCTCAGCAGGCGGGCCGATCTAATCCTCGCCCGACGGCCCTATCGACTCTTCCGAGCGACCACCCAGCGACGCGACCGTCCTCTATAGCGGGAATCTTGGCGCAGAAGCGATCGTATGCCACCAAGTCAGATCAGCAGGACCGGCCAGTGTATGCGCACGAGGACTTGTTGTTGCCATCGTCGACCCGCGGAACGTTGGACCGGCGAAGACCTCGGCCTCCAACCTCGGACTCGGACGCTACCGGCAAGGGCAAACGAGCGTCGTACTTTTCGCCGTCGTACCTCCTCGCGGAGGAACCGCCCCTCCCTCCGCCGTCGACGTCTCCCCTCGTCCCGCTGTCGACTCCGATCCCGACTTCGTTGCCGCCGACCGTCCTGTCGAACGGTCTCCCGAACCCCGACATCCGATGGCGCGCCCGTCCGCAATCGTCGATCCACGACGACGTCCAGCTGTACAAAGCGCTCGGCAAGTTCAAGCTCTCGAGCTTGGTCGTGTTGACCACCATGGCCGGGTACGCCATGTGCCCCGTCGATCCCGGATCGACGCACGCCGCGATGGACGCGTTCGCCCAGACGCTCGCGCAGACACCGGGAGCGCTCCCGACCGACGTGACGAGCCTTGTTCCTCCCGCAGGAGGCGCCGTCGGATCGTCGCCGGCCAACAACTTGACCCTGTCGGTCTTGCTCCCGACGACGGTCGGGACGACCCTGTGCGCCTTCTCGGCCGCCTCCTTCAACCAACTCATCGAGGCGCCGTACGACGCCCAGATGGCCCGGACGAGGAACCGGCCGCTGCCGAAACGGACCGTGACGCCGCTGCACGCCGCAACGTATGGCGCCCTGACCGGGTCGGTCGGCCTCGCGACCCTGTACGCGATCAACCCGCTGAGCGCGTTCCTCGGCCTGTTCACGATCGTCTTGTACTGCCCGTTGTACACGATCTCGAAACGGCATTCGGTCTACAACACGTGGGTCGGGTCCGTCGTCGGCGCGATCCCGCCGTTGATCGGCTGGGCGGCGTGCACCGCGAGCGTCGACCCGATCTCGCAACCGGGCGCGTGGGCCCTGTTCGGCCTCATGTTCGCGTGGCAGTTCCCCCACTTCATGTCGCTCGCGCACACGCTCCGGTCTTCGTACGCCTCGAGCGGGTACCGGATGCTCGCCGTCCTCGACCCGCCCAAGAACGCCCTCGTCAGCCTGAGGTACTCGCTCGCGCTGTTGCCGTTGTGCTCGATTGGGTTCCCGTACCTCGGATTGACGACGACCGCGTTCGCCGCGTTGAGTCTGATCCCGAACGGGGTTCTCGCGGTCGCGGCGTGGCGGTTCTGGAAACGGAGGGAGGAACGGAGGGCCAAGGAGCTTTTTTGGGCGAGTCTGGTCCACCTGCCGGTCCTCGTCAGTCTCGCCCTCGTGACCAAGAAGTCGCTCTGGACTTCGGATGCCGCCGCCGCCGAGGAGGAGGAGAAGGCATCGCAGGCAGCGCAGGATCTGCAGTCGCCGCAGCGGGTTGTCTGAGGTATCCTTGTGTCTCTCCTGTCGTCTCTGTCGCAATTAAGCAACCTGTCGCAGTACTGCAATCGCAACTTCACTCCAGGCGTTCTTCGATTCACGGTTTCAAAGGAAGCTTGCCTCCCGAGCGGACGGCTCATAGCCAGGCAGATGAGATGCAGCTCCCCCTTGCTTCGCTGTCTGTTGGCCGTCCTTCAAATCAATATCGGCATTCCTGCGGCTGGTTCAGGGAAGGAGGGCTAGAGAGACATGACTGCAATGCAAGCGTAAACCCAGAACTTCTGAAGACAAGCGCGCATCCGCCCGCCCTCACCGATTCCCTTCGCTCGTCGACACCTTCTTCGAGCTCTCGGAGGACGCCGAGTAGCGAGGGCGAGCCTCAGACCGGTGGCGAGATGACAAGTGTTCGCCGATAAGCGATCGGCTTGGGCCACAGGGCATCGACTTCGATGCCGCGACCTGCTGCCCACTCGAAGCACTCCTTCACACGCTCCTACAAAGCCGTCTTGTCAAGGCCGAGGTCCGTCCGAGGGTTTCAAGGCCCAGACTCACCCGGTCAACCTGCGGATCTTCGGAGCTCTCGACGGTGATTTTGCTTATCGTTTGACGAGGCTGACTCTTGACAAAGTCCTGCAGATCATCAAACGTGTCGCCGCTGAGCGCGAACAGATAGACCGCCTCGATCGGGGTCTTGGGGTCGATGAATGACGAGAAGAACCGGCGAGGCATATCGAAGGTTTGCAGTGTAAGGCAGCGAAGCGAAGTGAAGAGGTGAGTCCTCCCCTGCAGCGAAGGCAGCGAAGCGAAGTGAAGAGGTGAGTCCTCCCCTGCAGCGCCTCTTCGCGCCAGTGGCGTATCGTCAAGCTGCGCAACCTCGAGGCGAAAGACGAATGGACGCGCGAGAGGCCGTCCGGGTCGAGATAGCCGACGTCCAGGTCTTCGAGACCAGGAAGGCAAATCGCGGCGTCCGCTCTTAAGAAATTGCCACTCTCAATCTCAAGCGTCTTGAGCAGGGGCATTGCGGGGATGACCGGTACCGAATCGTTTTCGGCGAGCGGAACGTCGAAATCGGTCGGCAAGAGCGAGAGTCGCCGCAAGTTTGGCGCGACGGACAAGAGCAGCGTGACGTCGTCGGCGAGAATTTTGCTGTCAAAGGTCACGCCAATGTCGAGCGAACGCAGCTGTGCTCCGAGATCGGCGAGCGGGCGCAAACCAGCTCCGAGGCTCGCGGGCCCGATAGTCGCTTCTACGTCTCCGTCTTCCTGTCCCCCCTCATGTCTCCAGAGGCCGCGTCGAGAGTGAGTGATGGTGTAAGTTTCGAGCGTGAAGGTCTCGACGTTTGAACAGAAGGGCAACCATTCGGCCACGGCTTCGAACTCGCTGCCAAACTGCGACGCGACGCTGCGTAGGACGACCGTGAGGTCTTTGATGTGCTCGCCATACTTTCGGAGAGTCTCCGTGGTCTTTGCGCGCTTGCCGGGTCCCTTGGAGAAGACGTGACTCTGGTGGACCGCGAAGAGATCGATGAGTCCGACTCCCGAGCGAAAGCAAAGCAAAGCTGGCCTACCCGCCACAAGATCGGCACGACAATAGATAGAAGCCTCCTGTTGACGCCCGCCAGGCACGCGAGGGCTTCAGTGGCCGCCGTGCTCGAGTCCATCGCGCGAAAACACTCGCCGATGGCGGCGAGGAGTTCGTCCGGCAAGCGCAGCAGAGGCGAGGCAGCCAGCGTAATAAGCGGCATCGCAGGCAGTCTGAAGGATAGCTACGCGTAAGTAGCCATCTGCCGACCGAAGGGAAGAAGGTGAGAAGAGGTCGAAAGCCCGCAGTTCTTCCTTTGCACGCCTGATCGATTCTTTCGCCTTCTTCCTTAAGCACAGGCGCTTGTACTGAGAGCCGTACTAGTAAGAGGTAAATCACAAGTTTCAAGCTATGAAGTGGCGCGCAAGCGAGGAAGTTCAAGCTGAGGCATCCTTCGCGGTAAAGACGATGCCGTGCGCGTCCGCCCACTCCCGATACTCGACCAGCTTCTGCTGAGTTTCCGCGACGAATACGGCGTGCCGGCGGTCGATTTCCTCCTGCTCGCGTGCGGTACGGTGACCCAGGAGGTGAGAGTAAAACCACTCCAGGTAGCCGTCGTAACTCCTCGATCCGGTCACCGTGATGCTCTTGACCGTCGGAGTCGGCTGACGCATGACGAAGTCTTGAATGTTGGCGATGAGCTCATCGTCGAAGTACAACAGAGTGATGCGCTCGATAGGCGTGTCTGGAGCGAACAGATTGGCGAACACGACGGATCCCGGCGAAGCTTCAATAGCGACAGTGCGCAAGTCCTTGAAGAACAGAGGGTCGAGCCCGGGAGCCTGCACGATCTTGTGGAAGGACAGACTCTTGAGTGACCCGCCAAGACACTCGTGTAGGCGGGTCCAGTCGGTCGCCGCGAGGACGCGGAAAGTGAGCGTTTCGATTTTCGGAGCGGTGTCTGCAGACCAGTTGTGGATGCAGCGCGAGTGTGGAAAATCCAAGGCGCGAAGGCTATCGAGGCTCGCGGGGAGCGGGATGACCCGCGCTAGCAGAGGGTCATCATTCTCCCGGAAGGTTCTCGTTTCGATCTTGAGCGTCTCGAGAGCCGCGGCACTCTTCACCAGATCGTTGAGCGCTTCGAAGCTCGCCGTCGACCAATAGAAACCTCGCAGGTGGAGCTGCTCCAAGCAGCGCGAGGAGTGAGCGAGACTTTGGAGGGCCGGGGTCGGATCGGTGGCTCGTTTCGTCACCAAGAGACATGCGAAGCTCGTCAGGTCAGGACAATACGGCAGCCAGGAAGCGACCGCTGCAACGAGCTCGTTCGGTTCGTCCTCGACGTGCTCGATCACGTCGCGTATGTCCAGGTAGTCGACCTGGATCGCGCGCACATGGCGGCCGTACCGGCCGAGGTGACGATGGAGGTCCGGGGCGCGCCGGACTGCTTGCGTGAGCACGATGCGCTGTAGGTGCGTCTGCAAGTCAATTGAGCTGCTGCAACGGGTTGCGGTGAACGCGGCGAGGTGAAATGTACCTTCCAGCTGAGCGGCAGGACGACGTTGCGCAGGCGCCAGTTCGTGCACGCAAGCCTCTGGAGCGACAGTCCGACGTTCTCGTCCTTCTCGTTGCGCGGGTAGCTCACGGCGGGCAGGAAGCCGGCGATGTGTTCGATGATCTCATCAGGCAAGCGGAGAAACGGCGGCGGAGGCAGCGTACTCAGAGGCGAAGGCATGGTGAGAGCGTCCATACGGCTGTAAGCGTGTCGCGACAGTATCAGAGGTATAGCTGTGTCGCTGCAGGAAGCAAAAAGTGCGGCGAACCCGAGTCGACTCTTCGCAGCAAACACCGAAGGCTGAAGCTGACTGTAGCGGCCTGCCAGTCGATCAGAGACACCGACCAAGGCTTCGAGACTCCCATCGCTACGTCGGCTGCCAGCTTCCGCCCCTCTGCGATCCGTGACGAGTTCGCACGCTCTCCTCTTCGCTCGCCAGCACCCGCTTCGGTCGACTTGGCTGTACAGGTCGCAGAAACGCTTCCTGCCACAGCCGACGATGGCTAAAAGAGTAGAGCAGTTCTCCCATTAAACCGTGCCGGCCGCCTGCTGGCTCTCGCGACCGCCGACCTGCTGTCGACTTTGCAACCATAACGTTGGGCGGCTGTCTCTTCGCCTTCCTCGCAGACCCTGAGGCAACCGTGCAATAACTCTCACGCAGGTCGAAGCCTCTACGGTGCTCAAGAAGACGTGCGGGTCAGACCGTTCCTCTCGCGAACTCGCGGAGAAGTCACCGACTGCAGAGGCCTTGAACGGGTCGACGTTGCATGTTGCCGGACGGTGCGTAGCCTCCGCTCGCAGGCGCTCGAAACGTTTGATGATGACGCTCATGCTACAACCCTCAGCGAGAGTATGCTGAAGTCACCGGATGGTAGCTGCACGTCGCTAGCAATCTGCAAACAAGACACGCATCGCAAGCACAAGTCGATCAGCATCTCGCCGTACGGACATCTCGATCAGATCGCTCTTCACATGTCAGGCGCGATCAAACGAAGTGGCTGATTCGACTGCGGTCCCGCATCGTCCCGCTCGGCCGGCATCTCCGACCTTTTCGGGCCGGATTCGCTCCATCCACTCTTGCTTCCCGTTGCACCACTTGTCGCTCGCCGTGATCACCGCCGCATACGCGCACTCTTGCTGCGCTATATCGCTCGGGCCCGCCTTCGGTCGCCTCTAGAGCGGATTCTCGACGTGCCACGCGCTGAACGGGCGCTTTGGATTGCTACAGCAGGTGGTGGCCGCTCAGGCATCCGTTCGCATACCACTCTATACGCCGCGGCTAAACTGCAGCTAGTCTGTCGCCGACGAGGTTGATGAGAGCGTCGACAGGGGCGATGGGAACGGTACTTGCTCTTGGCGCTGCGGCTCCACCGCTCGGGATCTCGCGCCCGACGCTCCCTTTTTTTCTGGAGCGGCGCTCTCTCTTCCTCTCTTTCTCTCCTTTCCCTCACTCGTGAGCTTGCTTCGACGCGCTCAAGTCGTCCTCGCTTCGCGCCCTCAAAGAAGCCCATCGCAATGGCTCCTTCGCTCCCGCCGAAAGGCACCACTCTCAACCGATCGAGCACGATCCCGTACTCGAAAATGCATGCGGCTGCTCGTCGCAAAGCTCGCGCTCGCAGGTCGGTTTCCGAGCCACCCATTTTGGCTCCCGCGGATGAGGCCGAAACCGCCGATCGCGTCGCATCGCCGCCTCCCGCCGTCGTCGCGACGTCGCCTAAGCTCGAGCCGGTCCAGCCGATCGTCCCGCAAGACGAGTCGCGCATCTTCAAGCCTGAACCCGAGCCTGAGGCCCTTCCCCCGTCGTCCTCCGAAGCCGTCGAGCCGGTCGCGTCCACCTCTTTCGCCGTCCGTCCTGTCTCCGCCGCGGTTGCCGCCTTCGAAGTGGGCTTCGGAGCGGTTCTTCGGCTTCTCGAACTACGCCAGCTATGCCTCGGCCAACAAGATCAACTCGGCCACGGTGCCCGGGTTCAGCCTGAGTGCCAGCGCCGCCGCCGCCCTCGCACCGTCGAGCTCGAGCTCGTCCTCTCTCGCATGCTCGGGGTCCAGCTCGCCTTGGTCCACGGACTCGAGCTCGTCCTCGTCCTCGGTCTCTCCTCCGTCGAAGTCCACCTCGTCGAGCGGCTTCGCGGACTTTGCCGCTTCGCGGGCAAGCCTGTCGGACTTGCCGCCCGTCGACACCCCCGACACCCCCGATGCGGGTCCGCGCACCGGCCCGAAGTACTCGTCGAAGGTCGAGGGCAAGAAGCGGGCGTACGAGTCCGAGCCGGGCGCCGCCGAAGGCATCGCGCCGACTTCTTCGCGGCCGGCCAAGACGTTCCGCGACCGCAAGTCGGAGGCCTTCGCTGTGGCGTCGCCGGTCATCCCCCCGAGCACCTTCGCGCCGGGCGCCTACTCGCGCCACGTTGCTGGGGCGGAGCTCACCGCCTCGCTGTCGCGCAAGATCGACGAGCAAGCGCGCCAGATCTCGGGCCTGAAGAAGCAGCTCTCGAAGGAGGAGGCCGAGGTCGAGGCGTTGCGGCAGGTGCGCAATCTCCTTCACGAGCTTCTCGATTGACACGCGCTGATTCTACTCTCCCTTCGCAGGAGCTTGCTGACGAGCAGGAGCGGGTCAAGCGGCGCGATGCCGAAGTCGAACGCTTGAAAGAGTACATCAAGAAGGTACGCCCTGACACGGTCGCCCAGTCAGCCGAGCTCGTACTGACGCGCTCCTTTGCTGCAGGCCAAGCGCATCGCGCGCGACTTGCTCGACGACAACGCCGGCGCCTTCGCCTTCGAAGACTCAGGCTTTGCGTCCGAGTCCGAATCTGACGTCCCCGACTACGTCTACGACCCCGCTTTCGAGTACGACTACGACTCTGGCAGCTCCGACGGCGAGCTGGAGGACACTGGCCGCTTCGTCGAGCTCGACTAGAGCGCCCATTCCAACCGATTGACCAGCCGGACTGGTCTTTGATTTTCCTCGACCTACACCCCTTCGTCTTTCCGTTCTCCGCCTTCTGATCATGTTGCCGTACTATTCACGTTCTTCTCTTCGACTCGTCGACTCCTCTGCCTGAACTTCCGCTCGCCTCGTGACCGACTCCGCTGTCCCGTTCGTGTTCTGCATGTTCGCTCCTTACGTTCATCTCGTCTCAACTGCTCCTCTCGACTACTCTTCTCCCGATTGCACCTCTTTCTGTAGCAGTCCTGCGCCTGGAACGGATCTGAATGTCCCCGCGTTTAAAACCAGCTCGAGTAGACGTGAAGATCCGCTCGAGCGATTCCTTCATCCAAAAGCAAATCCTCGGCTTGTCACGGACAGTCGCCCATTTTCCGAGACGGCGGCGATCGGTGACTCTGCTCTTGACAAGATGCCGTGGTAGAAGTCGATGAACAGAATGGATTGCAAGTTTGACAAGCAACACAAGCGTCTTCCTCCTCGACCTCCCAACGGCGACTTTGTCCGAGTCTGACACCACGGCGCCACCATCGTCTTCCTACCTGAGCCAAAGCGGCACTACCTCGATACCGTGCTGCTCCGCCCACGCGCGAAAGCGGCGGTAGCGCGGTCGGACGCGGTTCTCGAGTACATCTTGCAACGCTTGTTCGACACGCCCCGAGCCGATGAACTGGCGAGCAAACAGGAGAACCAGAAATTCGTGGACCTCATCCGATGCCTCCTGAGCGAGAGTGACGCCCTTAAGGGTGGTGCGGGGTTGGCGAGTGACGAAGCGTTGCACGTCGGAGACGATGTCGTCGTTGAGCGCGGTATACTCCAAGGTTTCGAGAGGCGTGGTCGGACCGAAAATGTCAGATAACAAACCGGCGGGCGGCTTAAGATTCGGGAAGGCGGAGATGAGGCTGAGGGTGCGCAACCGCGGGAAGGAAACTCGAACGCCTGCGGGTGGTGGCGCCCACGATACCGTCACCGTAAGCGATTCGAGCGACGAGCCAAAACAGGCGTGCATGAGCGGCAAGTCGGCCGACGAAACTTCGCCGATTACCACGCGCCGCAGCGCGGGGACGAAAGTCGAGGAAGAAAGGAGCCTTGGGTTCGGGATGCCAAGTTCGCGCAAGGAGGCGAGCGTCGGCACTTGAGGCGCGCGTCGGTCCTCGGAGGGATGGCCGAAAGTCCGAAGATGGAGCGTCTCGAGGTTTGGGCTGTATCGTAGGATCGGAGCGATCTCATCGGTCACAGGAAGGTCGTCCGTCAAAGGGAGCAGAATTTCGAGATGGCGGAGTTGGGGCACGCCGGCTTTGAGGAGCGAAACAAGTCTCTGCAAAAGGAGCAGACCGCTTCCGTCCGTCTCCATTGCGTCGAGGGATAGCGCGGTCAGACGCGAGCAGCACGGCAGGTTTCCTGCAAAGACGTCGATCAGATCGCATCGGAATTTCCCTAACGACAGGCGGGCTGATAGACTCTCGACGTAGTGACCGTAGACGGCGAGACCGGCGACGTCGACCGCAAAGTCAGTCGGTTTGGCACCTAGCTTGACGATCTGTTCACGAACAAGGGGCAGCGTCAGACGAAGCAACGGCACGGAGGGACCAGCAGAGGCTCACCTTCCAGCGAATGGGTATCGCGACGCGAGACAGGCGCTTGCACACAGTCGTCAGGCTCGCCAAAGCCTTGTCGTGCGCCCCGTAGCCCGCCTTGCGGAGGAACTCGCAGATCTGTGCGAGGAGTTCATCGGGCAGGCGCAGGATGGGCGGCACCGCTAGCGCGGCGGAGGCTGGATCGGCGGCTTGAGCCATCAGTGTACCTCTGAAAGAGAGTTGCGAGCGTGTCTGAGAAGCCGCAGCCCGAGATGGACAGGAGGCGAGAGCAGAAGTCAAAGTCGCGTCGGTCGTCGAGTTTTGACCTTTGACCACGATTGAGATCGTCGGAATGGGCAGCACTGGCGCAATGGCAAGGTCGCAGCCCCGATCAGGACCGAGTGTACTCGTGCAGATCCCGCTTGTATCTCGTAGCTGCGCCTTTTTTTCTCTCTCTCTCCCGGTCTGTAATATACGCTCCGTGCCTCATCTTCCGCGACATTCCCCCAAAAGCCGGCGCGCGAGAGCGCACCGTCAGAGGATGATGGGCACGAATGCTCGCGGCGCTGATGCCGGTGATAATACAAAGCTGCAGCGGCACCTCTCTCGCTCAGTACCGCGGCCTTTTGTCTTCGTACCCTCCTCCTCCTCCTCCGCCGGGTGGTCCACCTCCATACCCCGGTCCGTCTCCATACGGCCTCTTCTCGCCACCGAACGCGGGCGCAGCCCCTCCTGCGCCGTACATGCCGGGAGGCGGTGGTCCTCCCATCCCGCCGCCGCCGCCAGGGGGTCCACCACCGTAGCCACCTCGCGGAGGAGCGCCCGCAGCGCCGCCGTAGCCGATCCCGCCTCCTTGCTGTACGTACGAGTTCCGAGACGAAAATCAGTCAGCGCGATGAAATTGAAGACGAGAACTCCAACGCGGACGCGGGAGAGTGAGGGAGAGTGCGAGGGGCGAACGTACGAAACCGCCTCGACCGGGTGCGCCGGGCGGAGGAGGACCGCCTTGGAACCCGCCGCCGGGAGGGCCGAACCCTGGTCCGCCACCACCCTGGAACCCTCCTCCTCCTCCCTGGAAACCGCCTCGTCCGCCCTGTCGGCGTTCAAGAACCGAGCGTCAGTGCACCGCCATAGGTTCGAGAGGAACCCGTCATATGGCGTTGCGCAAAGCAAGATCCCAGGGGCAGGGGGACTCACGAATCCGCCACCACGACCTCCGACGAACCCTCCTCGCCCGCCTCTCGGCGCAAAGCCGCCGCGTCCTCCAAAGCCACCGCGTCCGCCAAACCCACCAGGCGGTCCGCCACCGCCCATGAAGGGTGGCGGGAACGGACTCGGTTCCGGGGCCGGGATGCCACCTGCACCCAAAAAAAAAACATCGCGCATCAGTATCTCGTGACGGGGACCCCTTTAGAAGCGGTCGAGCAAAAGAGAGGGCCGACGCACCCTTGAGCTTTTTAATCCTGCCTCCGAGGCCGCCTCCGAGCCGGCGCGGTTTCCACCCCTTGACGGTCCTCCCCCTCTCGACGTCGATCAGCAACCGCTTCCCCTTCATCTTGAGTCCGTCGGCGTCCTTGTACGCCGCCTTCATGTCGCGCTCGCGCTCATAGACGACGAACGCGTACCCGCGCGAGGACCCCGAGTCGGGGTCGCGGACCAACCGGAGGCGGTCGATCGGGCCGTAAATGTCGAATTCGCGGAGGAGGTCCTTCTCGGTCACTTCGTGTGGGATCCGGCCGATAAATAGCGTCTTGTACGGGTCACCGCAGATCTCTTCGTCGTCTTGCGGGGCGTCTGTGTGACGGCGCGCGCGCGCGGACCAAGCGTTACGGGAGGGGAAGAGCGAGTCAGTTTTGGCAGCCACACACAGGTCGCGCGACACACACACACGTCGCCGCCGCCGCTATCGTGAACGCACAAGGTTTCGCCATGCACTCTTGCTGCCACCGTTTCTTTTCACGCCTCCGGAGCTGGACGCGTTCCTCGGCCGTCATGTCGGGCCGTTCTCCCGCGACGGCTCCGCCCTTTGGTTTCTCGGTCAGCCGCTTGGCCTTGCCCTCGTCGGCTGGTGCGCCGTTTGACGGTACCGGTGCTGCCGTTGACGAGGGTGGGGCCTCTTTGGTGGCCGAGGGCGCCTCTTCGCCTTCTTCCTTGTCGTCGGATGCGGTTGCCGCCTGGGCCTCGGCCGCGGTCGTCATGTCGACATCATTGTTGTCGTCCTTGACTTGTGCCTCGGTGCTGTCCTGTTTGACGACTTTGGGTTCCTCCTCCTCTTTTACGACGGCGGTCGCCGTAGCGACCTTGCCCTGGTCCTGGTGGTGCTGTTGTTGAGCGTCTAGTTCTGCCTCTTTGGTCGCCTGTTCGGCCCTGACGTTCTCCAAGATGTCGCTGACGAGGATCGGTTTCGGGGCGCGGCGTTGCGAGAGCGATTTCAACGGGAAGTCGGGGTCGCGGCCGGTCGGTTTCAGGTAAGGGAGCGGGGGACGCGGCGCGAACAGTTTCAGGAGGTTCGGCGGGAGGAGGTGAGTCTGCGTGCGTGCGTGCGTGCGTGCGTGCGTCAGATCATGTGGTCACAGTAGCATGCGTCTCTCAGTCACGCGTGTCAGGCAGGAGAGGCAGCCGTGTCGAGGGTGAACAGGTGGGACGGGGGGACAACTCGACTCGCGCGCACACAGAGTCACGAGTAGAGAGACTTACGCCGACCATGATTGGATGCCCCTCTGACCCTTATGAGTGAGCCGCTGCAAGGCCTGTGGACGCGCGCCAGAGAGTGCAAAAACCCCCGAAAGGGAATCGACGACCAGTTTGGCGCCGGATCAGAGACAGGAGGAACCTCGCACCTCTTTACTCTCCTCTCTCTCTTGTGCACGCGCATACGAGGGGCTGTTATTTGTAGCTGAACTGGTGATGAACGCTAGCCCTCGGAGACGGCGAACTTCTGTAGAGAGGGAGCGAGCAGAGTGTGCCACGTCGCCAAGTTGTCCCGATCGACCGCCGCTCGTCGTCGTCGTCATCCGCTGCCTTCTCTCTCTCTCTCTCTCTCGCTGACTGTAGCACACTGACACGATGAAGCTGACGACGGCAACCCTCGCAACCGCACTCTTGACCGCGTTCCCTGCAGTCCTCGCCGGACTCGAGGATGCAAAGCACAGCGTCAGTCTCCGCTCGCTCGCTCACTTTGCCTCAAGCATAGACTAACCGCAAGGTTACCACCCGGGCAGACCGTCTTGACTTCAAAGAACTTTGATGGGTGCGTGGCCCGCGTCAGATCAGAGAGAGAAGACCACCACCAGACTGACACTCGCCCAGCGCGCGCCCGCAGCGTCATCGCGAGCCAGTCCGAAGGAACCCTCGTCGCGTTCTTCGCCCCGTGGTGCGGCCACTGCAAGTCGCTCGAACCCGTCTGGACAAAGATCGCCGCCCAGTTCGAAGGCGACGACCGGTGCAAAGTCGCCCACTTGAACGCCGACGAACCCGACGCGAAACCGCTCGCGACAAAGTACGGCGTCAGCGGGTTCCCGACCATCAAGTTTCTCGAACCCCCGAGTAAAGGCGGCCGCGTCGAGGCGTACGGCGGCCAGAGGACCGAGGAGGCGTTCCTCCACTTCCTCAACGAAAAGTGCGGCACCCACAAACTCGCAGGCGGACTCTTGAACGACTTGGTGCGTTTTTCACTTCCCCCGCTTCGTGCCGTGCCTCAGCAGCGAGTGACGCCACCCCCGTTGAGGCTGACGCTGACGGCCTTCTATTCGCTCCGCCCATCCCGCGCGCGCAGGCCGGCCGGATCCCTTCGCTCGACTCGCTCGCGTCCCTGTACTTGACCCCGACCGCGACGCGCCCGTCGCTCCTCTCGTCCGCCTCGGCGCTCGCGTCCTCCCTCTCGGACAGCGCCGCCGATTCCCCCCTCGCGGCGTACTACGTCAAGACGATGAACAAACTCGACTCGTTCGGGACCGACGGCGCCGAACTCGCGCGCGCGTGGCTCGACAAGGAGCGGACGAGGTTGGGCAAACTCGCGGGAAGGAAGGGGCAGGTGTCGGCGCAAAAGATTGACGAGGCGCGCATGAAGCAGAACGTGCGTCTCCCTCCCCCCTTCGGCGCCTCGAGTCTTCGGTTTCCCCCGTTTTTTGAGGGGGCTCTTTTGTTTCGCTGTGCCTAGAAATATGGACCTGACTGAGCATCATCGTGCCTCACTACCGCTCCCCCGATACAGATCCTCGCCGCCTTCGCATCGGCATCGGCGTCCATCTCTTCGGCTGCCTCGGTCGCGAGTGCGACCGCTTCGTCGGCCGGCTCTGTGGTCTCCAAATCGGCTTCGTCAGCCGCGTCGGTGGTCTCCAACTCGGCGTCTTCAGTGTCGTCAGTCGCGAGTGAGACGATCAAGAGCGTCGTGGACGAGGCGAGCGCGACGGCGAGGCAGGTCGTCGACCGCGTCAAGGGCGAGTTGTAGGAGTTCCAGAGTTGACCTAGTCCCCGTCGTCTCGCTCGCTCGCTCCCTTTGCTGGTTCAGCGGACCTCTTGGCGTCTCTCCTTTTTTGCACAAAGTGAATTTTGGGGTCGCTCGCGCGCCGGACTTGTCGCCAAAGAGAGAGAGATTCTCGGTCTAGTAATGAGGAATTACGACGAGGCTAGTAGGAATTTCCCGAGTTTGTATTCCGTTTGCCTTGCCCCACTCGGCCGGCGCGCGGTCCGTTCCTTCCTCCTCTCTGCACTATAGCACGTCTCTGAGACTGGACAGCAATGGCTTCATACGGCGCAAGGTAAGTTAGCGCTGTCCAGCTAGGTTCCGCACCGTATGCGCTGACTATGGATCGCTCCTCTGCCAACGTTGGTTTGCTGCTGCGCGTCATCGCCGTACAGCCTGCCCGACAGCGAACCGCTCGTCCACCAGCGAGCGACGACGCACCTCGCCCTCTTGCCGTCTTTCTCTGCCTTCCTCGCAACCCTGTCCTCGTTGAACAAGGACTATACGGCGAAAGCCGCGTCCCACATCGGTTCATACAGGGTTCACATTGCGAAATCGGCTCAGGAACGGGGCGGCGACCAGGCGAGTTTGGAACGGGCGCTCGGGGCAGTGTTGGAGCAGGTCGATTTGCAGGTGAGGATGGCCGGCGAGGGGTTCGACAGGACGGCGAGCGAGGTCGCGCAGAGGATGGACGAGGTCGGGAACCGGCTCGACGCAGTTAGGAAAAAGGTCAGTTCTTTTTTCGACCGTTTGCCCTCGAAAGCGGGTTCGGATAGCTCGCGCTACCAGTGCGCAGAGCAGGGGATTCGTTCGGAAAGAGAGAGAGAAGCGATCCGACGCTCACGTTCCCTGCTGTGCAGCACCACCAATTCTACGCGCAACTCATGACGCAACGCGACAAGGCGTACGAGACGCGCGACCGGTCGAGAAACGCCTACTTCAGCACGTGCGAAGCGGTCGAATCGGCGCGGCAGAAGCGCGCGTCGGCGAAAGAAGGCCGCGACACCGACAAGGCCTCGCGGGCGTACGACGCCGCGTACGCCGAGATGCTCCTCGCCAAGGACCAGTACCTCGTCGATCTCGATGTCGCCAACATGGCGAAACGGCGCGTGTACGAGGTGCACTTGCCCCACTTGATTGACGAGTTTCAGCAGCTCGAGGCGAGCGGCGTCAAGCAGCTCGAGGACTTGGTCGGCCGGATGCTCGAGATCCAGGCCGACAGCGGGCGGAAAGTCCTGCAGGCGGTCGAGAAGGCCAAGGAGGCGCTCGCGCTCGTCAACGTCGCGCACGACCAGCAGCGCTTTGTCGACTTGCACGCGACGACCCTCACAGCCGCCTACGAGCACCCGCCCGATCTCGTCTTTGAAGAGTGCCCCGTCTGGCACGACACCGTAAGTAAAGGGCTTTCTTATATTCGCTCTAACGCACGAAGAGTGCACGAGCTAACTGGAGTAAGTCGACTCCGGCTCGCAGGACGACTTTTCGACGACGCCGGAAGCGGTCGTCTACCTCCAGAACCTCAAGTCGAAAGCGCTACAGAAACTGAACGAGATCTCGCCCGCGATCGAGACGAAGCGGAGGGAGGTCGGCTCGTTGCAGAACTTGAGGGACACGTACGAGGCGTCGAGAGGCCTCGGAGACACGGTCGGCGTCGTCGAGGTCAGTCCGCTCGTGCTCTCGGGTGCTGCTGTGGCAGCTGTGGCAGCACTGTCTAGCAGCTGCGCGTACCTTTGTGAGACCTGGCGCAGGATTGACAGCCTATTTCGTCCTCAGAACCTTTACAACGTCTCGCATGAAACGGCGCTCCTCGAGCTGCAGCAATCCGAGCTGCAAGGATCGGTCGAGCTGATCGATGCCACTCTCGGAGGTACGTTATCTGCCCTCTCTAAGGCTTGCTGGACCCCGTACAGGAGCCACTGACGACCGCTGAACCTTTTCGCAGACGCCGCCTTTTCCGACCTTCGGCCGCACGAATTCAAGCACTCGAGCTTTGTGACGCCGCAGACGTGCGCAGTGTGCGCGAGCAGCGTGTGGGGTAAAGGACTGAAATGCACAAAGTGCGATATGGCGGCGCATCCAAAGTGCGAGCTCAAGGTGCGTGAGCGCTTTCGCAGACGGATGCGGGCATACACTCGTCTTCGAGCCGAGTCCGCATGTGCGTGCGGTAGAGTACTGACGTACGTTTCTTTTGGTCAGGTTCCTGCCGGTTGCTCTGCTCGACCCGGTGCAGGTGTCGTTCGCGGCAAGTCAAAACGCATGTCGACAACCGGCCCGCCTGCCGCTTCGGCCCCCTCGGGCGCGAACTCGCTGTCGCGCACTGCCAGCTCTCTCTCTGGTCGCTCTTCTCTCGACAGCCCGGGTGGATCAATCTCCGGACCGCCGCGAAGATCCGTCCCTCCCGCGTTCGGGTCGAAACCTTCCTCGATCGCGAGTCCACCTCCACGAGCAGCCTCTCCGCCATCGCCTGCCTACTCAGCACAGACTGCAACTTTGCTGTACAACTTTGCTGCCTCGTCTGAAGCAGAGTTGTCGGTGTCGGCGGGAGAAGTTGTCGAGGTCCTTGCACCGGAGGATGAAGGAGGGTGGATCAAGGCTCGATCGCCGAGAGATGGCAGTGAAGGACTCGTCCCAGCGAGCTATGTGCAGATGGGAGGGGCGCTGCCGGGTGTGAACCGCTCGAGCGGTGGCAAGGAGAAATCGTCAATGCAGCAGGGTGCGTTCGCGGTTCACGGCCGGTCGGCGTCCAGCGGCTTGCATATCTCACCATTAGGCGCTGCTAATCGTTTCACGTGAATTTGATCGCACAGCACAAGCCCTCTACGCTTACGCGGCTCAATCGGACGCTGAACTCTCGCTGGTCGAGGGCGATGTGGTCGAGCTCACTGAAACGGGGATGAACGCAGCGGAAGGCTGGGCAGAGGTGAGTCTACCTCTTGCCTCAACAGAAGACTCAGGCTCTTCGTCCATGCGTAGCCAGCACAAACTCTATCTGAGCCTCGCGCATGTGTGCAGGTTGTCAAGAACGGCCGGACGGGCTTGGTACCCGCAGCATACGTGAGTTCCGGGGTCCGCGTAGTTACCTTGCACAGGCATGGGAGCTCGCACGTGAGGTACAGGCGCGTCCTGCGAGACTGACTGTACGCGACACACAGATCCAGCCTCTCTGAGAGCGAAGGGCTACCTCCCACTTTATTTGCACGCAACGAGCGGAATACATTCACAAATCGTCGGCGAAAGACGCGAGAGGGCAGTGGGTACAGGAGAGAGAGGAAAGGAGACAACAACATTGACGGAAACGAGCACAGGAGGAATCAACGCCATCCGAACCACCCCTTCTTCGCGTCCGCAGCTTCGCCAGTGGGCGCAGCGCCCTCGTGGGCCTGCTCAGGCGTGACGAGGTCTGTCCCATCGGCGTGAGCCTCTGCAAGTGCCTCCTCGACGGCCTGCCCAGGGCTCTCGCCCTGCTCAGTCTTCTTGACGGCCTTCTCGGCTTCGGCGTACGTCTCGACGACCTTGGCTTCCTCGATGACGCGCGATTCGTTCTCGGTCGGCGGGACTTCCTCAGGTGAGATTGGTTCGGCGACGACGTCGTTCCGACGAATGAGCAGGAACGGGTGGAAGACGAGGATTTGACGAGGTGGAGGGTTTGGCTTGAACAGGGAAGGTTCTCCCGGCCGCGTCTCGAGTTCAGGCCCACCGACGATGCGCAGGACTGGGTTGTCCTGCGCTTTGAACTCGCCGAACTTGGTCTTGAACGACAGGCGCTTGAACGCCTTTGTGAGCGCCTTGTCAGTCGACGAATGGCCAGTCTCGCACGCGAGCACCTTCTCCATGTCGTAGCCGGTGACATCGACCTCGTCGAGCTTCTTGCCCGTGCTGTCGCGGGTCTGGACCACGTCGCCTTCGAGTTCGAGGGTCGCTGCTTCTGCTTCTGCCCCGGCGGCTCCGATCGCCTTGGCTCCGTAAGCATCGGTATGCGGGGTGACGGTACCCGATTTGGTGAGGTAGCGGATGACGCGTTGCTGGACCTCCTGTTTTCCGACTTGCTCGCGGACCATGCTCTTAGCGGCGTCCGCGAGTTTGCCTTTGACCTGGCCTGCGCCCGGGAGGCGGCTCGCTTTCGCTGCAGCCGCCGTCACGGTGGCAGCCGTCGCAGTGACACCCTCCACTGCTCCGGCAGTCGCCGAGGAGACCGCAGCGCTGATCGACGACCCGAACGCAGACAGGGCAGCGAGCGCGCTTCCCCCGGTGGCGACGGCGACGATCGGGATCGCGATGAGCGAAGTTGCAGCGACGACGGGACCCGCGGTGCACAAGATCGGCCATGTCGTCGACCAGGCGTTGTAAGCGGTCGCTTTCGAGGTATACGGCCGCACTTCGAGCAAGTGCCATACGTTGGCTATTCCGAGCGGCTTGTATTAGCGGTGCTCGAAAGCGGGCCGTGCCTCTTCACTTACGGATCCGTCGCTCGAAAGTATCTCCGGGTGCGACGACTTCGAAGTAGAGCGGTCCGACCTGGAGACGAGCGCCTTGTCAGTACTTGAGAAACCGAAAGAAACGAGATGCTGGGACCGGAACTCACCTGGTTCAGAGAGATGTTGAGCGGCAACTGCGTCTCGTTCGTGACGGACCACGCCTGCTTCATCCACTCGACTCGAGCCTCGGAGGACTTTGTGCTCGCCGCTTCCCGTAGCGCGGCCGCCTTTGCCGCCGTATACTTGCTCGCCGTCTCCCACTGCTGCTTGCTGGCATCGCCGAGCCCGCCGAGCTTGTCTTGAGCGAGTGCGACAGAGCGTACGGCTGCGCTGCTGGACGGCAACCGAGCGGCGAGCGCAGGCGGTAACTTTGTCAAAGTCGATTCGTACGCTTCGACCCACTTGGGCGCCGCTTCATCGGCGGTCGGGGACTCCGTCGATAGAGCAGTAGGCTTTTCAGCCGTATCCAAGGCTTTCTCGTCAGCTGAGGCGCTCATTTCGTGGCTGTAGCGTGTGGCCAGAGTCACCGAAAGCTGCGTCATTTTTCGCTCGGGGCGCTCCACTTTTCCACGCAGTCGGGCGGCGATCCCTTGACTTCGCCGCTCACACACTTTCGAACTTGCAATGTGAGCATCGGCATGCGCGGGTAATTTGGTTCGCCAGCACTCTCGCGGTGCGCTCTAAAGCCTTGCAGTAATGAAAGGAAGCGATCAACTCGATTATGTGCTGCGGAAACCAACTTAGGGGAGCGAGGTCGTCGACAGGCATATCTCGTGGACAAATACAGAGTTGCGGATATGGGTCAAAGGAATCGAAGTGTTGGTCTCAACGCCTAGTGGCCGTCGCAGCGGGAGGTGCCGTCGCGGTCGTGCTCGCTCCGGCTCCCTTTCCTCCTCCCCAGCCGTACCAGCCCCGCTGGCCCTCGGCCGCCCGGGCCGCCGCTACTTCTCCAGACTGGGTCCCGGAAGTCGTGGATGTTCCGGCGCTCGTTGCCGTTCCGACGCCCGAGACCGGCGCACCGGCCTGAGTCATCTCGCCCGTCCTGCGTTCAATCTTGGAGTTCGCGATCGCGCTCTGCGCGGCTTGCTCGTCCGCTTCGATCGTAGATGCGCCCGTAGTCGAGGTCTTTGCGCGCTGAATCAGGAATTCTTCGAGGAGGGCCGCGTTGCGAGAGTTGGCTTTAAAGACGGCGAGGGCGATGTCGCCGAGGAGGGGGATCAGACCGATACCGAGACCGGCGAGTTGGTCTACGAGAAAAGCGCGCTGTCAGCCCCAAGTGTGACCCCGTAGACACGCCAGACCTCAGAGACTCACTGAAGAGCATGCGTTGCTGCAGGGTGGCGGGGATTCTGTTTAGACGAGGAAGGTCAGTGACAGCGCTCCTTGGCTCAGCGCAGACTCTCAGACGTCTCGAGGGCTCGAGGGCAGGCTCCGAGAATGCAGGACTGACTCTGCTTCGCGGCACTTGCGGAGGACGAGCGTGAACCCGAGGAGGAACTGCGCAATGTCACCGGCGCCACTGCA
This sequence comes from Rhodotorula taiwanensis, assembly GCA_002922495.1. Classification (NCBI taxonomy): domain Eukaryota; kingdom Fungi; phylum Basidiomycota; class Microbotryomycetes; order Sporidiobolales; family Sporidiobolaceae; genus Rhodotorula; species Rhodotorula taiwanensis. The sequence goes on along the minus strand of PJQD01000055.1, from coordinate 81,114 downwards.
TGCGAGCGTCCCCTGTTCAGCGGAAAGGACTGTGTACAGACTAGCTCGTTCTGACCCACGGAATGAGGCCGAGAATAGCGGTCCAGCCGAATCGGAAGCCGCAGATCGAGAACCCCTTGTCGAGGTAGTGAGCACGCCGCCGGACGGACCGCTGCGATAGCAAGCGTTCAGCGAGAGTCGTTCAAAGCTGAGATATCCTCGAGTATGATAGTGAGCTTACGAGGACACGCTCGTCGCGTTTGCTAAGGCCAGCCGGCATGGCTCGTTTCCGTTGACGCTTGCGGCCCTTGGCGTCGGTGTACTCCTCTGCAATTCGGTAGCAAAGCGGGCGTCAGATTCAGCACACTGATTGACGACAAGGAGGACTGCCCTCGATGTACCATAGTGCGGGTCTTCGGGTTCGTATTCGGCGAGCCGTTGTCCTGCGACGCGGCGCCCGACCTTTTTCGCGATGGCCGACATGGCTTTCCGTAGAAATTTGGAAGTAGCGGTTGAAGCTGTCTGCAGAAGCACTGAGCGATAGGGCGGGCAAGAGAGCGGGAGTACGCTGCGGCTGTTGACGCGCTGCGACAGAAGACGAAAGGATATGACGTCGAGGAGTCGATCAGACGACACTGCCGACGAGCTGCGCGCTTCCTTACATCTGCCACGTGCAGCGTGCCAAAAGTCTCATCAAGTTTCAGCTTTGCACCGCCACTCCGAAAACGAAGATTGAGCGCCGGCTCGCATTGTGGCGCTTTGATCGCCTCGTTGCAGAAAGGTTCTGCTTGACTGTCAGGCTGTAGCTGTGATCACGTCGCGCTCAGGTTCCGAAGCCTCAAAGCGCCGTGAGTGTCGAGATCGTCGACAATCAGTCCGGACAGCGTGGTTCTTTGCGCGGCGGCCGATCGGACCGCGCGCGCTTCTCCATCACGTTGGGGACGCACTAGCTCGCGCCTCTCTCTTCCCCTAACGCTCTTACCGCTACTGCCTAGCAACAATGTCTGCACCGGCGATGGGTCACCCGCTCGAGCCCGTCGAGAGTAAGCACAGCTCGCACGAGAGCTTGCCGACGCCGCCGCTCTCTCCCAAATTGTCGCCCGCCAAGCCTTCCACTACAGGACGCCATCCCGCTACCAGCGCCGCAGCCACCGGGATCACATCGTCGTCGCGCGAGCAATCGCCGAGCGCGCTCGAAGCCAACTTGAGCCCGCCGATCGGAGACAGTCCGAGTCAGACGCCCGGGACCCTCGGCGCCGTCGACTACCTCGGCTATTTCCCCCCGATCACGCCGCAGACGTCACACGACCCATTGCTCCTCAAGGCGCGGCTGCAGACCGAGGATCACATCACCGAGTTGAGGAAGCGTAAGGGGAAACCCAAGAGCGCGGCATTCTACCAGAAGCAGAACGAGCACATCACGGGCCTCCTCAAGCACCTCGACGACCACGTTCGTGAAGCAGAGGAGGAAGAGGACGCGAGCAGGCTCGCAGTGCGTCTTGTCTTCCCATAGCTGCGGCCGTCTTGGCCGATTTGTCGGTGCCGAACTGACGGCAAAGTTTCGACGCCACAGGTCAAGATCGCCATCTACGGCTCTCTTGTTGCCAACTGGTGAGCATGGAGCTTCCTCGCCTCCGCATGAGTGCTCGAAAGAGCGCAAAACGGATGGAAGTGCGTCAAAAGCGTGACCTGACCCGCATGACGACCTCCCGCAGCATCCTCGCCGTCCTGCAACTCTACGCCGCTCTCTCGTCCCTGTCCTTGTCTATATTTGCAACTTGTGCGGACAGTGTCTTCGACCCAGCAGCTAATTTCGTGCTGCTGTACTGCCACAAGAAGGCGGAGAAGGTCGACTACCGGAAGTATCCGAGTGGTGGTAGCAAGTTTGAAACGATCGGTGTGCTGCGTTCGCCTTCCTCTCGTTGGCCGCTGATGGCTGACTCAAACATGACTCGCACAGGCGATATCACCTACTCCGGTGTCATGGGCGCCGTATCGCTGATCCTCGTGGTGCGCCGCGATGGCAGCGAACTCAGCGAAGGTGTCTCTGATCAGATCTTCCACAGGCATTCTCGATCCAGTCGCTCGCACGCAAGGACGAGGATCTCGAACTGCACATCCCCGCGCTCGTTGTTGTCGGCATTGCATTCCGTGAGTCCCTCTTCAGAACTAAACCAGGTCCTCCGCGGCACGGTCCTAACCGCTACGACCACTTTCGGGCTTTCACAGTCACGAAGCTTGCTCTCTTCTTGTACTGTTTCTCGCTGCGAGGCAAGAACTCGCAGATTCGCGTCTTATGGCAGGACCAGTGCGTGCTGGTGGCTTTGATCGCTCTCGAACCATCCAGCCGCTGATCTTTGCAAAAACCGCACAGCCGTAACGATCTCTTTATCAACGGTTTTGGGCTGTTCACCTCAGCTGCGGGCGCCAAAATTGCGTGGTGGATCGTGCGTTAAGCGGCACTCAGCTTCGCGGGATGCTCATCTTCGAACGGCGGTTTCTGACTGCACTATTCGCATTGCTGCAGGACCCGACCGGTGCTCTCATCATCTCCTGTCAGTCTCGTATTCCTCGGACGTCTTTTTGCTCACTGCTGACGTATTTGCGCTCTCCACAGTCATCCTCATCTTCACCTGGGGCAGCACCTGCGCGACTCACTTCCAGTACCTCGCCGGCAAAGCCGCGCCGCTCGACTTCCAGAACCTGATCACGTACAAGGCGATGACGTTCGCCGACCAAATCGAGGCGATCGACTCGTGCATCGTGTACCACAACGGGCCGCGGTACGTCATCGAGGTCGACTTGGTCATGAAGGGCGAGACGACCTTGTTGGTCGCACACGACGTGTGAGTCGAGTTGTTCCGTTCTAGCTTGCTATCACCTCTGCGTTCAGTTGCGCAGATGCATGGTCGCTGACGACGACGCCCTCTCACAGTTCGCAAGCACTGCAGGACAAGCTCGAAGAGCTCCCGCAGGTCGACCGGGCCTTCGTCCATGTCGACCACGAAACGAGCCACAAGCCGGTACGTTTCAGGCATACGCTTGCGGGAACGGTATGGGCCAGCCCGGCTGACTTTCAGACTATGGTCAAAAGGAGCACCGCAAGGTCAAGTAGACTGCGGAGAACGGCTGCCTGTTCGATCAACGCATACAGCATACGCTTATACACGACACGAGAAGGAATGCAAAGTGACGCGAATGAGGAAGGCGGATCCGCCGACGCGACGCTGGCCGTCAAAGGGAAGAGACGCTCTCGGCCCCGCTTGTAGCGACCGCGAATCGCCATCTTGTACGACTATCATCCCCTGTAAAAGTAGACCTCCGTGATGCGGCGAGTGCCATCCCTAGCTTGTTCTTCGCACTCCCGAACACTGGGACTGCAGCGCACGAGGCGAACCGGCAAAAGTCCCAGGCGCGCGGCTTCGGCTGTCCGCCTTTCCTCAACTCGGAAGGGACCACACGTATCGAAACCTTCGCCAGGATCTGTACCTCAATGCTTGCAGGGCAGGTTCTCGCTCGCGAAACCTGTGCGACGACACTCTGCACGATCTTCCAAGCGAAATGTTCTGCTACTCGTCTGTTTCGAGGTATTCATCAGGCCCATGTCTGAAGTCGACCGTGACGTCGATGCCGTTGTCATTGATCCATTGCCGATGCGGCGCGTACCAACGCCAAAAATCCTGCTCGTGGACCCCTAGCCTCTCGCTGGCGCACGCCGCCGTGTCCGTCGCATCCGAGAAGTGAAGGTAGCCGCATGCCCGGAAGAAATGGATCCGTTTGAGCGACTGTCGGTGCTGGCTTGCGGTGAACCGCTTCAAGTCGCGCATGAAGGCGTTGTTGTCGATGAGGATCGAGGCGTGGACCGCGATCGTCTCGATCGGCGTCTGTGCACTGAAGTAATCGGCGAGGTAGAGGCTCGACATGGCCCGGGAGTTGCATCGGATCGTGTGGAGGTGCGGCAGTAGGACCGGCAAGTCTTGAGTCGAGGTCGGAGCCGCGATAGTATCGAAGACGAGACTTTCCAGTGACTGGGCGAAACAATTCGCGATCCGTACGACGTCGACGGCCTCGAGTCGGATAATTCGGAGTTCGTGCAGTGCCGGAAGGGACGGGACCGTAGGCAAAAAGATACCGTGCGGGATCTGCAGGTGGACGAGTTTCGACAGATTCTTGAATTCCAGGGCGCTGCTGTGCTCGACTTTCGCACGAATCGCTATTGTCGGTGCGTGCAGACGCAGAGTCTGAACGTCAGAGTCTGAAAGTTCAGGGCCTGGGCAATGCATCGGTACATTGTATGGCGTGAGTCGGCGACGTACCAGTTCGGCCTGAATTCGAGCGAGCTTAGCCTCGGGCCGACGTAGGCGAAAGCGTCGACCAGCGGATGTAACGAGGGTCCAGAACCGCCGTTCCATTCGACGGATAGCTCCCTAAGCTGGACACAAGCTGGAAGTGCCGAGCAAAGACCCACGAAGAAATCTCGCTGTTGCGCATTTAATCGGACGGCGGCGATGATGACCCTGAGCTGGCGCACGTGTTGGCTGTAGTCGCGCAGCAGCTGAATACGCTGGAGTACAAATTGGCCTGTTGGGATGATCGTCACGTCCTGTCGAAGCAGACAAAAGTTAGCAGGGCGGGTCGATCATCAATTCCTAAGGAGCACTCACTCGGCAGCGAACCGGTCGGACGATAGCGCGGATGCGTCGGCACGCATTCTCGAATGCTAGACGCGATCGCCATTCCTTGGCGCCGCCGATGACGAAGGGTGGGAGCTGCTTCGCAATGTCTGCGAGCAACTCGTCCGGCAAGCGCAAAAGCGGCGGCGTTGCAAGCGGAGCAGTGCCAGACATTTCCTCAGGCTGTGTGTGAGGTCGAGTTGTATGCTGTAGCCGAGTCTGCAAACGGCCGAGATGAAGTGAAGGGCAGGAGACGAACCAACAAAAGTCGAGCACGCGCCCCTTTGTCCGGCTCGATCAGACGCGCTCAGCAAATTCTCGTCGCCGACTTCCAATGAGCTTACCGCAAGATCTTCGTTTCGCGTGCGTCATGGGCGTTGCAGCGAGCCTGATCAGAAGCAGGAGGGGAGAAAGGATCGCAAAGACCGCTTCAGAGGCAAAGGCTGTTCGACAAGTCCTCGGCTGGCGTGAACAAGCGGTCGCTCGCACATCGCTAGACTCCCTTAAACGAGTGACCAGTCAGGTGCCCCGCAGGAATCCCGACTCGCGGCAAATGCTGAAAAGAATCCGATGTGCAAGCCCAAGATTGATTCGGTTCCGAGCAGAAATGCTTGCTACTTGCTGGTCATGCGATCGTCAGTCCGTGCGTGAGAGCGACCACCATCTCTATGCCCTCGTCTTTCGCCCACTCATGGGCCGCCGAAAAGCTAGTGTCGAACACCTCCTTGATCTGGGACAGGGCGCCGACGGTGCAAGCCGTCTCTTCATCCGCGCCAAACTGATGGTCGGTTCCGCAGGTCTCGGCGATAGTCACGCGCTTGAGAACGCGGCGTGTCTGTTTAAGCAGGAGGCGCTGCAAGCCGTAGATGGTCTCGGGACAGTCGAAGAGAAGTTTGCCGCGAAGATGGACCGTCTCGAGGGGCGTGTCGGCATGTAAGACGTCGGTGAAGAAAAAGGTCGGAAGGCGGACAGAGTTGTATTGGACTGCGTGCAGTTTCGGCAGAAGGATCTTTGGCTCCGCGAATATCGGGGCCTCCGACGTCCACAAGTCAAAGACGAGGGATTCTAGCGAGTCGCCGAGAACTGACGCGAGGCGGGTAAGATCCGATCTATCGAAGAACTCGATGTGGAGTTTGCGAAGGGCGGGAGCGGTGGATCCTGCAGGCAAATAGGCGCGACTCGGGATGTGAAGCTCGATCAGGCGGTCCGACCCTCTGAGGGGTGGGAAGTCCGGATCGCCGATTGCGCGGGAACTCGGTACCGACTCGAGGCGGACGGACAGAGAGACAACATCCTTGGCGTGAGCGAGGCAGTGTCGGGCGGCCTCGACGAGGCTGGCGTCTTGCCAGTTCAACTGGAGATCGAGGTGGCGTAGCTTCGGACCGATGGAGGTGAAAGCGTCGAGGAACGACTGCAAGCACACACTGTAGCCTCCCGAGAGTCTGAAGGTGAAGGCTTCGAGGCGGACGCAAGCCGGAAGCGCTGTGGCAAGGGCGCCGAGGACGTCCTGCGAAAACGCGTAGAACGTCGGCACGACAATGTCGAGTTCGCGGACGTGTGGGCCGTACAGGGCGAGAACTTCGATCGAGTTGACAGGTGACCTTCCGTCGGCCGACATCGAGACCTTCTGTAGTCCGGCCGGCCGGATCAGGGTGCGAGTCTTTGGTCGCCACGTGGACCTGGGCCGACTCACCTTGCAGCGGATCGGCATGAGGATCGCACGCGTCCGTCGACACGATTGCTCAAACGCCAGCAGCGACTTGTCCGAGTCCTCTCTATTGTAGATTAGACGCGGGAGGAAGGTTGAGACGGCCACAATCAACTCGTCGGGCAAGCGGAGAAGAGGCGGCGTTCCGAAGCTCGGAGCAGGCAAGCTAGTCATCACTGTAGCGAGTCCTGTAGCGATGGACCTGAGCGAGTCCGAGGGGTGTATAGGCGAAGAAAGAGAGCCCCGGCTTGTGAGTGCCTCCCCTCGACAAGCTCGACTTCGTCATTCTCCACGCCGAGTCGCACCTTCCCCCGCTTTTCCTCGAGTTCGCCGACAGCTACAGCCATACTAGCACAGTAGGCGATGGGCTCACACTCTCGCTCAGATGACCGCGACTCGTCCCGGCACAAACACTCGCGCGATCGGACTCGAGACGAGGCAGACGAGCAAGGCAGCAGCAACAAGAAACACCGCTCGTCGTCGCACAGGAGCAGCGATCACCGCCGCGACCGCGACGAAGACGACAACAGGAAACACAGCAGTAGCTCGTCTACTCGATACGGATCGAGCCGCAAGAGCGGGTCAAAGTCGAAATCAAAGAGGGACGATGACGTCTCAAACAGTCGCGACCGGGCAGACCACGCGGCGGAAGAAGAGGACGAGTGGGTCGAGAAGGACTCGTCCACTACGACACAGCCCGAGCGAGCTCCCGTCGACTCGGTCGGGACTTTCAGTGTCGGGTCGATGCCGACTTCGACCGCCGGGCTCCGTAGGATGGAACCGACCGACTTGACCGACGGGTATGGCCAAGGCGACGTCGGCGGGTCCAACGAGCGAGGAGGTGGCCTCTTTGGCGGGATCGCACCGAGCGGGAACGGCACCGCTGACGAGGCGGCCGACTTTTTCGGATCGTTCGGTACCGAGCGGAGGCGCAAGGAACCCAAGGAGAAGGTCGACCCGGCGGTGAGCTCGCGTACGACCACACCTCAATTCTCTTATACAGTGCTGACACGGTCGCGAGCAGGATACGATGGGCCAATCCTCGCGCGAGCTCAACAAGGCGTACTGGCAGGGAGCTCCCCCCGCGAACGCTGCTTCGACGTCGTCAGCCGCTGCGACCGCTGCTGCCGGGTCTTCGACTCCCAAGAGTGGCTCGCCAGCTCCCGGCTCGTCGGGTTCGGCGTGGCGAATGACGAAACTGAAGCGCACCTATGAAGCGGCCGAGGAGGAAGGCCGGTCGATCGAGGACGTCGCGCGCGAACGGTACGGCTCGCTCGAAGCGTTCGAAGAGGCGAGAGAGGAGCGGCGCGTCCTCGACGAGCGCGGCGATCGGCGCAAGAGTCGCCGCGAGAGCGGGTACGGCGCCGGTTCGACCCCGAGCGGGGCGAGGACTCCGACGGGGATGACCGCCGACGGTGGGGGAAGGACGTTCGTCTTTACCGACATGGACGCGAGCGGGGACCGTCCGACTCCGACTTCGAGGCAATCGTTCCGACGTCCGGGCGAAACTCCGCCCGCCATGCCTCTGCGGACGACGAGCTCGTCTTCGTCCGTCGCCGGGGGTCCCGGTACGGCGTCCAACTCGCGACCTTCCACCCCGATCCCTTCGGTGTTCACGCCTCCGATCGCCCGCCGGACGACCTCGGCCCTCTCGCAGTCAACGGTCCTCGTTCCGGACCCGACCTCGACCGGTCCCGCTGCGGCCGGTCCTTCTTCCTCAAAGCCAGTCCTCTCGCAGTCCGAACTGAACAAGCTCCAGGCCCGAGTCCTCAAGGCCAAACTCATGGAGTCGGACGACGCCGCCGCTCTCGAAGCCGAATACGAACTCGAACGGAAACGGTCGCTCGAGGCAGGGCCGGCCGTCGCCGAGCACGAAGGGATGGAGCAGTCGATCGGAGGGAACCAGAAACTCGGACAGGGCGTGCAGGTCTTGCCTACTTTGGATGGGCGCGGGAGGATGTACGATGTCGGCGTCGGGACATCCGTCGCGGATCAATACGAAGCCGAGCGGGCTGCCAAGGGCAAACGAGCCAGGAAGGAGCCGGTGAGCTACCCTTTGCATCTTACATGTCCTGCTCGTCCCTTGCGTGAGAAGTCTGGACTGACCACGTGCGCTCGGGCTCGCAGAAATTCGAGACACGCGACCCGAAGACGGGCGAGATGATCCGCCAAAACGCCGACGACGACGAACTGACGCTCGACGACCTCGTCCGCCAAGAGCGTTTCTCGGGCGGCATGAACGACCAGCGCGCGCTCGACACCGAAGTCGCGAACCGGATCGCGACCGACGCGCGGTACTCGACCGATCTGGACTACATCGACGATAACGCGGAAAAGTTTGCGAGGAAGAAGATGAAGAGCGAGGCGTTGAAGCGGGCGTTTGCGGTTGGCGACTATGCGCGGACGAAAAAGGCGCTCGACAGGTACGTTGTCCGGCTGCTGTTCCTTTCTTGCTGCGCCATTCAAGGGCGCTGACAAATTGCTCTCGCCCGCAGCTGCACCATGTGCTACTCAGACGAGGGCGAACCGCCCAAGGTACCCGTCGTCGCGCTCGGTACGCGGACGTACCTCGCCTTGATGGAGAACGAAGAGCTCGTCCCCGGCCACTGCCGGATTGTACCCGTGCAGCACTACCTGAGCTGTCTCGAGATCGACGAGGAAGAAGGGTGGGACGAGATCAAGGTGCGTCGCTGTTTGGCTTGCATTCCGCGGCAGCCTTCCCTATGGAGGCGGGAACACTGATGCAGTGTCGGTCACGCGTGCGCAGAACTTCATGAAGACGCTCATGCAGATGTTCGCGAACGAGGACAAGGGCGTCGTCTTCTTCGAGACGATCGTCAGCCACAAGTACCAGAAGCACAGCTACATCGAGGCGGTCCCGGTCCCGTTCGACCTCTTTGACCAGCTGCCGATCTACTTTTCCGTGCGCTACCATCCAGAGTCCAGCGTGCCTCTCAGACATCAGAGCTTATCGGAACCTGCATCTACAGGAAGCGATTCAAACGTCCGAAGGCGAGTGGTCGCAGCACAAGAAACTCATCAGCTTCTCGCCATCCCGACCGTTCCGCCGCGCTCTCGTCCCGAACCTGCCGTACTTTGCGGTCCAGTTCGACTACAAGGGCGAGAAAGGGTACGGGCACATCATCGAAGGCGTCGACGATGCTCCGGACCGGGATCTGGACGGCGAAGAGTCCAAGGGCCAGTTGGGAGACAAGGGCGGCGGAGAGTTCACTCGGTGCGTGGCGCGCTCGCGGCACATGTCCAGTACTCTGCCTTCAAGACGTAGCGCTGACTTTGCCACTACTACGTTGGCCGCACAGCTTCTTCGCCCACGAAATCATCGGCAACCTGATGTCGCTCGAACCACGCAAATGGCGGAAACCGCGCCGTATCGACCGCCGCGAGAACGCGGCTCGGATCAGCGACTTCCGCAAAAAGTACGACCGGTACGACTGGACCAAAATGTTGGCGCAGAGCGGCAAGCAGGAAGACACAGAGGCGGGTCCGAGTCGGTTCTAGGGGGCGAGGACTTTGCAGCCGGACTCGGTCTGGTAAAGCGCTGCAAACAAACGGTCTATTTGCCAAGGTATGCGTGAAACGGCGCTTCTCTCCGCAGTTGTGCAAGTAACAATCGCTCTGCGCGAGGTTCGGCATTTCTTTTTCCTTGCTCAATGCGAGAGTCCGGACGTGCCTCGACCGTCAAACCTTTTAGTAAGTCCCGAACCTCTATTTAACTGATGGGCTCCGCTTCGAACAGGGCTGACCTCGTTCTGAAGCAGAACAGCGCGGCCGGCCCTCCGCAATTTTTCGCTTGCACGCTTTTTTTTTTTTCCTCCTCTTCGCCTTCTTTCTTCGTTCTCTCGCGATCGGAACCTGCGTCGAAACGTGGTACAGGCTCTTTGAGGGCCATGTATGCCTGCTGAGCCGGTCGCAACTCCCACTCGCCGGTCTCCGTGGACTTTCCGAGTTCTGATCCCGTCGCTTTCTTTCCCTTGTTTCGCCCGCCCGCTTGACCCGGCGGCCGCTCTCTGTCGACGTATCAGCGGGCTATCGGCTCTCAAAATCCTCACGATGAGCGGCAGCCGGACGGCCGTGCCTGTTACGGCTGCGGTACCGCCGACGTCGCCGCTTTCGACACCCACGGCCGAAACGGCAACCCGGTCGAGTCGAGCCTCGGACGACGCCGGGAGCGCTCAAGAGCACTGGTGGAGCGAGGAAGACCTTGCGGGTGCGTCGGCCGAGCGATGCGGAATGCGGCAGGAACGGGCGAACAAGAGTGGGCAGCCCGTGAATGGTGCGTTACTCTGAAGGCCACTCCCTGACGACTGGCTCTGTCCTCCGTCAGCTGATGGTTTCGTGCATTTCGACGCACAGGCGCGCAGCTGAAGCCGCAAAACCGGAGCTCGTCCAGCCGTTCAACTCCCGGTCTCAGGCCTACGGCCTCGCTTTTCACGCCCGCGTCCTCCCTTCCTGCCAAGCAGGCCTCAGGCCTCGACAGTTCGGCCTCTCAGCCGCCTCCGCTTGAAGAGGGATTCCATTACAACCACGAGGAGTACCGCCGGTCGTGTCCGGACAAGTTCGTCTACCCGACGGCATCGACTGAGCCTCGGCTCGAACTCGACGTGAAGCCTTCGAGACCTCCCTCCAAAGTCCGCATGGGCTCACAGACACCGACACCTGACTCGGCCTTACTCTCGACGGAGGAAAAGGCAAAGATCGCCCAGCTTACCTCGCCGCCAAAAATGACGCGAGCGGTTCCCATCAAACCTCCCGCCGTCGCCGCCTCCGGGCGCCAGACGGATGCGAGCTTCGCTTCTGCACAATTGACTCTTGAGCCCGAGATCGTCCTGCCCGCTCAGCCGCTCGAATCTCAGACACCAGCGGGCTCGCCCGACAGCCCCATCCCCTCTCCTCGCCCGCCTAGCAGCCTGACGTCGGGCAGTGCAGCCTTTGTGACTGCACAGCCGAGCTCAGTCGGTAGCGATGCGTCTCTCACGAGCTCGATCCGCTCGACTCGCTCTCGCTCGAGCTACTCGGGGTCGCTCGTCCCGTACGAAGGTTCTTCGGAAGAGGACGAAACGTCTTCCGAGGCAGAGAAACAGTCCGCGACGCCAACGGCCAACGTGTCCCTCAAGCTACCATCCACTCCACCTGAAGAAGCGGCAGCGGATCTTAAGTCCACCAAGCCGGGAACCGAAGCCGAGTCGGAGGTATCGCTTGAGGATCAGATCCGGTCCTCCATGGCGGTCAGTGACGACGAGCGCGATCGTCCCATTGAGCCGCTGGTCCAAATGCATTCGGAGCGAAAAGATTCGGCAGCAACGCGACCCGACGTGGTCGCCGGCCGCGACCGCGAGTCGGAAACAGCGCAGGACACGCCGGGAAGGCATCGCGAAGAGGCCGTTCCCCCACTTGCAAGGGAGGACGTGCTCGAATCGGCACCGGAGAAGGAGAGAGGTCCTCCGAGCGAGATCGTGGAGGCCGCCTCGTTTGCGCCTCCATTGTCGCCAAGCGCAACCTCGCGGCTCGTGAGTTTGCTTTCGTCAGGTCATCAGATTTGATCATTGCTGACGGGCGCAACCCTTTCGTAGTCTGCGGCCGAATTTGGCGCGACGCCGCTGCCGCAATCGGACAAGCTCGAAACGATCGGTTCCGAGGCCGTCCAGCGTGAACTGCCCGCTACCGCTAGTCGAGAGCCGCCTCCTTCGCCGACATCGACTTTCCCCGACATGCCGGCGTTCACTCTCGATCAGCGCGTACGGTCGTTCAACCCCTTTGCAGCGCCGTTCGTCCCGCCGGCGGCCTACCAACCTGGGTCCGCTACGGCATCGGTCGCACCAGTCCCTGCCGCCCCAGCACTCGTCCCGCCGAGCGCGGTATTCGGTCAGGCCTATCCGATCGGACCGTTCGGACCGGTCGCGCCCGTCGCCTCCAAACCGATCGGTTCCGTCGACGTTCAGTGCCAAACGCTTGGCAACCTCTTGCGGCAAGCGATGCACGAGAACGGCGTGTTGCACCACAAGATCGCCAAGTACGACCATGGTCTCAAAGCCGAACAGGAACGACGCGCGACCATCGCGCAGGAGCTCGACGAGTTCAAGGCGGAACACAATCGCAACCTCCGGAACGGCAAACCTTCGCCGCTTCAGCAGCAGCAAGTATCGGACCTGCAGGCGACGATCGCTCGAGGAAATGGCGAATTGGAACGCCTCCGCCGCGACCTCAACGTGATGAAGATGTCGCTCGCCCGCATCCAGAAGGAGAACGCAGCCAGCATCAAGCACGAGAAGGACATGTTCACCACAGAGCAGCGCAAGTGGGAAGTCGCGGTCAAGATGCGAGAGGAGCGCATCAAAGCTCTCGAACAGCAGCATCAAGACGACGAACAAAAGCTCGAGGCGCTGCAGGCCGAACACGACGCGGAGGCGGCGCGGCTCAAAGACAATCTCGAGTCGGAATGGAAGAAACGCGCGAGCGCTCGCGAGTCTGCCGCCGACGCGACTAACGAGCAGCTGCAGCAAGCCGTAGCGAGCAAGGAGGTGGCCGAGTCCAAGCTTCGCGAATCCGAAGCTGAGCAGGAGCAGCTCCGCGCCGACCGCGAGAAGCTGCGCGACGAGCTGGACGACTTTGAGCGTCGCCACGAGACGCTCTCGCGCCTACATGAAGGTCAGAAGAGTGTCCTTGAAACGCAGAGCAAGAAGCTCAAGGAAGCTGTCGCGCAACAGGGTGAGCTCTTGTGCTAAGGCTCCCAGTCTGCTCGAGCCCGTCCTCTGACCGACTTCCGCTCTAACAGAGCTCCTTCGCACGAGCTTGACGGTATGTCAGGACGAGTTGGCGACATCGCGCCAGGAGGAGAAGAAGGTGCGCGAGACTCGCGACCGGTTCGGAGCGATGCTCAAATCGACCAGTCAAGAAAAGAGCGAGGTCGAGCGCAAGTTCCGCGCCGAGCTCGACAAGGTACAGCGAGAGAAAGCCGACGTCGGAGCCAAGCTCAACGCCGAGCTGGACAAGCTTGTCAAGGAGCTTGGTCAGTCGTTCCCGCACGGATCGGCATCTCTGATCCACTGGCTGACTTGCCCGAGCGTTGCAGATTCGCTCAAGAGGGACTTGGCCGACGCCGTCCGCGAGATCGTCCACGTCGAAGGCGAGAGGTCCCGGTCCGATAGCGTCGCCGTGGACTCGTTCGAGTACGCCCTATCGGGCATGCAGTCGCTCCGACGGCTTTTCGAGGAGGAGCAGAGGCACAGCTCGGATCTCGAAGCCGACTACGCCAAGCTCAAGACGACTTGCTCCGATCGCATCAAACAGCTCGAGCAACTGCTTCGCGCCCGAGACGCCGAGCTTGAAGAGGCGAAAAAGGTCAGCGAAGGCCAGGCCGCCGAACGTGCTGCGCAAGACGAGCTCGTGGCAAGCAAGGCGCGGCTGAAGGACGAGCAAGCGCGCTGCAAGCTCGAGCTCGACGATAGTCTCGAGCGGCGGCGGAAGCTCGAGACGCAGCTCAGCGCCGAACGAGCCGGAGGTGAAAAGCTGCTCGCCGACGTCGCGCGCCTGCAGAAGCTTACAGAGCAGCACAAAGCTGCCGAGCTGGCCGCCCTCGACACGAGCAGTCAGCTGAAGAAGAGGGTAGGTCTGAGAGGAATCGTCCAGCTGTACAGCCGCTGACCGTGCGCGATCATGCGCAGGTCTCGGATCTCGAGGACAGCCAAACGGCGCTCGGCAGTCTCCTCGTCCGCGCAAGATCCGAGCGCGACACGACGAAGAAGGAGCTCGAGGACTCGATCCGCGACAAGGTGCAAGCTGAGGAGAAGAAGACGGATGCGGAGCGGAAGGTGACTATGCTCGAGGACAAGGTCGAGTCGCTCGCGAGCGAGCTCGAAGCGGCCAGAGCGGGTACGTCATCGCTTCTGGGTGCTCACTGGCGTCCTGTACGTGACCGACTTTCCATTGCACAGTCGCGAGCTCGATCACGCTCGATACGAAGCGCCCATTCGCTTCGAAGGTGAAGCAGATCGCGGCGCTGCGCGGGGCGACGTGAGTGAGGGCGCGGCTTGGTGCACATGATTGTGGTTTCAGACGCTTGTAGTAGGTTCGCTTGTCGTTGTAGTAAACTCTGTGTTTTCGAGAGGTGGGACATTGCTCCGGTACGGACCGATCTACGGTCATGGACCGTGCCTCCACTGAGCCCCACCTCGCCGTCGACGAAAGCCGAGGCGTTCCCTTGCCTTGCTCTCCGACACGTTGTCGTGGCCCTGATGCCTGCGCGGATCATGACAAGCAAAGCGTTCCAGTCTCGCTTTGGTTCTAAGCTACCGATCGTCTGTCCTCCCATGGCTGGAGTCGCGGGCGGTCGACTCGCAGCCGCGGTTCACAAAGCAGGCGGTTTCGGCTACATCGGAGCAGTGAGCTCTTTTCCTCCCTCTGACTCGTTGCAAAGCTCACTCTTGCTGCTGAGTAAACAGGGGCACAAACCGTTTGACACTCTGGTCGAAGACGTCCGCCTCGCGAAAGAGACCCTTTCTCTTTCGCCGAACGACGACCTCCCGTGCGCTGGATTACTGATCTACGCGCAGACAGGAACTCGCGCAACTGATGCTCCTCCCAAATGTGCAGAGTCGGTGTCGGCTTCATGGGATGGAAGTTTGAACCGCCACAACTCGAAAAAGAAACGGGCATCAATGATGGCGAACGCTGGCTCGCCTACATCATTCACGAAGCAAAGGCCCGATCCGTCTGGATCTCGTTCGCCAACGACCTCAAGGCTTGGGTCGACCGCGCGCGCGCTATCGAGAAGGCCGGCTCCAACGGGGCCTCGACAAGGAAGGAGAAACTGCTCATCGCGATCATGGTGCACTCGGCGGCCAAAGCCAAGGAAGCCTTGAGCTGGAAGAACGTGGATGCTGTTGTCTTGCAAGGTGGGCGTGTTGTTTCTCACGAGCCGACAGCGCTCACGGAGCTGACCATGCCTTTCCCGCGCAGGAACCGAGGCTGGCGGCCACGGCGCCGATTCTGAACACGGTGCTCCTCTAGACGAGCTTCTGGATGCCGTCCTCGGCGACACGTCAATGAGTTCGGATTCGCGCCCGCTCATTCTCGCGGCAGGCGGAATCTCTTCACCAGCCGCCGTAGCGAAATACCTCGGCCGCGAGGGCGTTGCAGCCGTCGTGCCTGGTACCGCGCTTTGCGTTGCCGACGAATCGACCCTCTCAGATCCGCAGAAAAAACTGCTCGTCGACGCTCAGGACGGCGCGAGCGGAACTGCCCGCAGCGTGCGCTGGGACATCGCTCGGGGAACAACCGGATGGCCAGTCGGGGTCGATGGTCGCGGGCTGAGGGACGCAGTCAGCGAGAGCTCTGGCGAGGTTCAGAAAGGAGGGCCACCGGTGACTTGGGCAGGTGAGCCCGGCCTTGTCTCGATCGGGGCAGTCCCCGTCCGAAGCGTGCTGATACTTTTCCCCTTAGGAACTGGCGTTGGAGACGTGACCAAGACCGGGCCGGTCGCCGACATCTTGCAGCATCTTGCGTCAGAGTACAGGGGTGAAACCGAGGCCGGCGTCTGAACCGGCAGCTGCATGTGAATGTCGGCCGCCCACCCTCCCGCTTTCCTTATAGCCGCACCAGAACTAGCACCTAACTTGTTGTACCGTACACGAGCTTGTTCAGACTTTTGCAGTTTTCTATCCGTCTCGCACACAGTGCCCAAATGGGCATTCTCGTTCTTCATTGCGGGACAAAGCTCTGCCATCCTCGCGCCCCGATCCAGATGCCGGCCGCAATCCCGACCACGAGCCCCAGCTCGAAGCGCCTATCCGTACCACCGAATAGCGTCGCCACCGCCTGTTGCCAATTTGACTGATTCGCCGCATGCCCGTATGCGACCGTGACGCCCTTGCGGTTTTTCCGGACCGCCCATTCTTTGGGCGGGAAGCCGGCTAGCGCGATACCGGGCAGGCCGTCGACGCTCTCCGAGTTTTTGAGCTGCCAGTATGCCCGCATGCCGCCCTTGATTGATGCCGGGGCGAGGGTACAATCGCCGCAGTCGTGCGTCTCCAGGTACGCAGAATCGACGGCTTCGAGCTTGGCATAGTGGTCCTTGAGTCGGTCCCTGCAGATAGGGGCATGTGCGGGAACTGTCAGATCCTGTTGCGTGCGTTCATCTCACTGCACAGCTGGGGCCAGCTCCGCGAGATTGCACGGATTGAAAGACTGACCGGTCCTTGACGTAATCGTAAAATGGGACGCTGTACCCGCAGCTCGTGCCGACGCGTTCGATATCCAGCCAGATGACGGCGCGCGAGCCAGGTAAACGACGAGGGTCTCCTACTGGCAGCAGTTTGTTGTATTCGGGCGAATCCCGATCAAAGACCTTGCCGCGTCCAAACAGCCGACAGATCCGGGGCGGACCTTCGAAAGCGTGAAACACTGGAGGGGACACGAATCGGAGTCACCTGGTGTCGTGTACGAATGTGGGAGGGCAACGTAGACTCACTGATGGTGAGGCGCGCGTTGCCGGGTTCTCGCATGTGGCTGATCGTTTCATTCCCAGATCCGGTCATGTCTTGGTACCACACGGCATTCTTTGACACGATCTCAAGGCTGTCGTAGCCTGTCCATGTTCATGATCAGTTCGACCGGGTCGGCGCGAGGAGCCTCGAGTCAAAACGAGTCCGCTTGCTGACCTTTTGGCGAGACGTTGACGCTCCCTTGTCGGTCGAGCGGAGCCGATGCGACCCAGAACATCTTTTGTTCCCTGCCGCGAGCAAGCAAAAGGAGGAGACAGCAGATAAGCACTTAGCTGACGCCGGCAACTCCGAATGCGAGCGAGGGTTCGAGAGCATCATGCGAAGCGTGACGCCGGCTCACTTGATCCATTCGACCAGGTCCTCCGTCGGGATCTCGTCGTAGAAGTTACCCATCGGTGCGCGTGTGCCACTGCAGAGTAGGAGGAAGCAGAAGCGAGCGGTCAAGAAAGAGTCAGCGTTTCTGATCCGGCGAGCCGGCCGAGGTGCCGAGAGGCGTCGATCGGTCGGTCGGGCCGGAGGGCACCACATGCTGACGAAAGCAGAACTTCCGCGGAAAAACGCGCTTGTATGCAGCGAAGTCGGAGCTTATAGTTGAGTGCAACTACTACAACGCGAAGGGAGGAAGACCAATTCGGGTATCATCGCACGAAAAAAAGCAAAGCATCTACTGTACACGTCTCCCGCCCCCGAAGGATCACCACGTCCTCTCGGTCCCGTCGAACGACATGAACTTGCCGGCGTACTTGCCCGACTCGTCGTCGATGAACGTCAACAAACCCTTGATCGAGTCGTCGAGTTTGACGGGGGCCTCGTCCATGCCAAAGAACTGGGCGCCCGCGTTCCCCATGTCGGTCTGCGTGTGGCCGGGGCACAGCAAGACGACCGTCATCTTGTCCTTGTCGGCGTGTTCGCGGTGGATCCTTGCAAAGAGCGAGTTGAGTCCCGATTTCGAGACGGTGTATAAACCCCCGGTCATTTCGGCCGGCATGGTCGCGTCCAGGTTGGCCGCGATCGAACCCATCGTCGACGAGATTCCGTACACGCGCGGGGCGGACGAGGCGCGGAGGAGAGGGAGGAGGGCTTGGAAGATCCGGAGGGGGCCGCCGACGTTGACGTCGATGACGGTGTGAAGGTCGGCCGTCGAAACCTTTTCGACCGGACCCGATCCCGTCGATACGCCTGGCAGAGAAAGGGCGCCGTGGTAGAGCTCTCGTCAGCTTCACACGAGTCGTGGATTGAAGCCCGCGGACCTCGGGTGTGAGCTCACCCGCGTTGGCGATCAGGACATCGACCTTATCGGTGTACTTCTTGACTTCCTCGGCCGCCTTTTTCGCGTCCTCATCCGAAGTCACTTCAAGCTTGACGACGACGACCTTGCCCTTGTTCTCTTCGGCGAGCTTGTTCAACCGGTCGGCGCGAGCCGGGTCGCGAGCGGTCGCAAACACCAGGACGCCCGACCGGTTCGCGAGCGCTTCGACGAGGCCGAAGCCGATGCCGCGGTTCGCGCCGGTGACTGTGACCCAAGTCGGTATCTGGTCAGCTACATCAGAAAGCGGGAGCCTCAAGACGGGGAAAGGACCTCACCAAAGTAGACGGTAGGAGCCATTTGTAGCAGGAAAATCTGAGCAGGGCTTGAGCGGGAGAATGCAAGAGTGAGAGCAAGAGCGATGAGAACGAGGAAGAGAGAGAGTGCAAGAGCGCCTGTGTGAGCGGACAAGCCAGAAGGAACGCCCTGGAAAGTCTTCTAGGCGGAGGGGATGATTCAGCGACCGCGTTGATGTCAGCAAGAGCGTCCGTCGGCCGTCCCGATGGCCGGGTGCGGGGGTGGTTCCCTCCATTGTCCCGCGTGGCCAAGAGGAGTATGCTCGAGCCTCTATCGAGCGGGGCGGTGCCGACTCTGCCCGTGCGGGTATGTAGGCGGACACCAGAGGAGTGTGCAAGAGGCAGAGATGAGGGGCGCAGAATCTTCGAGGGAGGGCAGCGCGGCCGAATTTCCGGGTCCCGTCATGTTTTGCAGCGCTGCGCGTGCCCGAGTCCAAGTTGACCTGCTGGAAAGAGATCTTCCAATGTTGCGCAGGCGGCCTAGACGGAGACGAGGAAGCCCGGGAGAAAAGATGCACGATCAGGAGGGCTGCAATCGACCTAGACAGGCGTATCATCCTCTCGCGGGCTGTACCGGCGCGAGGAGGAGCTGTTGAAATGCGTTCGGTTGCGTTGCGAGTAAGTGAAAACGGAAAAGGTTACAACAGGGGAGGGAGAGAGTGAGAGAGAGAGAGAGAGTAGCGGGGTTTTTCAGAGGGGCGGCTGTGCGACGACTCGGAACCCTCGCTCGTCTCCTCGTGCGCGTTCCGACCCGACCCTGATGACGCTGTTGGGCCCAGCGGGTTCGACGATCCTGATCCCGCTGCCGCGTTTCCCTTGTCCCGGCCGGTGCCGCCAGTCGTGACTGGCCCACTGTTGGACCTCGGCGGCGGTGACGGCCCTGACTCCGACGAGTTCCTTGCACTTGACGAGGTAGCCTTGGTTGACGGACGAGATGGGGACGATGACGCTACTGAGGCGTTTCGAGAGTCCGAGGGCGGCGACGGTGGCTTTCACCTTGTCCGAGAGGTGCAACGGAGACCGGAGGAGCGTGACGAGGTAGTGCGACGGCTCCGACGGTACTTCTTGTCCTCCTGTTGAGGTCGCCTGGGTCGACCTAGTTGACGCGTAGCGCGGTGTAGGAGCGCGAGCAAGCGAGGCGAGGGACGGAGACCGAGACGGATTGGGAGCAGGACGGGGACTCGAGGACAACCTCGACGTCGACGCGACTGGCTGGACTGCTCGGTTGGCGAGTTGACGGTACATTACTCTGTTGACTTGGTTGGGCTGCTGGTCTCTGAGAGAGCTGGGGAGAGAGCGAGAGTGTGCACCGCTTTTCTCGTTGGCGGTGAAGTTTTTTTTCCGGCGCAGAGTCGCGAAACCGCGGTGCCAACCCTTCGGACTCCGCTCCCGCACCCCGCCAGCCCCTTGACAAGCACACTAGCTAGTCCTACACTGCACAACCATGGCTCCCAAGGCGAGTCTCTCTCCCTCTTGGTGCAGCGCAACCCTGTGGACCCGCCGAAACTAACGCCTCCTCTGAGCATCCTTCCTCCTTCGGTTGTCGCTTTCTCGTCTCCCCACGACGCCATGCACGCCACGTACGGCACAGCAGAAGAAAGGACAAAAGATGGATCTCAGCGCCTTCCTCGCTGACGAGAGTGAGACAACCCGGTCATTTGTCTCCTCTGCAATCGCAACCCTGACCCCTCCTCGATGTGCAGACACGGGCGGTTCCTGGGCGGACGAGATGGACACCCTCCCGACCGGTCGTACGTACTCGTACACGCTCGACCAGAGGGACGCTCGTCGCTGATCAAAGAGTGAATACTGCAGCGTCGGCCGGCCCCATGTTCGGAGACGAAGGCGCCCTCGGAGGTTCCCATCTCAGCCGCAACTTTGGCGGAGGAGCAGGTCGCGACGGCGAGTCTTTCTCCTTCCTCGCTCATGCCGGTTCTTTTGACAGAGCGCTGACGAAGAACCCCTCCCGGAACCACGCACGCATCGCCTCGCCGCAACAGGCCCCGGCGGGTTTGGTGGACCCCCCGGTCGGTTCGACGACCGCCCGCAGCGCGCAGAGGTCCCGATCCCGTCCGTCCCGCCCTTCACGGCGTTCGTCGGCAACCTGTCGTTCGAGACGACCGAGGGCGACCTCGAAGACTTTTTCGGAGGCCTCGGCGTGAGCTCCGCGCTTTCGCCCTCACTCTCAAACTTGGCAGGCCTGACCCGGACTTTGTGCTCGCGAAACGCAGGTCAAGTCGGTCCGGATGGCCGCTCCGAGCATGGAAGGCAAGCCGCGCGGGTTCGGCTACGTCGAGTTTGAAACCGTCGACGGCCTCAAGAACGCCCTGACCGCGACCGGGTCCGACTTGCAAGGTCGCACCGTCCGCATCTCGGTCGCCGAAGCGAAAGAGTCCCGGTTCGGTCGCGCCGACGAAGCGTCGACGTGGGAACGGAGCGGTCCGTTGCCGTCCCTCCCCGGACGGTCGGGCGGGTTCGGCGCGAGTCGGTCCGGCGGGTTCGGAGACCGTGCCCCGCTCGGTGGTGGCGGTAGTGGCGGGTACGAAGAGGTCGAGCGCGACGCCCCGCTCCGCGGTGGCAAGTTTGTCCCGTCGGCGGCGCCCGAACGTCGCGGGTTCTCCGGCTACGGAGGTCCCCGCGGAGGCGAGGGCGACCGCGCGCCGCGCGAACCGTACGTCGAAGTCGAACGGGACGCCCCCGTCCGTGGTGGCAAGTTTGTCCCGAGCGAACCTGCTTCCTCGGGTCGGAGGATGTTTAGCGACCGTGAACCGAGTCGCGCCGATGAGGGATCGTGGGAACGGAGGGGCCCGAGTGCGCTCCCGCCGCGCGGTGCGGCCGGCTTTGGAGGTGCTGCCCGTAAGTTCCCGGAAACCGCGAACGGGCCTGATTTTGGGAACCTTGTGAACGTGCGATTGATCTCGGCGCCCGTTTGTTCTTGCAGCCTCGGACGCCGCGCCGGCCGCTCGTCGTCCGCTCCAGTTGTCTGCCCGCTCCGCCGCCGATGCGTCGACCGACTCGTCTTCGACCGGTAGCGCCGCTCCGAGTTCGCGCGCGAGCCCGTTCGGCGCCGCCCGCCCGATCGACACGGCCGCCAAGGAGCGCGAAGTCGATGAGAAGCTCGCCAAGCAGCGCGCAGAGGCTGCTTCCGCCCAAGAGGCGCGCAACAAGGAGCGCGACGAGAAGAAGAAGGCTGCTGCCGCCACCGAATCGCCCGCTGCTGCCGCTGCGGAGAGCAAGTCGGACGGCGCGTGGGTCCGCAAGGGCCCGTTGCCGCCTTCGTCGCAGCGATCCAACTCGCACGGCAGTCACAACAAGGCCAAGTCGCCTTCGTCCGAGTTGCCGCCGGCCGTCCCGGTCGTCAACTCGGTCCCGTCCGCCGCGCAACGCAAGGATGGGTTCAGCTACTCCAAAGCGGCAGGCAAGACGGAGGGAGGTGACGTCGAGCAGGTCACCGAGGGCGTCGAGCAGACCAAGCTCGAATAGACGGCGCGCGTGTACGTGCGAAATCCTCTCTCGTGGGGTTACCGCCTCGCTTCTGTCCCGACTGCGCAGTCGGGGGGCCAGAATCTCTCGGGGCGATCGGTCCCACCCTTGTTCGTAGTGTTTCCTGTACAGTAGGCGAAAATAACACTCTCTCGCGCAAAGGGAGTGCCGTGGTTTCCGGTCGCAGGTTTCCAGCGAAGAAGGTGGGAAAAAGGAGTCTCGACGCTCAGGCCCCCGAGCCCTCTTCCGCCTGCGCGACCCCGTCCTCTTACCCTCCAAACGCGCTGCTATATCGAGGATGGCCCCTGCCAACATCGACACTGACGCTTCCGACCTCTGGCCGGCCATGCCCGCGCTCGTCGCCGCTCCGCCGCCACCGCCGTTTCCTTTCCTTCGCCTCCCCGACAAGGTCATCTTGAGGACTGCGGACCTCTTGATGGGTTACGACGCGTTCAATCCGCATCCGGCGAGTCGCTCCCTCAAGGGCTTGGCGATGGCGAACCGCCGGTTGCGCAGTTTGTTGCTCCCGCTTTGCTGGAAGGCGAGTCCTCCGAGTCGCTTCCGTCCGAACGGCTGGCTGTACTGAATCGGCCGGCTCACGGGAACGCGCAGGTTGTAACTATCACTGGACACGTCCGCAAGCACAAGGAACAGACCGGCGCGGTCCTCCGTCGACATGGCCACCTCGTCGAAAACATCCTCGTCGTGCTCGACTCGACTCGCCCCGTCATCTTGCATGAGCTCCAACTCTGCTCGGTCTTGTGCGAGAACGTTCGCACTTTGAACGTCCTGCCGCCGGCAAAGAGAGGGCGCGGACAAGGTCGTGGTCGTCGCGGCGGCGCGAACGGCAACCTCGGCCAGGCCGACGAGTCTCGCTCGGTACAGGAGATGCTCCAACTCCTCCAAGCGTTCGCGCCGGCCGTCGAAATGCTCAACTTCAAGGTGTTTGAACCGTTCCGGACGTCGATCGTCGGGCTCGGCGCGTTCCTCGCAAAAGCGCCGCGCCTGCGGACGCTGGTCCTCGGCGTCCGCAGCGACGAGCAGCTCCGTCAGCACGAGGCGGACCTCTTGGTCGAGAACCTGAAATGCGGCGGCGGCGCAGTGCGCGACTTGACGCTCGCGCCGAAAGCGATCCACGCGCTCGCCGACTCCACGATTGCCGATTTCGACTTGGTCAACTTGACGCACCTCCGCCTGACGCACGACGGCGTCACCTCGAACCGCTTGCGCAAAGTCCTCGTCCGCTTCAGCGACCGACTCGAGTTTGTCGCGTTCACAGGAAACGGCGTCGATTACGACGAGCACTACCCCAACGTGATGCGCATGCAGTTCCCTCGCCTCGAGACGGTCGAGTACTGGCGGAACCAGAAGAACAAGATCCTGCACCGGCTGATCGACTCGCGGTCGCCCGTCAAGACGTTCCTGATCGCCGACGAGCAGAGCGGGACGCTCGACGAGGTCAAGTCGTTCGTCGCGCACCAGCGTGTGCCGACCGTCGATCGGGTCTTTATCAAGTGTGGGAAGCCCAAGACGTCGCGACTGCAAATGGTGTGGATCAACGGGACGACGCCATACAAGACCACGGTCCGCCAATACGAGCGCTGGGGACGAGACGCGCGAGTCGCCGTCTTTGAAGGCTGGTGATGCGTCGCTTTGAAGGTAGATACGTCGCTTTGCATAGTCTGTACACAACAAAGTGGTGCCGAAAGGGATCGAGGGGAGAAGGAAGAGCACGGGGTTCATGCTTCGGAGGGGACGGTGGCGGGCGCGCTGGCGGCTGGCGTGGAAGAAGGTGCGCCGCTCATCAAGTCGGACAGGCTCGTCTCGAGCGAGTCGACCCTCGTCGAGAGCGAATTGACTGTGTGTCCATGTCCGTCAGTGCGATCCGAAGGGCCTAGAGAGTGGGCGAGTCGCGAGCGCACGCCTGGAGAGGACGTCGGACGAGAGCGAGTCGAATCGCGCCTCGAGGTCGTTCAAAAGGGTGTCGACCTGTGAGGCGCGTAGCGGCACAGAGGTCAGACTCTTCCGACAAAGCTCGATTGTAGCGCGCGTCCCGTCGGTCCGGCTCACAAACTGGGTCAACTCGAGCGGACTCGTCACTTCGGCTTTTGCGCCGTCCTCGAGCAGTGACGTCGACGTTGTCGTCCCGCCGTTGTCGACAGGTCCGAGTCCCAAGTCTCCTGCTCCCGAGACGCCCAGTCCGATCGAATCGGTGCCCGGTGCGGTGGCGAACGACGATTTGCTGAGCGCCGGCGACGCGATCGACGACGAGCCGAGCGGGGGAGTCTTTGTCGAACTAGACAGCGTAGGGGACGGTACGAGCGGAGACGAGAAGACCATCTCGAGTGCAGAGGCGTCGAGAGTGCGCGTATAGCCAATCGAGAGAGCGTAGTACGGCGGGAGAGCAAGCACAATCGCTCGGCGAGTTGGTTCAACTTTCTGCGCATGAACCGACCGCGGTCCTTCGTAGTGAGCGCTTCCTAGTCGCAGTCCGCTGCAGAGACTGATCGATCTCTTTCCGCCAGCAGCGCGGCCGGAGAAGCGCTATACGGCAGATGGGCCGGCCTCATCCCGCCGTCGTGTCCCGCTCGCGCCTCTTCTTCGCTGGCTTGCTCGCTTCCCTCGTGGTCGTGCTGATGTACAAGCATGCTAGCTGCTTGGCAGATCTCGCCCGGTCCGCTACAAGTCAGTGGCAGCCAATACGGAGCAATGTCGAAGCTGCCCGGAAGCGGCAGAGTCAGCCACTCGATCTCGCACGGGACGACGCGTTCGAGCCGAAACCGAGGAGACGAGACATGACACCGTTGAGTCGGCGGGTCTCGACCAGGAGGAAGCGGGCCCTCGTCGACCCGGCGACTGGCACCGCCGCAGGACCGGTCGCCATCACTGCAGCGCTCCCGTCGACCGATTCGCTCTCACAGCGGTTCATCTCGACGTACGATGGCTTCTTCAACTCGCTCACCGCGAGTGCAGAAGCACTCCTCGCCGAGAAGATCACTCCGGAGCTTGCAAAGCGCGCCGCCGGCGTTCCCGGAACGGGGATCTCGTCCGCGAAAGAGGCCGAGAGCCTGCAAGCCTACCTCGACTGCGTCGCTTCGACGGGCGAATGGGTCCACGATCCACGTGGGACGTCCCTCGCGGGGTCTCGGAGCGGTTTGACCGTTCACAAGCAAGAATCACGGCACGCCGCCTGCGACAAGCGGTACTACAAGGCGAGCGGAGCCTCGACCTCGGACGCCTCGGGCTCGTCGACTCGAGTACCCACTTCAGAATGGAACGTCCGCGAGTCGCTCAAGTGGACGTGGCACGCCTCGCCGACCTGCGAAGCGCTCGCCCCGTCGTCCCTCTCGCGCTCTTCCGCCGCCCGCTCGTCCAGATCGCATCTCCCTTCGCGGCGCCGTCTGTGCGAGCTCCTCGCGCGCAAGTCGACCCTGCTGCTCGGCGACACGACCCAGTACAGCCTGCACGACCTGATCCTCGACTGGACGACAGTCCGGCCGCAGAGTTGCTACGGCGATCTGTACTGCATGCAGCACGTGCTGTGCGAGGACGTCCTCGCCGTCCCGGAGGGACGGGCGCACGAGGTCGAGAACTGGGAGGTCGACGACCGCATATACCATCGATTGCCACTCCCGCCGACGATGCCGCCCGGCGGGACCAAGCTGCAAGTCGGCCGGGCAATCGATGCCTCGTCCGAAACCTCGGGTCGCCCGGATGGAGATGGAGAAGCCTCCTCTACTATGAACGACCTCGCCAAGCGCGGTCCGTCTATCAAAGAAGGCGACGCCCTCCTCCGGTACCGCCGGACCGACGGACTCCGCCCTGCCCGATCGCAAACCCGACCTCTGTACCGCGCGCCTCCAACCGACGTACGGGAATACAACCAACAGTGGCTCGCCGACGCGCGACGGTCCGACTTGGTCATCCTGAACAAGGCACCGTTGCCGTTGCCGAGAGAAGGGTTCAACTTGACTTTCGACGCGTGGGTGCGGGACTTTACGGCACAGTCGAACGGAGCGGTGAGCGTGGAGGAACGGGCGCTCAGAGTCGTCGAAGCGGCGCGGGAAGTGACGGAACTAGTCTGGCTCCCCGAACTCGTCGAGGCGCTCAAGGCAATCCGGGCCCCGCCGAGTCCGGCGGACGTCCTCACGCTGTACCGCGGTGGCTGGCGGCAACACGCCGACTGCGCGGCGGCGTCGCTTGGCGTCGAGGCGACGGCACGTCCCCCGACTTCAGCAGGCGACGGACCGCCGCCGCATCTTTCGCCGCCAACGCTCGCGTCCCTCTTGATGCGCAGGTCCCCCTCTTCGGACGAGCTCGAGTTGCAACCGCTCCACATCGCGTATCACAATACGCAACTCGTGTTTCAGAACCACCTCGCTCGGACCGTCATTTTGCCAGCGTTCAGGATCCCCTTTCTCGACCTCGAAACGCCGCTCTCGATCTGGCGCTCCGGCATGGTCGGCTCGTCGGTCGCGTCTCCGTTCCAAGCTCTCCTCGGCGCGCACGGCGGCCAGACGGTCCTTTCTCCGGCAAGGCGGGGCTTGCGGAGCCCGGCGAGCGGTGACTGTACAAGGTACTGCTTCCCTTCGCCTGGACTCGCGATCGAGCGGTTCTTCCTCGGTTCGATGGCGACAATCCTCGAAGCGGGCTGGGCTGGCTCAACCGAGCGCGAGCAGGCGTGGGTCGGGAACGGGTTTACGACTTTGAAGGACCGCGTCGGGTCTCGAGTCTGAAGAGGGGAACGCGCGCATCGTGAGAGCTGGACTCTCCCCGACTGTTTTGCGGTAGTGTTGTCATTCTCATCTCTGCATTTGCACGTGAAATAGGGTTAGAAGAAAGGCGACCTCGGTCGACCGATCCCGCTCGCGCAGCGTTGGGAAGGCTCTTTGTCGTGGAAAAGCCACCTCGTGCACTTTTTCCGCCGTTTTCTCTCGCTCCTGCGCTCTCAAAGTCACGCACCCAGACAAACAGATGGCCTCTATGGAAGCAGGGTTACTTGTCCTGACGTCGTTCGTCGCTGGGATCGTCGCGCACGCCGTTTGGCAGATGCACCGCGGCGCGACGCAAGTCGGTTACCCAAACAAGGAGGGCACTCCGCCCGAGCACGAGCACGAGCACGAGCAAAGCTCGCCTGAGCTCCTCGAACACCCGAGCGAGATCAAGGTAACGCTTGCGAGGCCATTCTTTCCTCGCCGAGAGGCTAGGCTGACTCCCCGAAGCGGTCTTGTTGCGGTCCCCGCAGCACCTCAACGCCTCGCACGCCGGTCAGCCAATCCCTCTCCCTCCTTCGCCTGCTCTCCCGCCTCTCTTGAGCACGACCTCGAGCCCCGCGGTGTCCCTCTCGGTCCCGGCCGACGTGACCATCTCGCACCCCTTGTCGTCACCGTCGTCGCCGATGCAGACGCCCAACATGCTCTTGACGCCGCCGCCCGAAGCGTGGATCGGTCAGCCGGAGGAGACGCTCGCCAAGGCGGGAGCGACCGACAGCTGGGGGGAAGCGGTCGACCACATTGAAGGCGACGAGGGCGAGCACATCTGAGCTTGTTGGGGGCAAAGGATCCACGGTCAAGAGCCGATAGGCTGCGACGGCTTCCTCGGGAGAAAAAGTGACTCTGCGGGTGTTCGGTGTTGTGCTTGGGACGGTACTGCATTTCAGGGCTTTGGAAAAAAGTGGGCGGGAGTGTTTGAGCAAGCGAAGCGAGAGGTATTCACAACATGGAGTCGGCGGAGAAGCGCGTTGGGGAGAACTGAAAGGGTAGAAGCGACACGACCGGGCTCAGTGTGCGCAAGCGTTCGAAGAGATCCATCTGCAGGCGCTGCTCGCCGAGCCAGCCAGCCTTTTGAGCTGCTCAGGCACTCGCCTGCGCGGGCGTCGGCGTTCCGGGCTGCGTCGAGTCTTGCATGCCGGCCTGTTCCATGCTCGCCATCGTCCTCTGCTTGGCGTTCGCGGCGGCGTGGTCCTTCGCGGCGGCGATCGCCTCCGAGTCGGTCGTGGCGAGCGTGTGCGCCGTCTCGATCGAGTCGACGGGCGCGCGGAAGATCGCGTGCGGGTGCGGCATGTCCTTGCGCGAGGTCCAAAAGTCGCTGTTGTACGACGTGAGCTGCACGCCGGGTGGGAGCGAGAATGTCAGTCGGCGAGTCGACGAACGCATGACCATCCATGCGCGGCTGAATGACGAGGTCGCCGTCCCCGACTTCAGCCCGCAATCCGTGAGTGCCCGTCGTGCCGACTGACCTTGGTGTTGGTGCCTTGCTCGGTGCGGTTCCACGGTTCCGGGTTGACCTTCTTGCGGAGGATCACGTCGGGCGAGTTGCGCAAGTAGTGACTCGCAAACGCGAGCGCGCCGACGACGCCTCCACCGACGGCGACGCTGTAGACCGGGAACGAGTCGGGTCAGTCGCAAACCTCGGAACACCGCGTTGCAGCTGAACAGTATCGGCTTCCGATAGAGGCGGCAAGAAAGCTGGGGGATACGGTGCGGAGAAGAAGAAAGAGGGAAATTGCGGGGATGCACTCGATTCGTCTTTGAGCAAACTCACACGAGAGGGGTCAAGGAAGGGTCACGGCGGAGCAGGCGAGCAACAGAAGACATCGTGTGTAGAGTTATGCTAGGGTGGGTTCGGTATGCGCAGAGGGAGAGAGATCAGAGAGACGCACGGCGCGAGTTCCCCGTCTTTCGGCCCCACTTTGGCGCCTCGTCGCGCTGCCCCCTGTCCGTTTTCTCGCACGCAAGCACAAGGTCGTATGTACAGCTAGCGTTCGCACTGCAGGATAGGACTGCTACTCGGTGTGGAAATCATAAGGCAACCACTTGCCCTCGTACGTAATCCGGACCGTGTCGGCGCCCTTTTTCTGAATCTTTTCGACCTGCCGCGAGCAGCGCGGACGATTGAGCGTCAGCCTACGCTCTTGCGTCTAGACCCGAGTGCAGCAGGGCAACTCACCTTGGCAGAAAAATTGATGGCCGACATGCTGCAAGCCGAGCTGGATCAGCGCCACCCTTCTTTCTCGCCTCAGCGCGATCTTCTCGATGAAACTAGATGCGCACATCCCGTCGCCAAACTTCTCGTGGATGCAGCTCTTGATCGCGTAGCCGTACACGCCGACGATCTCGTACAAGCGGTACAGCGTCGGGTCTTGCGGCGGCATCGGTCCGAGTTGGCCGCGGTCCGGGTACCAGTGCTCGTGGAAGTGGTCGTCGAGCTGCGGGCGAGCCAGTACGGATTTATGGGCAGAGTTAGCTTCAGGAAGTGACCCAGACTAGTGTGTGCTGCATTCCCATGGCGCAAGAAGTAGCAGCGCCTAGCAGGGGAAAAACGGAAAGCGACTCACGCTCGACATGTCCAACACGCTGCCCAGCTTCTGCACTTCCTCCTTTGTCGGTTTGGCCTGCGTGACGTGTGAATCCAAGGTCAGAAAGCCTCTCGAGGTGGATACTGCCGCGAGGAAACGTCGTCAAGTGGACTCGCCTGTCCGTAGAAGAGGGCGGCGACCCAGATCTCGTCCCGTCCAAGCTTTTGCGCGATCTGCTCAAAGGTCATTCCTGATCGCCGCAGATCCCGCAGTTAGTAATCGAAGTGAGCCCGCGGAAAGCGAGGCCAGGTTGGAGCGCGACGAGGTTCGTGACCTAGCCCTCCGCTGACGGCAAAAGGTCCGCTTCCTCCCCGATCCGTTTCTCGCTACTCCCGAGTACTCAGAGAATGGTCTCACCTGAGCGAGCCTTTGCTTCGAATAGCGCCTGTGTCAGGAAGCGAGATCAGTGGGGATAATCGAAAGCGAAAGCGCGGCCCGTCGTCATCGTTATCGTCGCGCCGCTAGGAAGATAGGACCGACCTTGTGCACGTCGGGAAGCGATTCGATGGTAGGCATGATAGCGACGGGGAGGTTAGCGAGTTTCGGGAGAGAGCGTCGTAAGCAGGTCTAGCGGCAGGGAAGGAGCAAGCGATAAGCTGCACAAGTTGCGCGGAGTCGAGTCCGACTCGGAGCCGACGCGATTCAAAGTGGGGAAGGAAAGTAGCGACGGATGAACGGCCGGCTTGGATCGGGATGTAGCATCACAGAACTCAGCAACTTGGCATACATAATCAGCTGCAAACACCGTCCCGGAGACGAGAAAAGAAAAAGAGAGCTTGTACAGAGAAGAAAACCTCGTCATTCTCTACGAGTGCTGCGGCGGATCGGCGTGCATCCACTCGCGGACGTTGTTGATGCGCTGCTCTTCCTTCGACAACTTCGGCGCGTGCGGTGGGAAGACTGTGAGATCTTGAAGCGCACGTCAATCAGCGTTTCGAGTCGTAGCGCATTAAACGCGACCATTTCGCCGATGATGAGCGGGCCGGAACTCACGGATCCGCATCGTACTCTGCACGCCCTGCTTGAAGCTGTTTGACCGCTTCCGTACCAGACTCGTCCGGCGATGAGGTTGCACGCGCACATCCGCGGAGCGGTTTGTCCCCTTTTCGCCATCTGAGGACGTGGGCGCCTCCGCCGGCCGACTGCGAGTCAAGCCCGACACAGGCGGCGGACGTCTCGCTTTCGGACGGGTCGGTGAGGCGGTCGTGGCTGGACGAGCCTTTGCGTCGAGAGGAGAAGGTTCGGCGGACGAGAGCGAACGGAAGACCGGTGCCGGGGCTGGAGGTGGGACCTTGCCGGGCCCGGCGGCGCTGGCTGGGTGCGTCGGAGTCTCGAGTTCCGGCGCGAGATACTGTGCTGGCTCGACCATGGCGGGCGCTACCGGCGCTGGCGAGGCGCGAGACCTGCTAAGCTTGCGAGGACGCCGAATTGGAGGAGGGACATCGCCAGTTGCAGATGTGCTCGAGCTCGTCGTAAGACCTTGCCGCGGCGATGTCGGTCGTCGATACTCGCGCGGCAGAGATGGCTTGGGCAACTTGATGTTCTCGACACTGTCGTAGGCTGCAACGTGCGTGTCGACGCGGCGCTTGAGCGAGAGGCCGCGCTTGAAGAGAGCTGCCGCTTTGCGAACCGCAACGGAAGGCTGGGCTGCCGTTGGAACAGGAGGCTCGCGGACCGGTTCGGGGTTGTCAGCGCCGAGTGCGGTCGGGTCGAAGGAAGAAACGACGTGTCGCCGAACTCGGAGCGAGTCGGCCGCAGTAGAGTCGGAAAGGAGCTGGAGATAGCGATCGGCACTCTGTATGTAGCCGGTGAGTGAACGGTTACCACGGCTCTCTTGGAGGCAGAGGTCACGACTAACCTCCTCGTCGAGATCGTTTGCCCAGTCGAGTTCGGTTTCCACGTCGTGGAGTTCCGCTTGGAGACCTTCAATGGTGGCTTCCTGCTGTATGAGGATTGTCGCGTACCTGCGCGAAGCCGTGGTCAATTCTTGTAGGTCCTCCTTTCCGGGCTCGGTCGGCGGTCGGCGGGCTCACTTTTCTCGCAAAACTGCGAGGTTCCGATCGATCTCCCGTAGCTGCAGCGCGAAGAAGGCGTCAGATTGCAACAAAGAACGCTTCGGACGGAAGGTAGCTTACCTCCTGCTCCCCCTGCTCACGTTCCCGAGCGTATGCTTCGCCCTTCTTCCGCTCGCGCTTGATCGCTTCGCTCAGCTGATTCAAGACGAGGTCCTTGCTGACGCTACCCGTCGAGTCCGAGCTAAGCTTGCGCACACGACCGGACCCGTGCGAGACGATGCGCTTCGTCGACGAGTTTGGGTCTTCAGGAGAGGCGGGTGTCGTGCGGTTGAAGCCGGCAATCGGCGGCCTTCGAGATGGTTGCTTGCGGAGCGGTTCCGTCGGTAACATCTCGGCGGTCGTAGATTCGGCTGGCTGTGCTCTAGTGATAGCAGCGAAAGGCGATCCGAGCCCCGCACCGCTCGCACGGCTTAGGCTCTCCTTCCGCTTGTCCGCCTCGGCGGGGCTCTCGACCTTCTCTTCCTCCGACGCTTGCCGAGTGAGCTCGTAAATACTCATACGACGAGTCGTGGGCGGCAAAGGGACTGGCGAATGGATCTCGACTTCGCTCGTCGAAAGGCGCGGAACGGGGACGCGCGGGATCGAGTGCTGGCCGCTGGATGTGCTCGATGGGACCGGGCTCACTTTCGCCGTCACTTGCTCAGCGAACGGTGCCCGCATTATGGCGTCGAGCAAAAAGGTATCGCCTGTCTCGGTGCTGAGCCCGCCGTCGGTCCTGACGGCAACGCGTTCGCGAATGTCGACTTCGCCGGCTCGCTCTTCGGCGTCGTCGAACTGGGCAAAGTTGTCCGCCTTACGCATAGCTCGTTGCGCCATCTGACTCGCGAGCAAGCGTGCACCCGCTTTGGGGCCGATGGCGGCCGACGAGCCCTGTTCGAGGGACGGCAAACCACGCGGCGGGCGGTGGTCGACCGGTTGACGTGGCGGTACGGCTGGGAAGGACGCTGCGAGTTCACCGACGATGCCGACCGGCTCAAAGTCGGGCGGGAACGGGGTCGAGTGACGCGAAGTCATCACACCGGCTGTGGAGGAGGTGCCGACTTGGTCCGAATTCGAGTACGAGGCCAGCTCAGGCGAGAAGACCGCCGAGGTCGCTACTGCGCAAGTGGGGAGGCGAGTAGGATCGTCGCCTATGTGTGATCCAGTCGATGTCGGTGGAAGGGAGGACAAGGCCGTCCGGAAGGTGGCGGGACTCGAAGCGCTAGTCGCGGTCTGGCCGTCTTCGCCGACCGGTTCGATCACGTTCGACGCGCTAGATGTGGGGCGTGCGTCGCTCGACGTCGGGGTCGACGCGAGAGAAGGAGCAGTAGTGACGGTCGAGTCTGACCAAGCGGAGCGAAGGACGAGCCTGGCGTCCTCGTATGGCATGCAGAGCAGAGACAAAGACGAAACGCAGCACGGCAGCAAAGCCCAAGCGGACGCGCGGTCGATAGCGAAATGGCGGGTCGAGAGGACCGAGCGCTCAAAAGACTCCTATTTCCGGCAGACGGGCCGGTCGTGAGGGTCGGTGCGGCGGCTTTTTGAGGCATAGACCGGCACAAGGCCTCATATCGCTTCGTACTTGATGTCGTCAAGTACGAGTGAAGTACGGGAACTTGCGGAGACTCTGGCATTCTTGACGAGCGAGACAGCAGTTTCTTCTTTTCCCCACGCGATCTAGCAAAGCGGCCAGTAGTCCCTTAGCCGCGCGAGGTGGTGCGTGTGAGGTTCAGACCGTTCAGCACGCGTGACCAGCGGCGGCTGAGCGGCGGTACAGCATGGTCTCGTCCTGCCTGCGGCGGCGAGACCGGCGGCTTCGGTTGAGTCCCGGGACTCGCATAGTCCGACGCGGGCAAGCCGGGCGTCGCGCCGTCCTGCCACGACGGTCGCGAATGCTGCCCGATCGGCGACGTCGGCCTCTCACGCGTCCCGGCGGTGCGGTCGGCGAGCGTTTCGAGGCGGTCGTTTGGTCCACGTTCGTGTCCGGGCGTGAGGGGAGGCGAAGCGGGAGCGAGGTAACCGTAACCGGCGACGATCGTCGGCTGACGGGCGGCGTCAGAGCGGTCAAGAGCGCCTGCATGGCGCTCGTATTCGCGTGACAGTTCGGCAGGACGTCCCGGACCGTAATCTGACGAAAAGGGACTGCTGCCGCTCGACTGGAGCAAGTCGAGGTACGCCTCGGCTTCGGCTTCGTCGACGTGCGCGGCGTCGTCGAGGGCCTGCCTCGCACGCGCGATATCGCGACGCAGGTTCGAGATGGTGGCGGCGTTGGCGAAGCGTTTCGCTTTGAGGCGGATTTCCTCGTCGAGGAAATCGCGGTGTTTCGCTTCGACCTGCACGTCGGAGATCGGGAGTGAGAACGAAGGGCACCCGCATACAGCTGACAGTTTGGCGGGCTCGTAGAACGGCCGTAGTCGGCAGAGAGGGCAACGCCTGGCTCACCTGATCCTCGACTTTGATCATCCGCTTCGCCTCGAGTTCCGCCTCGGCCCTCGCGCGCTTGAGCTCTTCCGCGAGCGCATCGAGGAGTGCTTTTTTGTCTGTACGAGTGCGCGAAGCAGTCCGTGTGCGATTCGTGGCCGTGGCCGTGTTGGGTGACGTCGACGGCGGACTGAGCGGGACCGCAGACCGCGGCGGGGCGGCGCCGGCGGGGAGCGAGGGCATGGCTGGTCGTAGCAAGGGCACGTATTTCTTGCAAGCACCCTGAGCGGATCAGGCGGTGCAGCGCACAGAGGTGGAAGTGTAGAACGCGAATCTCCTCTCCGCTTCGCCTCACGCCTTGAAGGGATTCGCTCTACGAGAACTACGACCGGTATAACGACCACGGAATCGATCTCTGCGTGTCACCAGAAACTCGCTCCGTACGCTCCACGCGCTGGTTTACGCCGCCTCTGCACTCACCAGTCAGATCTTTGCAGCTATGCGCACCAAGCTAGAGCAGAGCGCAGCTGAACCAGCGCATGCCAATGCATCTCCAGCTCGCGTAGTCAGGCGACCGCGGCCTCCGCCGCCGCGCCCTCCGCCGCCGCGGATCTCGAGCATCTTCGAGTCCGACGAGCTGATGCTGCGGATCGCCACCGAAGTCGCCGCAGACAAGGGATCCGTCGGAACCGGCTCCTGCACCGTGAAGGAGATACGCCATAGCATACACCTGTACGGAACCCGAGTGACGAGGCTCAGCGTGGTGAACCAACGTTGGTACAAGGTCTGCATGCCGCTCCTATGGAAGGTCAGCCTCTTCTGCCAACGCTTTGCCTGGCACCGGCAATAGTAACGTTGACACGAGAAACTCTGCAGTCGATCGCTTTAAGTCCTTGGCACGATGCGGACCGCGCCGGGACCCGCAAAATGCTCGCAAAGTTTCGAACGTCGATCAAGACCATCTCGGTCAAATTCGATAACCCGACGCGCGATGAAGCCGAGTGGACCCGCGATACCTTGAGCTCCCAGGCCGTCAAGCTCGTCCACAACGTCGAGTTCTCGATCGCTGTCCAACGGTACGGCAGCGGAGTATTCGAAACGGCCGCCGTCATTGTCAGAACAGTTGGACAACGACTCAAGTCCCTCGCTTTCAAGCTCGATTGCGATTCTGACCCGGCCGAGGGATACCCCGTCATCGCCGAAATGCTCGACTACACGCCACAGCTCGAGCAGCTCACCGTCCGCGTCCGTTTTCACCCCGGCCGTGACGACGCGTTCCTCCGGAGGGATTACCACGGCTACCACCACGAACGTCTCGTGCGCAGGGCTCGCGCGTGCAAGATCAAGCGCGTCGCGATCGGAGGGCTCGGCGCATGGATGGAACCGGAGTATGATAGCGACGGCAGCGTGTGAGCAGACGCGCTGGCCCGGGCAACTTGGGTCCGACCTGTAGTCGTACTCTGCACAACTCTTGTGCCAACTGCGCAGCACAAGATGGGCCGAGCCGCTTTCTCAGGTACGTCCCAGTGTCGCCGACCTCGCTCGCGTAGTCTGTCGTCCTTCGTTTTCAGAGATTGCAAAAGGTCGACTCGCAAAAGCGCAATGCTAGCTATCCTCGCGTGCCTCTTGTGCTGTAGTACTGAGCCCGAGAAGCCAGAGCCGCGAGGTACGATCGCTGGGAACAGGACCAGCCGTACTGGGCCGTACTGGCGTGAACAGAGACGGGACTGCGGAAGGACGGCAGGCACCCCCACTTTTCGGGCGATTCGGGCTGCTTCAGCCCGGGGGGAAGGGCGTGTCCGTCGTCGCTCACACCTGAGCCAGCCTCTACAGCTCAGTGTGACCCACCACGATGCGCAGAAAGTCCGCGACCCCTGCGCACAAACTCTCTGCTCCGGCGACCCGGCGGCGCATCCCACCGTCGGCGTTTGGTCGGCTGACGGACGAACTCATCACGCGCATCTTCAAAGCGGTCGAGGCGCTCGACCATCCCGACAGCGACGATAGGGACCCGTGGGCGGAACTACTTTACGGTCCGCGTCTCTACAAGACCAGGCGGTCGCCTCTCACGCGAATCAATCGGCGCTGGTACAAGGTCTGCACGCCAATCTTGTGGAAGGCGCGCTTTCTTCCGCACTTGTCCTGCCCGCATGCGTATCGCAGCCGCTGATGGCACCGAACGTCGACAGTCCATCATCCTGAAACCTAACAACTCGGATCCGAAATGGGTCGCCGGCGTTCTCGACAAGTTCAAACCCAAGATCAAGGACTTTCTGATTCTCGTCGAGAACCCATCGGAGCAGGACGTCGATTGGATCTGCGACGTCTTCAGTGAGACTCAAAAGATGCCGATGCGCTCGTTGTGCTTCGACATCTCCGTGGAAGAGTGGCAAAGCGGTTACTTCGAGCGGGCGGCAGACCTCGTCCGTTTCGCCGCAGACGAGGTGGAAGCACTCTCGTTCGATCTCAGTTACGACGATTCCGACACGGCAGAAGGGTACCCAGTCATCTCCGACATGCTCGACACTACGCCGCGGCTCAAGCACCTCACGGTCACCGTCGACTACACCGTCGGCCGAGGGGTGGAGCCGCTCTCGGAGGAATACCACGGTTGGCACCGCGAGCTCCTCGTCGAGAAGGCGAAGAAGAAGCGCCCGAAGCTCAAGACCATCGAGATCGACGGTCTCGAGCCGTGGATGGAAGGCGGAGGCAGCGAGTATTACGACCCCATGGGCAATTGGTGCTGAGCGATCCCTGGCCATCCATTTCCTTTGCTGCCGCGGTGCTGTACCTTCCTCCTCGCCGTGTAAAGGACTACCTTATCGCAGCGGAAGCGGGCGCCATGGAAGATTTTGGGATGAGCACGCTGGTGCTGGGGCTCAAGAAGGAGAATGCGCCGACTTCGAGGTGTCGGAGACATCAGCCAGCGACGTGGGGGCACATTACCAAGCTGTGGTGTTTGTCATATACACCACAACCCCGAGCCTCAAAGAATTGAAAGCCAGATTTGCGCAGCCTCGCATCGCCGCAGCCTCTCTTTCGTTTCCGCACCTCTCGAGCTCCCCGCGCACGCGTCCCTCTAGCTTCGCACCGGAGCCTGCACTTGAGGGCCTGCACGCCATGTCGAACCCCTCGACCGTCGCCGTGTTTCCTTTCGACCGCCTGCCGGACGAGTTGATCGAAGCTATCGCTCGCTGGGTCATCGCCGCTGATTGGGACTACGCGCGCGATCGGGTCAGGTCGCACAGACGCTACTGCTCGATCATGACTTGCATCAGTAAGCGTTGGAACAGGATCGTCTCGCCGCTGCTGTGGATGCTATGGCTTCCGGCTCGGTCCCGGTGGAAAGAGGCGCTCACAGTCACGCCGCCGCAGTCCATCACTATCCGCCCGCCCGACGAGAAGAGAGGGCCCGATCCAAGCGAGATTGGCGGCATGCTCAATCAACACGCCGCGAGATCCGTACACTGCGGGTCGTGTGCGTAGAACCGACCGGTCGGCAGACGAAATGGCTTCTCGCCCTCTTCGACCATGCCAGAGATGCCACCTTTACGGCTTTTTCCCCCCACTATGAGGAATCTCACTGGTGCGACTGTTACACAAGCTCGGAGGACAGCTACGAGGCAGACGAGCGGATCGAGCGCCTTGCAAACTGCATCGCGGGCGAAGTCGAAGACCTCCACTGTTCCTTCCAGTGCTGGTCCGGGTGCAGTCGTCCCGACCTGAGTTATGCTCTAGTCGAAGACCTGATCCAGCGTATGTCGTGTCTACGCCGTTTGACGGTCAAGGTGGACCGCGATTGGCCTCAGGACGAGCGCAAGGACGACGAAGGCGCAGACGAAGTCGACGACGACCTGGCAGCCTACCGCTCCCTCCTTCAATACGCCAAAGCGCGGCAGCTCGAGCGCCTCGAGGTGCAAGGTGCCAAGGCCTGGCTGACGACGAGTCAGGACCGGCGCGCATGATCAGGCGGTGCGGTCGCGGCGAGCATGAGCCGGAGGACAAGACCAAAAGACGTTTGCCTTTCTGTTTGCTTCACTGTCTACAATAGTAGCTCTCTACGCTTGCAACGGTCGAGTGCGCTTCGTCACTGTCGTTTGACCGAACATCAGGTCGTTTCGAACGCGGCAACCTGCAAAAACAGGCTACAGTGCCCGCCTTGGATTGGCTCGGTTCACGGCTCTTCCCGAGCATATGAGCGAGACGACCCAGTGCGCGACCCGCAGTATGCTTTGAGATCGATCCGATCCTAGGGCACCGCTCGAGAGCGACTGCGGATCGCAATTTTTTTTCGAGTTTGAGAAAAAAAAGTCGCGCGGAAGAGCAGACGATGAAGATGAACAAGCCAATCCCTCGACGGCTACAACGTCCGAGCGAGCACTGGCGACGCAGCAGGCAGCATGATCTTGTGAGCTCTCTGTACCTGCGCATTGCTAGGAGCCGAGACTGAAGCTGATACTCCCCTTCTTCCTTCAACCTCGTCGTCTCCTTCGCCTCCTCTACGCTTCGTCTCTGCCCCTCGTGCCTCTGTGAACGCTGCCTACAGCTGCCCATACTGCGCGAACCAGCTCGGTCTCGTCGAAGGTCCGAGCGGCAACAAGTGGGGTTGCCCGACGTGCCCTTACGAGTTCCCGCTCGAGAAACGGGTGCGCGCTCCCTCCACCCTTGCTGCGCTTACTAGCTGCGAACGTATGCTGAAACATAGCTGACATTTTTGTGGTGGCGCGCACAGTATGTCGAGCGGACGTACCTGAAGCGGAAAGAGGTCGACGACGTCCTCGGCGGCGAAGACAGCTGGAAGAACGTCGACTCGACACAAGGTGCGTACTCGGCCGTACGGTTCCAGCGCTCCCTGCGCAGGCATCGCTGTCGTCTCGGAGACGGTGACGAGTTTGCGCTCCTTCCTGGACGGCGGGCTGACTCGCATTCCTCCTCGACACCGCAGTCGACTGCCCGAAAGAATGCGGCGCGGACCGCGCGTTCTTCATGCAGATCCAGATCCGTTCGGCCGACGAGCCGAGTACGACGTTCTACAAGTGCGTCTTTGGCCGGTTGC
The DNA here is from genome assembly GCA_002922495.1 of Rhodotorula taiwanensis. NCBI lineage: Eukaryota > Fungi > Basidiomycota > Microbotryomycetes > Sporidiobolales > Sporidiobolaceae > Rhodotorula > Rhodotorula taiwanensis. The sequence continues at coordinate 42,261 of PJQD01000055.1, read as the reverse complement.
TGTTGCGTGGAACAGGCTGCGACCGATTGCCAGGTTGCCCGGAGCTGACTGCGCTATGCGGTCCGGGTTTTGATTCGCACAGGTGCTGCAATATGGAGTGCAACCACCAATGGCGCGAGAATTAGCGTCTCGATGGCGTCCATGCGCAACTGTCGCGTCCCGCCTCGTGGTTCGCCGCTCGCGGCTTTCCCTGGCCGACCCTCTCCTGTACTTTCGCATCTCCTCTAGATACCTCTCGCTCACGCCTTTCCCCGCGACCTTGTTGCCATTACTACTGCTTCTTTCTTCCCTATGACCAAATCCCGCTTGACAGGTAATCGAGATCCTAAATTGAGTCCTGGGTTGACCCCTTGCGACGACGGGCCGACGGTGCCGTTTTCTGCTCCCGGTCCCTCCGTCTTCCCGCGGCCGCTCACAGCAACGAGATCCGTGCCCTCGGATTCTTTTGTTCGTGCGGGCCGTGATTTATCTCTCGCACAGCCGTGCCAGCGCTCTCCCGAAGAAGAATGGAGCCGTCGTAAAGGAGACTTTGAGCGAGCACAGTCGAGACGGCGAAAGAGGCAAGCGAGGTTCCGTCATACCGCGCTTGCCATTCAGGCTCGCCTCACACGCTCGCTGTGCACGTTGCAGGCACGACTCGAGTGTACCTGTGATCGCAGTGAGTCGCCTAGATCAGCGCCTGTGCTCCTTCTCGTCGTGTCAACGGTCGCTCGAGGTGTGGTCAAACTTTCGGACACCCGCTCGACCCCGTCAACCTCGACGACGGCAGCTCGGGACGACCGTGCAAAGATCCCTCAGCCCGACAAGCGAGATCAGGACTGTACGGCTGCCGTTTGCTGCTCCTTCTCGCGGTACCGGCGCCGAGGGTCTCGCGCAGGATCAAGTTCGATCGAGTCGATCAACCCGCCGAACTCACTTCTCGAACCGCTACACCACTTGAAGCACGCCGAGCAGCATCCAGACTATTCCCAAGAGGAACTTCCAGCTGACCCGGACCCGTCTGCAGGTGTCCCGAGCCGCGAACGGGGCCGACTCGACTCGACTCTTTCTGGTCGCCTGAAGCGAACTCTGCCAGGCCCCTCGACTCGAAACTTTATCGGACTCGGCAACACGTCTAGACAGTTCTCGTTGTCGCACTTGCTGTCTGCGGACCACGAAGCTCTCTGATTGAGGGTCTGGACGACACCGCGCTGTTAGTGAGGTCAGTGCACCGCCTCGTCTTGGACCCTAGTCCTGCCGCCGCCGTCTTCGCGCAACGGGCCGGGTGCCGCGAGGTCATCAACAGCACTGACGTTGCCTCTCATACAGCCCGACGAGCCGGCCGCCGCCGAAACGCCCATCATGCCGACTCACTCGCCCCTCCCCTCGTTCCACAACTCGCCGGCCAACACCCCGCCGCGCGTCCACTCGCCCGTCTTTTTCGGTTCGAGCAGCAATTCGCCGTCCGGCGCCGTCGCGGAAAAGGTCGCCCTGTCGTACCAGCGCGCGCGGAGCAACATGAGCGGAGGGATGGGTGTCTCCAACTGGTTCCAGGCGGTCCGGATACCGATCGGATCGTCTTCCTCGGCGTCTGCGTCACCCTCGTCTTCCAGCAAAGGCGGGTTCGCGAGCAACGGCGGAGTCGGGGGCGGCGCACGACGGGAACTGAGCATACCGGTCCTCAAGTTTCTGCACCCGTCCAGACCGCTGCCGTTCTTCTCTTCGCGGCCAAGCCTGAAGCGAACGCCGGCCATCTCGTCGTCTAGGTACGACCCGCGCGGGTCGGGCCACTTTGTCTTCCGGCTCGTGTTTGCGGTCGTCGGGACCGCATGTGTCTTTTTCCTCGCGTTCGCCTCGTCGCTCCGCCTCTTCCACGCGACCCTGAGCGCCGGCCGTTCCGGCGCCGTGCACATCCCGTTCGTCGACCCTTCAACGCTCGTCTTCACCCCTGCCGAGATTGAGCGCGTCTGGCGGTGGGAGATCGCTTCGGGGCATTACCCGTCCCGACGATCGACCCCGGGTGTCTCGTTCGACTTGGCAGAAGGCGGTGGCGGCGTTGCTGACCGACAACAGCATCTCGCAATGCCAATTCGGCTCGAGAACCCGGGTCTGCCTCGCAAGACCGAGGAGGACCTCCGGAGGGAACGGATCGTCAAAGCCGAGGTGGAACGGCGGTTACGTAGCCAGGCAGGTGGGAAGGGCGGCGCCGCGGCAGGAGACGACAAGGACGGTTCGTCTTCGTCGTCGTCACCTGCGCTCGACGTGGTCCCGATCGGACCGGTCCGCGAGTACCTCGATTTGCCGATTCCGGGCAGTCGACAATCGCACGCGTACCCGCCTCGACCGGATTCGCGGGCGGCGATCGACCTCGACGCCGTCATGGACCACTGCGACTTTACCGACAACAAGTACGTACGCGACTGCCTCGAGATCCTCCGGGTCAACGGCGGCATGGAGACGCCCCTCCGACGAGGCGCGCACGACGCGTGGAAGGCGACCTACATCCCGACCATCTCGCACGGCGCTTCGAACGCGCCTCTGAGCTCGCGGACCAAAGACAGTCTCGACCGGTACCGGCACAACATGGACCAGGTCCTCGGCGCGTCGAGCTCGGCGTTCGCGTCGCTCGTCAATGCCCGGCAGCAACTCACGCTCGCGAGCCAAGTCTCGCCGGCGACGTCGTCTCGGACGCACGGCCGCTCCGCCGCGCAGATCCCGCTGTATGAACCGCACGCGTCTCATCCGACGGCCGACCTCGCTTGCGACCCGGACTTCCCCCGCCTGTTCCACATCTTCTGGGCCGGCCCGTTCACCGACAAGCCCTACTCGGCGGCGTTGTCGTTCCTGTTCTCGCAGCACCTCGCGCTCGATCGACCGATCGGCGTCGACCCGACCCGCCTCGACCCTTCGTTGTGCCGACCGCAGCTCTGGATCTGGATCAACCCCGGACCGGCGTCGTCGTTCCCGGATCCGCGCGCCGAACGCCGTATGCGCGACGACCTTGCGCGGAACTCGTGGTCCGCTCCGTTGCTGCACCCTCGGTTCGCCGACGTCGTCAGGTTCCGGTTGTGGAATACGACCGAGCAGCTCGACGGCGTCAGCGAGATGCGCGGGTGGCGCGAGATGCGCTTGTTCAACTCGGGTGGAGTCAAGTACGGCTCGGCGGGAGAGGCGAAGCGGGCAGTTCAGGAGGCGAACAAGGCGAGTCCGGACGGGTTGGAGGACTCGAAAGTCGTCGAGGCGGAGCGGGCCGAAGCGGAAGAAGGCGGCAGCGACATGGCGGCGTCCGCCGAGGCGGCCCTGTTGAGCGCCCGTGAGGCGCACAACAACAACGCGACGGCGGTCGGTGCTGCGAATGCGACCGAAGTCGCTGCCCCGTTGCCGACCAAGCACAAGGACGAGCTGTTCGAGATGGTCGGGTCGACCGCCAACAAGTACGACCGCTTGTCGGTCGTCTTGTCCGACATGGCTCGGTTCGTCCTGACGCACCGGTTCGGCGGAGTGTACCTCGACGCCGATACGATCCTTCTCCGCGACTGGACCGAGCTGTTCAACTGGCACGGCGCGTTTGCGTACCGGTGGTCCCGCCTGGAAAAGTACAACACGGCCGTTCTCAAGATGCAGCGCGGCAGCGCGTTGGGTCACTTTATCTTCCGGACCGCCGTCGCGAATGACCTCGACTTCCACCCGATGACCGTCAGTCGCTACACGAAGGACGCGAACCTCGAAGGGCTCTTGCTGCGATTGCCCGATGCACTCTTTGACCCGGCGTGGCTCAACACGTGGGTCTTCCGCTCGTGGTGTCGTCGCGAATCTGCAAGGACTAACTTGAGCGTCTGCCTGCCAGCGAGTACTACCAGCGCGACCGACCGCCGGTGCCGTACTTCAAGCGGTTCGAAGACTTTTTCGACACGCCGAAAGAGATCAACGCCGCGCCCGTCGCGACCGGCTTTGACGGCTTCTTCAAGGGCGCCTTCTCGTACCACTTCCACAACTTTTGGTGCGCACGCGCTGGTCGTCGCCCTTACGAAACTTCGCGCTGACTTGAGCTGCTCGCAGGTGGATCCCGTTCGACCAGAGCCGCAACTTCCCCGACCTCGGTCCGCGGTTCCAAGCTGGCGAGCGCATCGCTCGCGGTCGCCTCCTTGCCGCCAAGCTCGCCGCTTCACCCGCCTCGGAAGCGACCGACAAGACTGGTTCAGTGGCGGCGGGCCCGTCCCCGACCAAGCCGGGCGTGACGCGCGTCAAGTCTATACCGACACCGACCTCGGCTCGTCAGTCTACGGTCCGCGGCTACAAGTGGGGCGACGACGAGCGCGACTTTGCCGACCTCGACTGGTCCGACGAGACGGTCGAGGACGACGAGCGAGACCTGCCGTGGTCCGCGGTCTTGAAGCGGACGTTCGAGGCGTACTTGCGCGGCGAACGACCCAACATGTACGGCGAGTATATCAACTGGAGCACCGACGACGACCGGGATTACTAGACCTGCGTCCCTGAAGCTCGTGAGTTGGTCGTGCCGTGCTGGTTCCGCGGTCCTACTTTCTGACGCGACCTGTTGACAGCTCGGATGCGCTACGCGCAACAGACACTTTCCTCTCCCTCGCATACCGTCCTCCTCGATACCCATACCCCAACTTGCATCTGCTCGTTCCTTCGTTGTTCTCTCCTGCGCTCTCGCGAGCGCGCGGTTCGGCTCTCCGGGTTTTTCTTCTTCGTGCAGACCTACCGGCGCAGAAACGCCTTGTCATAGTGCTTGTCCTATAGAGCTCGCAAGTATCTTTGTGCCTGACCTGCCCGTGCCGAAGCTGCTTGCAGTCGATCTACTCATCTCCGTTCAGCAGCTTGTTGAGAACTGTCCCGCCACCTTGAACCTCCCCAGCATCAATCAGCTTCATGATGCGTTTCCAGCCTGGAGTTTTGCGGACCAGCGTCTGTAATGCAGTAGCCTCTAAGCGATCATTCACAGAGCCAAAGACCACCATACTCACCATGTTTGCCGCCACAAAGTCCAGGATCGGGATGCGGACGTCCTCGTAATCGTGACTCAAATCCGAGAATAGCTCAAAAGGTGCCTGAGAAGTGATGATAGTATCAATGCTGCAGGCGCCGGGGGCAGCTCGCACACTCGACTCACTGAGTTGACGGTGATGTTCTCGAGAATGGCGTTCTTGGCGCGCCGCTTGAGCTCCTCGTGGAGGTAGCAGTCGCCAAGACGGTACAGAGCGTGCGCGTTGCCGACTTCGGGCAGAGAAGACCGCTCCTTTGATCGCAGCCAGCGGCGCGACTGGGCCGAAGTTGGCTTCGAGTCGCTCGAAGTCTCGGCAGCGTCGGCGAAGAAGTGCGCAAGCGAAGGCGCGAAAGAGATCTCGTTCGTGTGAAGAAAGTAGAGAAAGGATCGCAGCGTGGAATAGCTGGCATAGACACTCAGATGAGGAAGGCTGGCACGGGTCGAGCGGGATCGTGGGCAGACTGGCTCACCTGCAGTCAGGGATCTCGATACAGCGGAATGTCCTCCTCCCGTTCGCCATATTTGACGAGTTTGAAGCGAGACTGAGGGCGGTCTTGTCGGTCGAGGTCGAGCTTGGGACGTTGTCGATGGCGTGAAGCGTCGTCTGTTCTTCCGGAAGACCGGCATCCAAGAGGAACGGGCCAAAATCGGTATGATCGCCGGCAAAGGTGTCCGCAGGACTTGGCGCCGAGACTGGCGCAAGACTGATAGTCTTCTTGCCTTCTGCAAAACCCGATGAGAGTACTGTCGATGGCAGATCGGTCAGTGTTTGTCTCCAAGGTGAAGGAACAGCGTACAGGTGAGCTCGACTCGCCCGTTTGGAAATGCCCGCACTGTCGCAAGACTTGAGTCTGGGTGAAGAGGTGCGCGCGTGATGCTGGAAGCGTCAGAACGACGTCACTGCATGAAGGCGCGTCGAATAGCTCGGATAGAACACGTCGAGCCGGATCGGGTTCGGGTCGTTTGATGCCGGAATCGCCAGACCTGCGCACGACTCGCAACAGTAGTTTCCCCTGGTTGAATAACCTGGTGAGTTCGTAACATGTTCCCATGGGAGATTCCCGACGGAAGCAGCGCACCTGACCAATGCGCCTGATCTGCTGTTCGTTGAGGAAGCCCGCCCAGCCCCTTCCCTGTAGCTCAGATTTTTTGGCCTCGGAAGGTGTGGATGTATAGCGTAGCGATTGGCGTGTAAGCTCGGGACCTTTGGCGGATGAGACGTACGCCTGCGGCTCGAAAGAGGATCAGTAACGAAGATGGGCCTGCGCGTCGCCCGGATTCTGCTCACCGAGCAGTCCAAACTGATCTGGACGGTATCCTGTGTCTCGGGAGACCATACATAGACCGAAAAGTCGCCCCGATCGACATCCTGCCAGCAGCGATCAACGAAGTAAGTCGATGTACGCCCGGCGTGAAGGATACCCAGTTCGGCGCACCACTTCGATGGACAACTGCCACGCGCCGCCTTCAATCGTCTTTGGATACTATGGAGTAGGTCTTGTCAGTCCGCAGTGCGCGTCACGGCAGAAGTGGACGCACGTTCACTCGCTCCTTTTCACCTTTCGCCGCTTTGGCGATGAGCTCTTGCGTCTCCTCGACGAGCCAAGTGACGACGGTCTCCTTCCCACGTACATTTTAGCTTGATCTTCATCCGAACAGCCCTTCGTCACGCGTAGGTACTCACGCGCTGTTCCGTGCAGACGCTCGCAGGATCCGGCGACATGCTGGCCGGGACAGATCTAGACTGACCAGAGCCAGAAGTCGGAGGCTCGCGTGGACCCAGGAATCAGAGTCTCCCAAACTTGCGAATTCGACCTGCCTGTGAGAACGCGAAGAGAGAGCATCGAAGCGTCGGCACGAGCACGTGACAGTTTGCTCCTCGCTGCTGTGCGCACCAAATCGGACGCTCTGGCCGTCAATCGTACTGCATGCAGCATTCTTCTCCCGTTCGAGTTAGCACGCCCCGCAAGCTCCGAGCTGTACTTTCCGAACGCAAAAACCTCGCCTCAAAGCTGAAAAAAAGAATTGCTCGTAATGCACTCTCAACAGCAAGCCTAAGCAGTCCCAAGCGTCCAAGCGTAGTCGAAGCGTAGAGGCAGCCATCGGTTGAATCCTGATCAGGTAAGTCGGTCGAGGACCGTGCCACCGCCGAGGATCTCGCCTGCGTCGATGAGTTTGATCGCGAGTTTCCAGCCGGGCGTTGCTTTCACGAGTGCCTGTCAACGACTCGGTCAGTGCGGGCGGTGGGAGCGGCTAGTCCCCATGGAGGGACTCACGAGATTCGCCTGAACAAAGTTCAGGATCGATTCGCGAAAGTCTTCGTACTGCCGGCTCAAATCAGAAAACAGCTCGAAAGGCGCCTGCACGGGGAGCGGCGATCAGCCTCGTTCTGCAGCTCCCGACCTTCGCACCGAACGCACCGACTCGACCGTGATCGCTTCGAGGACGGCGTTCTTGGCAAGGCCTTTCAGCTCGGCATGCAAATAGCAGTCGGCAAGTCGGTAAAGTGCGTGCGGGCTGACGGGCGAAATGTCCTTAGACCCTGCCTTCGTAGCGAGCCACTTCTGCGCAACAGCTGCGCGAGGGCGCTTGTCGGCTGAGACTTGGTCCGCGAGGAAGAGTGCGAGCGACGGCAGAAAGCTGATCGAGCCCGAATAGAGAAAGTTCACGAAAGCACGCAGTGTCGCGAAGCTGCTGGCACGCGTCGCGTTAGTGCGTGTGCGCATGCTTCCAGACGCAGTCAACGAACCTGCAGCCCGACACTTCGATCGAGCGATATGATCGAGGCTGTCCAGGGAGCGGTTGACCATGCCCAATCTGGTGTTGCGGCCGCCGAGGCCGCATTTCCAACGTGAGCGGACTCATAGGCGCCAGAACGGGCTGTCCCGAGTCTGGCGCAGGCGACTCTTGCATGAATGCGTTCATGTCGCTTGGATCGCCCGCGAAAGAGTCCAAAGGCCGTGAGCATCGTGCAGGCGGTCGGTTCACAGTCTTGGCGCCTTCTTCAAAGTCAGAGTCGAGTACTGTCAAGGGGCGGCGTGGGCGTTCCGCGGGTCAACCCAGGTGAGCGGAGGTGTTGCGTACCAGTCCGGAAGTGCATCGAGCGGCGAAGGACAGCCTCGTGCACAAAGATGTGTGGCTCTTTGCCGCGGATCGACAGCGAGAGATTGCAGCAGATCGGGTCGTCGAAAAAGTCTGACAAAGAAGGAGGGTTAGGCGGCAACTCCCTGTTGCCGATGATCAGCTTGACGTGTAGAGCCAGTTTCCCCTGACGGAGGGAACGTCAGACCCGATCATGGCGTTTGATCAGCGCGTCCGACTAACACGGCCGATGCGCCGTAGCTGTAGAGGGGTCAAGAAACTCCCCCAGCCCCACCCGTCATTCTTCTCGGACGTGGGCGGGAAATCATGCGACATCGTGCCTTCTAGCAGCTTTGGCCCGGACACATCGTTGATATGAGCCTGCACAGCTCTCTGTCAGTCAAGCGGCAGGGCGAGCGGAAGAACGAAGTTGCCACGAACTGCGATGGTGCAGGCGACAGCGGTTCGCTCCAGTAGGCACTGGGACATGAGATAAACATCGAGGCTGTTCGTACCAGCGGCCTGGTCGAAGTGTAGCATACAGTCAGCACCGACGCGCCACATAAGGCATTGACTGTGCAGGAAAGCCTTCCCGTACCGTTGCCAGCCTGATGTACCATGTCCTGCGGCCAAAGCACGGCAGCTGCGACAGCAAGGCCAGCGAAGAGACCGGTTCAGCGCATTCCCTGTCACGAAAAGGCCCCATTGAACTCACATTGAGCACAGACACTTTGCCACTTGCAGCGTCTCGCACCAGTTTCGCCGTTTCGTCGACACCGAGGACGTACTTGGCCGTGGTGACCTGCGCGGGGTCTCGTCAACTACGCCGAGAACTTGCGCGACGGCCCGCCCACATCGGCCGGGACGTACCTGGCCCTCTGACTGAAGCTATGCCTGTGCCATGACGACTCGAGTGGTAGCGGCGGCGTCCGACTTGGCAGTTGAGCGATCCGTTTCGTGCGAGGTAGTGAGCGGTCTGCAGAGCTAGGCGATGTCGCGCGGGCTTCGGACGAGCATTCCGAGGCGCAGTAGTAGCGTCTGGATTGGCACGGACTTGTCTGCGGCGAGCAGAGCTGCGACTGTGAAAGCAGAAGCTTCCCGACCCGAAGTGGCGCCGGAAGTAGACGCTAGCGGGTTTCCTCTCGCCGAATCCTGATTCACGGAGGGAAAGAGTCTTCGATACAGTACATGATAGCTATATGAAATAGTGGGAGTGGGCATCACGGCTCCTCTTCACCGGACCGAGACAATCTTCTTTTCCACCGCTCCCTGGCTGCCGCCTGTCCCGGCGTCGACAAAGTGCCGGTCTGCGAAAACAGATCCGTCCACAGGATGCGCACCCACTCGTCGTACACTTCGCCGCGGAAATGGACCGCGTCCGGTCCGTGCTTGCTCTGCTTCATCCAGTCGTCCTGCTCGACGATCCCCCGCGACAACGCTTCGACATCGAGGACGCGTCCTTCTTGCGCAAACTCGGGTTGCTCGCCCGCATACGTGTTCTTGGCGTGGATGAGAGCGTTCGTTCGAAGGAGGTCCTGGTGCGGGAACCGCTTGAGCGGGATGTGGCGCGAGTTGACGAGCGTCGTCGTGACGAGCCGGAGGTTGGCGGCGTCTCGCTTCCGACGCGACAGGCCGTCTCCCTCGTCAAAGAGCGCGTCGAGAGAAGCGGCGGCGCCCGGAACCGAGAGCTCTTCGCCGTGCGAGCCGAGCGAGAGGTACGTCCGATGCGGGCGAACACCTTGGCTCACAATCTCGAGCAAGGGAAAGTGCTGCAACGCCGAGTCGAGTTGCGCCGTCCGGAGGAACGTCTTCAAGTCGGTGTCGACAAACGAAAGGAGCTCGCGGCGATTCTCCTCGACGGCCGGGTCAAGGTCCTCGGCGTCGTCCTCGTCGCCGAGGAAGCCCGCGCTGAACAATGGCGCGACTTGATACCACCACATCCATGTCACAATGATGTCGGGACTCTGCCTCGTCTCGTCGGCGGGAGCGACGCCAGAGCTGTACCGGAACGCGAGACTTGCGAGAGTCCCGTTGTGCGTCGCCGAATCCATCACGACCGGGCCGGACGTGTGGAAACCGCCGCCGAGCGAGTCGATCAGGTGCTTGTAAGTGTTGCGGGTGTTCGAGTCGCCGACGAGATGGATCCAGAGAGGCTTCGTCCGGGCGGGCGATTGGAAGCTCGTAGGGAGCGGGAGAGACGGGATAAGGAGGGAGCATGGCGGATCTGTCGGGTAGTAGGACAGGTTGGCCCAGTAGCCGCTCAGAGCCGAGAGATCGGTGCACAGAGGGAGCGACGGCTGTTCGGCAAGGTCGGCTGCGGCGTGGGTGGAATAAGGTCAGCCTTTCGTCTGGCGCAGTATATCCGGGGGATCAAGCGCACCTTGGCCGAGCTCGATGTTGGCGGGGTCTTCTCCTATCAGCTCGCCGACGTAGTGGAGGCCCTTGCCGGCCGCGGCGCTCAGCGCTTGCGGCTTGCATTTCCTCGCTTCGATTCCGCACGGCGTGCCGTCCAGCAAACCCGGGTAGTATCCGAAATCGAGCCGGACTTCGAGGCGGTACTGATTTTGAGGTACCCTTACTTGGGCGGGGATGGAGAGGAGATACGAACGCGAGGCCGGCTGCCAGGTCGGCGAGTCGAGCGAGAAGAGGGTTTGCTGTTCGGGTGGATCGGATGCAGCGCCGTCGGAGGCGACCGAGACAAGACGAGCCGAAAAGACGGCATGTGCGAGGCACGCTGCTGGCGCTGCGCTGTGGTCGACAGGCGAAATATGATAGAGTGATGGCTCGGCTCCTGCTGGAATTTGTTCGGAACGTCAGCTTCATTAGCGTAATCGAAGGATAGCCGCAGGTTCTCACTCACTTTCGACCTTCCAGAAACTCGCCTGGGCGAGCTGCTCTTGCAATGCCGGCGCGCAGGCGACGTTGGCAGCCGGCGGCGGCGTCAGGACCGGATGGTCGAGGATGTTGCCTCCGACTTCATCGCCCTTGAGCTTGGCCCTCTGCCCCCCCGTCCCCGCCTGGCTCGCGACGATATCCACCGTTGTGAAAGTCGGCGGCAGCTTGATCCCCGTCAAGGACGAGGCCGCGCCGGGCCCGTGACTTCCGCCGCCGCCGCTGCCGCTGAGGAGTCTTGAGTCCCATATTGAGCTCACGACGTCGTCGTACGCTCCTCGACCATGATCGAATGCGTCGAATACTCGGGTCGGGACGTGTCTCCGTTCGATGAAAGTGCTCGCGACTCCGAGGCAGAAGAGCGAGACAAGGCCCGCAGTGAGCAGGACGCGCCGGTGAACCGCGAGTCGGTGCGCGTGGGCGCAGCCACAGGGGAGAAGGAAGCTGGCAGCGGTCGGTGAGGGCTGACTGCAGTCGGAGGAACGGCGCGACTCGCTCGGCGAATTGGCGAGCGGGAGGTATGGGATGTTGCCGCCTCGTTCCGTCATGGCTGGGCGGTCCCGACGGAAGCCAGTCGGATACGTTCTTCTTCCCTATGCGTTGCGCCGCCCGCGAATCGCGCCAGAGGAGCCTTGCGCTTCGGGTCTCGTTACTCCGGGCGTCCGATGGGGGGGGATGTTTGAACTCTGATGACCGAGGCCGGGCCGTGCCTGCCGTGCTTCTGCGGTCGAAGCAGCGAAGCTCTTGACGAGCTCGAGACAGTCGGACAGCCCAGCAGCGCCGAGTCGGGGCGTCCACAGTCAAGCTGCGACCGTCAACTCGCGGGGATGCTGCAAAGAGACATCAAGGAACACCGGTCGCGCGTCGCGTTGCGCAAAGCGGAAAGAAACACAGCAGGTAGAGTCTGATCGGCACGTGCACGGCAGCGGGTCCGGAATCGAGCCGGGCCGGAAGCGGTTTTCGGCTGTGCCGGCATGTGATCGAGGGTTTTCGCGAAAGTCGGCGCTTTCGAGATGAACGCCGACAGTGCGCAGACGGAACTTGCAAGACCTTTCTTCCTACCCACACGGCCCCAGTGGCGCCGATGCAACCCGCGCCGTTGAGCTAGAAGGCGCGACCGGCGAAGCGCTGCCGATAATGGACCTGTTGGCGGTGCGACAACTCGACGCGACCGACGCTGCGCTCCACTGCCTGCTGATTTTGCTGCGCCATAAGTCGCACCATAGTCAGTCTTATCGTCGCTGTCTCCGTCGGGTTTCTCCGTCCACTACGACTCACGCGCTTCGCACGCTCGAGGCCGTCGTTCGACAAGACACGCTATCGGATTCATCGACAGCGTCAGCATGGGTTAGACAAGCAAGCTTCGTCCTATATGGAACTCACAGTCAAGGCTGCGACGGCGGGTCCCTTGTCCTGATGGTCGCGCGCATGCCCGCTTTGGTGCTCCTGGGCGAGCTGTTCGGCATGCCACTTGGCGGCCTCCGCCTTGCGCTCCGCGTTCGACTGGAACGGGTGGAAACTGGTGTAACGGTGGGGCGGAGTAGCAGACATTGTGTGCCTTCAAGTCGGGCGGGTTCCGTGTACAGGCGAGGGGTGTGCGGACGGGCACGGGGCGACGAGGAGGGACTTCGAGGAGAGGTGAAGCGGGGGGAGCGCGACGCAAGGGCGACAGGTCAGGTGAAAGACTCAAAGGTGACAGACAGAGTCACGGACTCGTGGAGGACGAGGCGAGCTCCACGAGTGAGGGGTCTTGCCCAGAGGCCGCCTGAATTCACCCTCCTCTTCCCCCGAGATCGATGCCCCTGATTGCCGGCGGTCCACACGCCATTCCGGCTCTAGTGTCACTTGCACTGTGGGGCCAGCGTGGGTAGGCAAGCGAGATAGCTGAGAACCTGGCCGTGTCCACGGAGATGCCGAGGGTGGTCCGCAGCAGGTGCATGACCACTTCGGCAGGCCGTCAAGTCGCAGACGACTGTGCGGGATCAGTCGCCGTGGTGGCGGTCGGTTGTGCGGAGTAGTTCCGAAGACTGTAGCTCGTGTGGCCCAAAGACCGTCGCTTGTGTGGCCCTGAGACGGCAGGCGGGAAGCAAGATGACGCCGGCGACAGCGCGGTTTTCATCAGCAGTCGAGACCGCCGTCGGATCCGTCGGTTCAGATAGGGAGCAAGACAGGCTGGATCCGAGTACGAGAGAGTCTGAGCGGCGGGAATCGGAACCGCGGTTGTCGATGATCGAATCGACCGAAAGGGCCAAAGTTTCTCGAGCGCACACGCCCTCGTCGTCCTTTGCACTCGTCCTCCAGAGATCGCAGTCATTCGTCGAGTCGCTCACCGGAAAGCTGCGATGGCCGCCCAGCCGCGCGCTATAGCCCCGGGGCCCGACTCGAGTCGATCGACTTCGTTCGCTTCGAGCACCGCCCCACCCGACTCGATCTCGCTTCAAACACGGCCGACCGCAGCGCCTGTCATTCAGGGACGACCACGCGATGAGGTGCAACACGTCCTGGCAGGCGCGCACCTCTCAGTCGGGGCGCGAGACTCGGACAAAGCGGAATCGCGAGGCGGCAAGCGAAGGCGGCGAGAACGGATCCCCGAGGAACGCTTCTTGCACGTTAAACGAGACGAACTGGGCTGGACGAGGCACCTGGAAGAACGCCAGTGGCAGTTGCCGCACGCTCAGGGTTGTCAGTCCGCTCTCTCTTCTGCGCTCCCGTCCGCAGCAACCGCCTGACCTCTTTCGACCACCTGGACGCAGATCCGAACTGCAACTACCAGGACAACTCGGTCTTTACGTGCTATCCCGAATCGAACACGACCCTCGTGCAGGGCGACTACTCGCTCGTCATCTGGAACGCGATGCAGCCGTCGTTCATCAACCGGCAAGCGGTCGATGTCTACCTGTACAACGCCGACACCCAAGACGTCGCCACGTCGTGGACAAACGAACCGAACGCGCAGGGCATGATTGGGATCGTCCCGAGCGATCCGTGGTGGCCCGGTCCGCAGTCGGCTCAAGAGTGGTTCGGGTCGGCAGCGCAGAACCGGACGACGCCCTACTTTTTCGTCGTGGTCCCGGCGGGCACTTCGCTCACAGGAGGCGAAGTACACGGCGCGACGTTCCGAGCCATCCGTAGGTCGTGTCTCGGGAGCGCGCGCATACGGAACGCCAGCTGACCTGTCCCGCGCCGCCCGACAGAAACTGCGGCTCCGTCTTCGCTTTCGTCCACTTTGGCGGCCCTCACGAGCTCGTCCTTGTCGTCTCTGTCTTCTGTCTCGCAATCTTCTCTGTCCGCCGCCTCTGCCGCCTCGGCCGCTTCGTCCAGAGCTGCCTCCCCCTCCGGTTCCGGCACGGGCAAGAACGGATCCCTTCAGAACGACTCGGACTCGAGCCCACGAGTACCGAATTGGGGCATCGCCCTCATCGTCATCCTGGGCGTCCTTGCCCTCGTCGCCGGAGCGGCAGCCGTCTTTCTCTGCCTCGGCCGGGCGAGGAAACGGAAACGCGCCCAGGCCGAAGCAGGAGAGACCGCTGCTGTTGGTGCGGGCACGGCAGGTGCCACCGACCGAGACTACTACGACGATGATGATCTCACGCAAGGCTCGGCAGAGCCGATCCTCGGTGGTGCGGCCGGCAGCGGTGTTGGAGCGGCCGCCGTTTCGTCTTCGATCGGAGGCGCGAGCCGGATGCGCAGCGTCGGGAGCGGGAGCAGTCTCGCGCCCGCTCTGGTCGGATCGGCAGCTGGAGCTGGCGCAGGTGCCGATCTCGGAGCGCTCGGAGCGCGCCGGCGAGAATCGCACGAAGGTGCGATTGACCAGCACGACGACGGGACGACGTTGTCGACTTCGGACGCGGCGCGGATGGCGGAAGCGTTCCGCGCCGCGTTGAGGAAGTCGCCGTTCAACTTGGGCGGTGCTGCCTCGACGACGGCTGCGGGTGGAGCTGCAGCCGGAGCGGGACTCGCCGCTGCCGCCGCCGACGCAGGCTCAGGCTCGTCGAGACCTCCCGGTCCATCACCGACTGGCGCCGAAAAGGGCGACGACTCGCACGGCAGCAGCGGTGACAGCTCGGCGATCGGCATTGGGGCCGGACGTGACCTCCTCGTCAACGAGCTGCAGGGCGAAGGCAAGAGCATGAAGGACGTCGAAGGCGGCGGCGGGAAACGGTGGGGTTCCCGGTGACCCGTGCTTCTTTCGCTCTCGAATACCTGCACACACTCTCTATCTCTTCCTCTGGGTTGAACCACTTCTTATATAGTACAGACACTCGCTATGCGATATTCTCCCATAATCTCTGCCCCGTTACATTCCCCTCTCTTTACATTCGTTACCTGGCTTGCTTTATAGCGCCGCTTATGCTATCATATCCTCGGCTCCGTGCTCATCATGCAAATTTCGCTCGCCTTTCCGCTATGACTCGAGCTTCGGTCGGGAGAGTGTGGCCCGCTCGTTTGCCCAGGGGAAAGTTGCAGCTTAGGGCTACGGCACGACGCCCTATTGTGGTTCGCTTGCGTTGCGGATGAGCATGCCTGCGCGAAAAAGGCGTGAGTCAGCCAATGAACGCGATCGAGCAGGGTCCGATTGGCCGCCGGAGCGTCTGTCTGCGGCGCGACGGCGCGTCTCCTCCGCGCAGGCTACCGAGCCCGACTCACGTATGTTATTGAGCAAGATCTGGACCATGTCGAGGTACCGGTTCTCCTCGCCTCGCTGGTCCTTGGCCGCCTCCTCGAGCAACTGTTTCGCGTTCCGGATCTCGACTTCGAGCTCGTGCGTCGCGGGCGCGGTCGGGGACCCGCTCTGGACTTTGGTCAAGTCGACTTGACAGAGTTGGTGAGAGTACGAGATCCGGTCTTTGTACCGAGAGCGGCCGCTCGGAGGGGTATCAGGGACGGGGGCTGCCGCGCAAGTTGCCGATTCAAGTCAGCATTACGACGACGTGAAGGCTCGCGAGCGGCAGCAAACTCACTCGGCACTTCAAGGCTGACGCTGATCCGCCAATCAAACAACCGCTTCGGACTAAAGATGTTCATGTCGGCGACCCGAACTTTTTCGACCGCCTTGACTTTGGTCGGGTCTTTTTGATCGCGCGTCACGCGGACTTTGCGAGTCCCTCCAGCGGGAGCGGGGACCGAGTGGAACGTGTCGAGCTCGCGCGTGTGGGTGTACCGGATCCGAGCGTGAGGGTACGACGGTTGCGCGGCTTCTTCGACGCGCATATTGAGGAGTTGGTTAAAGTGCGCGTGTTGCGACTGTGCGTACCGCCAGATATGGTGGCGGACGTCAGCAACGGCCTCGTCAAAGGTCTCTGGCGAAAGGGACGCCTCTGCCTGCGGGTGACGCACCTCGGCCATGTTGGCATCGAACCGCAACCCAGTGTCGTCCATCAGAACTGGCAGAGTAGGCGAGAGCGGTCAGCTGTCAAACGAGCGATACGCAGAACACAAGGGCAGCCGAAGCACTCACTCGTTTCTATAGGCACGGGGAACTGGACGCGCTGGTTCCCTGCACGCATATCGAGCAGGACGCCGATCTTGGCTTCAATCTGGCGGGGGGGGGGGCAGTCCAGTTTCAGTGTACGGGTTTGTTCGCACACGCGGTCTCGAAGGTAGCAGATGCTGGCGCAGCCGCGAGATGGCACCCGAGCTGCGCCGAAGCGACCGCAAAAGGGGAGCGCGGCGCACGAGAGGAAGCTGACCTCGACCTTGTCCCAGTCCAACGTCTGGGTGAACCCCCAGAGCCAATCTGCGACTTCGCGCGTGAACTCGTCGATCGGACCGACGTTGAACACGCTCGGTTCGAGTGGGAGGTCGGCTTCTGCCGGACGGCGAACGCGGGCTGTCGGCGTCGGAGTCGCTGCGGCTCCGTGCGTCGGAGCGGGAGGCGGAGGGGGCACAGGTATGGATGCGAGAGCAGGCGAAGCGTTGGCGGGCGAGACGGACGGCGTCGAACCGGGCGAGGCGGTCCCGGCCCAAGATGACCCGGCTTCTGGGGCGGCTGAAGGAGGTCCTGCTGCGCTGCTGCTCGTCGTAGCCGTGGTCGCCGCCGCTGCGGCTGCCGAAGCGGTCGAACTGGACCTCCGGAACCTCGACGTCGGCGGTTCCATCGACCCTTCGTGTTCCTCGTGCGCTGCGTCGTCTCTGCCCGCTAGTGGGACCGCTGTCCCTGGTGAGTGCGTCCCGCTGCCGGCGGTTCTCGGTCGCTTGTGAGAAGGTCGAGGCGGCGGTTCAGAAGCAGCAGCCGCCGCCGCCGTCGCCGTAGCGGGAGTCGGACTCGTCGTCCTCGTGAAGAATGACTCTCCGGTGGTCCCAAAGTAGTCCTGGTCGCTGTACGGCCGCACGGCTTCGTCCGGGTTGTTCAAGATCGAAACGATACTCGGAGACCGGCTCGGCTGACGAGCGCCTCCTCCTCCAGCTGCGGCCGCGTCGCCGTTTGTGGGCGCAGGTGAAGCAGCCATATCGCGGGCGTCCGCTATATAGCGTGGCGCAAGTGCGTGTCGAGTTTGAAGTTTCAAGGAAAATACGACGGCGGGTAATGCGACACAGCACAAATCGAGTTGTATTCAGTTTGGCATTATCCACTCTCGCTTCCTCCTTCTCTCTCCTAGTCACGCTCTACAGCGCCTGCGACGACGATGGCGAGCAAAGGAGAGCAGTACAAACAGCAGGTGAGTCTTCGTGCGCCATCCACTTGCCAGTCTTGCTGACAAACCGCGCAAAAAAGGGAAACGCGGCGTTTTTGAAAGGTCAACTCGCCCTCGCCCTCGCGAGCTATACGACCGCGATCCAGCTCGATCCTTCGGTCGCAGCGTACCCGTTGAACCGCGCCGCCGTCTACCTGAAGCAGTCCGAGTGGGTCCGGGCCGAAAAGGACGCGACGACCGCGCTCGAGTTGGACGGAGGGAACAACGTCAAGGCGCTCTATAGGAGAGCGACCGCCAGGAGGCACACGGGCAAACTCGAACTCGCGCAGCAGGGTGAGTTACCTGCACGCTCGTTCGTGTATTCGAAGCTGGTGCGGGTACAATGGGCTGACCCTCTCGTCCTCCGCTGGCACGTGAAACTCGACGACGGGACCGAGCAGATCTCGAACAGGCGAAGAGTCAGGGAGGAGGCGCAGACGTCGACAAGGAACTCGCGATAGTTCTCGAGCTCCGAGGTACCGCCAAATCCGGGACGAACGGCGGCACGACGCAGCCCGTAAACGGAAAGGTGCGCCGTTGTTCGAGAGTCGGAATGGCATCTCGAACTGACTTCCTCGCTTGCGTATGATAGGAGGGTGAGGCAGCACCGTCGCAACAGAATGGCAATAGCCGCCTCTCGTCCGACCGTCTCCGGGCCGCTCTCGCCGAGCCGTCGTCCGCCGCTGCGCCACCGTCCTCCTCGTCAACCTCCACCGCCGGCCTCATGAATGCCGTCTCGACTCGTCGTCTCAAGCCGACTGCTGCTTCTGCAGCTACGTCTCCTATCGCAAACGATTCGAAATCCGCTGCGAACGGCGGAGTGAACTCGTTTGCGGCGAAAAAGGAGGCGAGGCTCGCCAAGCACCGACCGGTCATCGCAGTGGCAGAGTCCGGATCTCGGCAAGAGACTGCCTTGGTGTCGAAGCCCAACGTCACCGCAGCAGACCAGCCGAGCCCTGCCGCCGCACCTCCCGTCGCCTCGACTTCGACTCGACCGCAATCACTCTCTCCAACTCGGCCTCCTCGTTCCGTCCTCGTCGCGACTCCGCCATCGGCAGCCGCCTCGACACTCTTGTACCACACTGCAGCGACCTCTTTCCCGACCGCACTCGAAGCGCACTTTCTCGCCCATCCGCAGCGGGGCGATCCGGTTCGACTCGCGGCGGTTCGGGAACTGGCCCAGCGGTACCCGGCGTCGGCGGCTAGGCGGTCACCTCGTGCCCTTACCGAGGACTCGAAATTGTCAAAGGAGCCCTCTACGCTGAGGGACTGGATGGGGCCGGCGGGATTGACGCCCGATTTGCTGAGCGAGTTGCTCGCCGAAGTCGACGCGCTCTACCCTCCGGCCTCCGCCTCGACTCGGGCCTCGATCGGAGACCACGAAGGCGATCTCGACTGGGTCGTCGAGTTGCTCGAAGCGTTGCCGACGTGTCAGCGATGGGACAGCGCGAGCCTGTTCCTCGCCACCGATGAGAAGAAGGCGGTGATGCGGGTCCTCGACAGGGCCAAGGCGCGGCTAGATCGGATCAGTACGAGTTGGGGCGTGTAGACGTGAGCGCTTGCTACGATACGTTTGCTTCGAGGACGTGTAAGAAGTCCTTGGGTGCGCCAGAGCGAGTGCTACAGCGGGGTGACAGTACAACCGGGGCAGAGACAGGGTATCAGAAACGGGACGGAATGGAGCAGATGCAAAGAGGGGTATCGAGCGGTTGCGATGCTGCGAGTCGAGGATGGGGTCACGCGTCCCAGACAGAGGTGGCCTGGCATGCCGCTTGCCACCGTGGTTTCAGCCACTGGTAGAACTCGTCCGAGTTGGCGATCCCGAACGCTTGGCACATCCGCCATAGTGCTTCGTACTCCTGCGTGCGAGAGATCGGGTCGTCGTGACGATCGTGCGAGCAACAGGTTGGTTGCGAAGCGGGAAGGTCGTGAGGCAAAGTGGCGGTGTGCAGGTAGGCGTGCAGGAGCGGGAAGGACGACAGAGCGGCGGCGGGTAGAAGTGTAGGGAACGTGATGACGGGGAGATGCAGTCGATCGGGGTCGTCATTGTTGGTCGCGGCAGAGACTGAAAGCGGAGAAGGCGGAGAAGGGTCGAGTTCGGTAGTGTGCCGGGAAGGCGCCGGCTTGGGCGGCGCGCTTGACTCCAGCGTCTCCGAGGTCGACATCAGGTGGGCCACGCGCCGACATCGGGCGGACCACACGAGTTGATGTGCCGGAACGATGAGGTGTTCCGGGTCCGGCCTTGTTGCTGCTCCGCTCCACGTTGTAGGCGGGTCGGTCGATTCGAAGCGCAACGAGAGGATATGAGTCGGGGGGAGGGCATAGTCTTCTGGTAACGAGGATGGCGGCGCAAAGGTGCAGGCTAATGTCCGAGGTAGCGGGTCGTTCGCCGAGGTCGAGTCAGGAAGGTCGGGCGTCAGGCTGTCGACACCGGCCAATATCCTCGGAGCTGCAGGCACCGAGGCGTGGTCGGTTGAAGTCCTCCGAGGCTGCTGTCGCGGAAGCGAACCGTGGCTCACCGAGTTTCACCAACGCATCTTGCACGAATTCGGGCGGGACGTCGTGCAACTCGTCATCCTGACTAGTCGGTGCGCCCACGAGAAGCGATCCTGCAAAGGTCTGCGCTGGGTCCCGACACATGGTCAAGGACTGCCAGACGACCGAATCGCCGAGCGGTGCCCGTTTTGTGTTCTTCTTGCTCCGCTTCGGACCAGATGGACCAAGGCGCCAAGTCAAGGAAAGCGTGGAGAACCCGTCAAGGCATGCGATCTGCGCTGCTGGAGAAGCAATTTAAGGACCTGGTCGACAAGTACGAAGCGAATGCAAATCGAGTCGACTTCTCGCTTGCGATGCGAGGTCGCCCGAAGTCGGATTGGGTACAGGACCCACCCGGAGCAGAGACGTCCGCACATCATGGGTGCTGCGGTGGAACCTTCGCATGGAAGTCGATTGCACCGCGTTGCGCTCAGCAACAGCTCCAGCGGGGACCCGTCTATAGCCAGCGACGATCTTTCGGCGGGTTTCAGAGGGGAACCGGCCGGTGCGCTGCTGCTGCTCAGCATGAATGCAGGTGATTTCCAACTGCACCCGGTCATCAGCCAATGAGAGCGTGACTTTGGCTGGTTCCATGCAGTCCATCCGCAGCGACGGCCGACTGCGATTAGATCTGTGACAGGCACAGAACGCGCGTGTGCTAGGAGGCCCGATCACGCCGCCGCATATGTCTCGCATTGCGCTGTACATTAATGCACTTGTACAGCGCAGCAGGCGAAGGTATCTGGTACAGACAGTCTCCGGGAGGACAACGGGCCCGCAGTTCATATAGGTGTGAGCCGTCTGTCTGGACCCACGCTGCACGCCCGTCAAAGTTCGAGCAGCCCCAGAATCGCAGATGTTGCGAAAGCCGTCGTTCGATGGTGGACAGTTGCGGCTCTTCGTCGCTTGAGGCGATCCGGACGCAGCGATCAGAGTTTGCGAGAGCCTTTGTCTTCGCTGAAGGGTGCCCACGGCTGTCGACCGACGCCTGTAAAGTCGAGCAGAATTACGTGCGGGTCTAGAGAAAGCGTTGTACGACGCAGCGGGTCGTACGCGTCCATGCGAGGCACCTTCTTATCGCGTTGCGGCGTTGAAGCCCTCGTGAAAGGCTCGCAGGCTACTTTTATTACTTATACAGCTGACTGCGTGCTAGCGAGCAGGTTTTTGGTCTGTGTCATGAGCATGGTCACGGCACTCTCGAGAAAGTGGGCAGTGGCGCATCGTTCCGCTGCTGAGAAGGTCAAAAAGATCGCGAGGATCCAGAGTGCGCATTCGTAGCGCACTGCGGGCTCGAGCTCGTATCCGTGCACGGTCTACACATGCGTGGGTTTCCATGGTAATCAAAGGCGGACATTCTGTAGACCGAAGAGCTCGAAGCCGAAGGTACATCACAAAACAATTGCTGCTGCGCTTTCGAACTGCCGACCTCGAACGTGATCTCTATCAGCTCCGAGTCGGCGATAAGATAGACAGTGCCAAGATGCAGTGCAGCATACGTTCGGCGGCCGCGCATGGGCAGAACGATGTCGAGTAGCCGCGACAGAAGCATGCGCTTGTCGACGCAAACTCGGCTCGACGTCAAAGGCTGCGCGGAGCAGACACATCGAAGGCGCGAACAATCTCGGGAGGCATACACAGTCGCGAAAGAGTTCACCGAGGCGCGTGAGGGCACCTCGACTGGCGAGCTCGACAAGAGCGGACGTTGTGAGGGCGGAACCTATGTCCCCATTGGACTCGTATTCACGGTCCTTGCACCGGCAACCTGCAGACTTCAGCAGTTCGCTTCGCGACAGCGGTCAGTAGGCCTGCAGTCAAGATTCCGGTGTGGCAAGCCGGTCGCAACGCGAGACCAGCGCGTTCCGGACGAGCCCCGCAGTATAGGAAGCAGCGCAAAGATGGCGCAAAGATGCGACAGAGGTGAAGCAGCGTAGCGAGCGGACCGTCGCCTACCAAAGTCCTTCAGTCTTGTAGCTGTTTCGTCCCGAAGTCAGATGCAGCGAGCTGATAGTAAATGGCGGGAGGACGCTGAACGCAAGTCTCGCCGCTGGGGGCGCCGTTCTAATTCTCCACCGTGATCCCGACGACCGCCGCAACCACGAGGCCAGTCGCGAGCAGTCACGCTGTCGACGGCGCTCCTCTCTACACTTGAAGGCCGTCCGTCGCCGCTATCAGCGCTGCTCGCTCATCGATCACTCAACTCTTGCAGCGGGCGCTCAATGGACACGTCGCCGACGGGACAGCCTAGGAGCCGAACAACGAGTGGGGCCAGCAGCATATACGACTGGCTACCCGCTAGCTGGCTCGGGCGGCAGTCGTATGCGGCAGTCGACACCAGAAGCGACGGTCACTTCGACGACGACGACGACGACGACGACCTCGCCACCGTGATTCGTGTCGGATCGCAGACAGGGACGCAGTCAACGGCAGAGCATAGTCGAGTCGAGAGGCTCGCTGTGTATCAGCAAGTGAGTTTTCGGATTTGGTGCTGCTGCTTCACGAGCAGCGTCGCATCGTCTGCTCCGTTGCATAGCGCCTGCGCTGCCCTCAGACATACTGAAATGCCGTGGCTGATCCTGACGAGTGCTATCTTTATAGGTGTCGAACAATTCCCGATCAGGTCCGGCGCGCACCGTCGCCATCTCGCTCTGCCGCGTCCCTCCGCCCGATTCCGTCTCGTACGCCGACTTGCTACAGTACCTCGCGTCCCGTATCGAGGACGCCGCACAGGATGGCGCATACGACACTGTGAGTCGACGCAACCGATGTGGTCGCCGTTCGCGTGCTGACCTCTTCAACAACGCAGGTCGTCTTTCTTGATCCTGCACCGTACGTCCCATCGCTGGTGCAGCTCGCCACGGCGTATTTTTCGCTATCCCACACTGCACGCAAGAACGTGTCGCGCGTCTGCCTCGTCGGCGGCGGCTGGCGGACTGCGGTGCGTAATGTTTTTGGCCTTGCGACTACGGCCGCTCCAGTCGGGAAAGCCTAGGCTGACTCCTCATGCAACTGCAGCTCCTCGCCCGCATCTTTTCCTTCTCGATCCTCTCGCCTCGGACTTTGAAGCGCGGTAAGCTCCAAGCGCTGTCGACGCTGAGCGAACTCGCCGCCAAAGTGGGCGCAGAAGCGTTTCGTTCCCTCGAGATCCCGCTCCAAGTCTACATGTGCGTTCACAATTGCTGTAAGATAACTAGTAGACATACGTATATGACAGGTGCTGACTGCCCCGTTGCAGCGCGAACGCTCAGCGAGACGGAGATCTGGGTTTTCAGGAGGACGAGGGTGCGGCGTCGCTTCCGGCGGACCGCTCGGACGGAACGCTCGAGCTGGTGCGTGTATTCTGTGACCTGGAACCGGTCTCGAGGTCCATGATCTCACCCTGACACGGCTCTAACTGTTCAGGTTGCTGTGCAGATCCCGCCACTCGTGCGAGACTGCCTCGCCGTCCTCGCCGAACAAGGTGGGCGGGCTCGTTGGCGAATCCGAGACCTCGTCAAGCTGGCGCTGACAGACACGGCTGCATCTGCTGCGACCCGTCTGCAGGCCCCGCTTCCGTCGGCATTTTTCGTCGATCGCCGTCTTCTGCAAATGTCGGACACCTCGCCGGAGCTTACGCACGGGGACACCCGGTCCGCCTTGACCTCGCTCCCGACGCACCGTACCTCGCAGCGTCACTCCTAAAACGATACCTGGCCGATCTGCAAGAACCGGTCTTTTCGCGCTCGGCGTGTGAGACGGCCAAGCAATGTCCGCTCGGCGACGATGATGGGGCAGTCGCCTTCATCCGCAAGAACATCTGCGCCAACCTGTCACCCTTCACGCACGCGCTCCTCTGCTCTATGTTGCCGGTCTTGCATGCCGTCTCGCTCAATTCGTCGCACAACCTCATGACCTCGACCAACCTCGTCCTGTGTATCTGTCCGGCCTTCGTGGGCGGCATCGGAGCTTCGCTAGAGGACGTCGAGATGTGTCGAGTGCCTGGCATGGACTGCGGGACTATGAAGGGCTTGCGGAAGGAAGCAGCCGGTCCGCAGGAGAACTCGATCGGCGGAGTCTTGAGGGTCATGATTGATCGGTGAGGCCCCCTTCGCTCCTCGCAGACGCGGCTTCGCGAGGTTGCTCAACTCACTTGCTCGCTGCAGGTTCGACAAGATCCTTGCGGAGGACATGCCTTCCGCCTGATTTGTCCTCGAAAGTCCTGGCACCTGCAGGACAATACGCGCGGGTCCCGTCGGTATCGTCTCGTGCCCACAAGACGGGACAAAGCTTCAGCCCGCCGAGCGCTGGACCGTCACTGTTTTCCAAGACGACGACAAGGTACCGCGCTGCCACCTCGCCTGTACGCCGGCACGACTCGTACCGCGCGGTCCTCTTCGTGTCACCGACAACGAGGTCTCGGGAGTCCACTCTGTACAGGGGAGAAGCGACGACCCGGTAAATGAACGACAAGGATTCGTTTGCGACGGGGCTACGATGCGAAGAGCGATACGATGCGAGGATAAGATATGTGGAAGCTGAGAAGAAAGGACGGGTCCAGCCGGTCGTGAAAGGGAAGGAAGCATAGTACGACATGTTGTAGAACGGAGAGCACAACCGAGAGAGCGATACAACGGGAAATGGGGGGTCAAAGAGGGCAGCACGGCACAGCCGGCGCGGAAAGGAGGTGTAGCCGTCCAGCGGCTGGAAAGGTGAAGGTCGAGAGGCGTTCAGGCGCGAACCTCGTAGGTCCGGCTGTTGTGGTGACGAGCCGGGTCGATCTGTCGCAAGGGTTGCTTCGCCTGCTGCTGCTGCTGCTGCGAGTGACCGGCACCCGAGCCGCGGGAGAGCATGCCCTTGCCCTGCTCGTACGCCATGCGGAGGAACGAGCCGCTCCGCTGCGACCGGAGAGGCGGCGCAGTCGCGGAAGGCGGTGGTGTCGGGAACGATTGGAGCTTGGACGAGTAGGCGTACGCGGATGGCGAGACCTCGTCAGTCGGCGTGACGGGCAAGCTCGGCGGTTGCGAGTCCTTGCGGACCATGCGAGCGTGATGCGGCGACGCCGACTTGGCCTGCTGTGCAGCCGGCAGCGCGTACGCCTGGCGCGATCGGGACGAGAGCCGGACTGGCGGCGCGTTCGAGCGCAAGTCGCAGTCGCGGTCAGACAGGTCCGATTCGATGTCGGAGAGCGTGCCGCCGGACAAGTCCGAGTCGGTGGGAGAGACGTATGCCGGTCGCTTCTGCTGCTGCTGCAGTTGGGTAGATTGGGACGCGTAGGGCGAAGTCCGGCGAGACGACGAGGGAGGCGGGGTCGGGTAGGCGTGCTGCTCGTTCGCGGACGGCCGGCGTCCTGCTGCCGATGAGGGTGTGCACGGGCTGACCGGCTTCTGCTCGACCTGGGCGGGCATCGGCGCAGCAGCAGGGACGGCGGCCGGGTAGGCGTGGCGCGAGCTGGACGCGACGGGGCTCGCGCGGCGCATGAACGGCGCGAAATGGTGGATCAACTCGGACTCGTCCATCCGGAGGTCATAGTCGAGGAGGAACAAGAGCTGGCGCTCCATGAGGTTGACTTCGGCCTGCGAGAACAGGGCGGCGTAGCGGGTCCAATGCTTGTTCTTCGGCGACGAGTCGTTGAGGTACTTGGCGGCGACGATCAGGGTCGCGAGGAAGACGCGGTGGCGCGTGCAGTGCATGCCCTTGGCGACTTTCGGGAGGCGCGACTTGAGCCGTTCGAGGTAGACGAGCGTGCACATCAGGGTGGGGACCTGGACGTTGGATTTTTGGACGAGGACCGTGATGAACGACTCGAGGGACGGGATCGCCGCCGCCGCCGCGTCGTCTCGTTGTTGCTCAAAGTCGGTCTTGGTCGGCGTCGACGGCGGCGACGGCAGAGTTGCGGCGGGAGGCGGCGCGCACTGGATCACCTCGACGGCCTTGGCGGCGAGGTAGGCTGCACAGGCATCAAGTGCGTGTCAGTTTTGCTTTCGCGTGGACAGTGGCTCTGGAATGGGACCCACCGATCATGTCTTGCGAGACGGGCGCGCGAACAAACTCGAGCAAGGCCGGGTCGTGCCAGCTCTTGGGGATCAGGCTGGCCGGGTGACGGCGACCGTTCGAGTGGTAAGCCGACATGGTCGCGTGCTTTTCGGTTCGAGAGGAAGTGTGGTGGAAGTCTGATCGACTCGGCAAAGGAGGCGGCGACGTGTAGTCAAAGTAGTCGACGCGTCAAGAGGTGGGACCGAGGGCGAGCGGAGTAGGTCGGGTTGCGAGTTGACGGTAGGGACACAAGAGGAGAGGAGCCTGGTTACAGCCTGTCACAACCGTCGTCGTCAGCCAACTTGCTATTCGACCCGAGCGAGATGGCTGCGAGCGAGGAAACTGACCGGGTGAACAAGTCGGCGAGATGGCGGCGCGGTCCGAAATGGAACAAAAACGCGGGGTAAACGCCAAGATGGCTGAAACGCGGCGGCGCCGAGAGCGAAATGGCGTGTCGACGCGTCAAACTCGACTCTGAGCGGTCTGTTGGCGCTGCTGGCACGGTGAGAGCAGTCAGCAGGTGAATTTAGCTGCTAGGGGACGCGCGGCGACCGACTCCGAGGGCTCGATGCCGAACCTCGGAACGCTGACCCTCGGAACGCGTCTGACCCCACTTATTTCGTCAATGTCGCACTCACCCAAGTTGTACGAGCCTGTAGAGGTGCTTTCTGAACGCGGGTAGGCAGATGTCGACTGAATCCGTAGGCGAAGCCGAGCAAGTGTCGTCGATGACGCGGGGTCGTCGAGATCAAGGCAGCTTCTCGAGACCGATGATGCAAGACAATGCCTCGGAAAGGGCGGCTGCTGGCGCTGTCAGAGCTCACGAGCTAGTCGATAGCAACGCAAAGGCAACGCAAATCAAAAAGAAAAGAGGGAGAGAAGGCTGGCACTCTCTCGAGTAGACGCAACTTCGGGACCACATCAAAAGGCCAACCGAACGGATCTACGCGGC
Organism: Rhodotorula taiwanensis; assembly: GCA_002922495.1. Classification (NCBI taxonomy): domain Eukaryota; kingdom Fungi; phylum Basidiomycota; class Microbotryomycetes; order Sporidiobolales; family Sporidiobolaceae; genus Rhodotorula; species Rhodotorula taiwanensis. The sequence goes on along the minus strand of PJQD01000055.1, from coordinate 15,128 downwards.
TGTTCGGCAATTGTGTTCCCTGTTCGGGTCGACGTCGGCGGTATAGACTGCCGTTCTGGCGCTCATGCGGCCCTTGATCCGACTACCCAAATGGGCGAGATGCGCCGACCTGCGGCGAGACACTTGCCGGATGCGGGTCGATGTCGGGGTCGACTTCCAGAACGAGCCGAAATTCCCGACGGACGGTTCTGCAGCGCCGTCGGCCGCCGTCAAGAAGCGGACGATCACCTTGTTCTTTCTGACGCACGCGGGTTGGCATCAGCCTCGGTTTAAGCTTTTACGGTTCGCGGGCACGAGGCTCGCGTGCATCGCCGGCGTGCAGCTGTTACGTACGAGTGCCTGAAGATCACGCACTGTGCCCCTCGACACGCGACCGTCGTGGCTCGAGCAGTGTGCGATCGGGAATGAAGCAGCCCGAACAGTACAAGCGCCGTCTCAGTCTGCGAATTTGATGAGAGCGTTTACGAATCGGGACCCAATGCCATTGTGCCAGCTGCTGATGAGTGGAATTTGCAGAGCTGCTCGGCTATATAGCAAGGGATCGCTTGCAAGGTGCACGACGGCGCGCGGCGAAGCGAGCTGTGCGACAGAAGAAGAAGAAGAGAGCCGCCGGGACAGACCTCGGGTCCCGCCTGCATGCGGTCTCGCGCGGTAATAGACTCTGGCCGTGCGGGCTGCGAGTGAGCTTGTCAGTCTGTGGAAGCCGGGTTCCCTCGTTAGTCATCGCGCCAGTTAAGAGGATGTCCGCGCTTCGGAAGTGTCGCGAGTCTGTGGAAGCAGGCGCTCCCCGGCCGACCAAGAGCCTGGAGATCCAATGACCGTAGCTGCATTCATAGAGCGCGCGAGTCGTCAAGATTGCCGGTAGCAGTATGCCGTTTGGGAGCGCGGCATTCTCCGCAAAGCAACGGCGGGAAGCCCGGAATGGGCATGCAGCGAGCGGGCATGCAGCTTTGCGCCCCCTAAGCCTCACGGTAGCAGTCGCTTGACGGCATTAGCGGCAAGCAGCGAGGTATACGTGACGATGAGCGGTACAGGCCCAAGGCATCCAGCGGTTTGCCACCGTCGAGAAAGCTCAGGAAGCGGTGTCACATCGCGCGGAGCACGAAGGTGCCCCAGGCAAAGAGTCAGTCTCGGACTTTCGACTAGGCGCAGCTTGACCGTGTTCGAGTTGACTGTAGGCCGTCTTCCCATGTCGGCGAGTGTCGTTGTTTTGTTCTCGCGGCGAGTTTTGTACAGCGCGCGGACGGAGGCGGTGCAGCTCGCGGTTGGCGTGCTCGCCGGCCGACGCGCCTCTTCCCTCCTGCTCACCACTTTTCCGCTCACAATTCGGCGCACAGCACCTGCGTCGACACGACGACCGCGTTTCCTGCCGCAACCAAGCCACCGCTCGTGTCCCGGCCCCGTCGCGCTCCTCCCTGCCGTCTCGCCTCGCCTCTCGCTGTCGAGGTTGACTTTCGGAAAAACTTGCTATCGGGTTAGCGACACGGCAGGAGGATGGCCGCACTCATGGTGCCGAGTCTCGACCACGACTGGCTGCCGCGAGGGCTGGGTGCTCGCCTGCTGACCCCCGAACCTCGAGCGACTCTTCCGCTCATCCGACTATTTCGCTCCGCCTCCCTTCCTCTTTCTCTTTTCTTACACCCCGCCTGATATGACTCTCTGCGTGCGACTCTCTTCGGAGAGGTACTGCCACCAAGCATGCGGAGTTTATATTCGGGCCAGAGCGAACTTTGCCAGGATCCGCTATTTTGCCGTGTAACGCTGCCCTCCCCTTGGTGGGACATCTAGGCGCGGGACCTCTTCAAAACGGAACCATAACTCCCTCCTTTACCTGCTGCCCTTCGTGCTTTGACGTTGCTGTCCTCTCGTCCAGGTCCTATCTGCTACTGGCGTGACCTGCTCGTCCCTGACCTTTGTGCCGTCACGCCGCGCACGCTGAGACGTTTCCGATCCGTAGCCTTCCTTGCAATACCGTCCAAGCATCGTATAACGCTTCTCTAGCAGGTGGTGCCGTTTAGAAGGTCAAGAAAGGTAAGTTACCAGTGTCCGACGCGAGAGCGAAACCGTATTCACGGACGTTGCGGCGCGACTATTCCGCCGCTTGAGAAAACAGAACTGCCGCGACGTGGCCGCGCCGCGGACGGGCGAGAGAGCGACTCGGCCGGCACCCGAGCCCCCCCACATGAGAGCGAGCGCGGCGGCTCCGGAGAAACGACTTATCCCTCGCGAGGGCGTCTCGCATTCTCGCGCCGAGTCCCTTGCTAAGGATGCTCTCCTCGTTGCTACCCACACCGCCGCCATGTCTGCAGTCGTCCTGGACCCAATGCAGAATGCAACCCTCGCTGGATCCGCACCACCGATCCTTCCCCACTTGAGCCCTTTGACCCCGACGTCGACGTCAGTCCTCGCCGCTATCGTCGCCGTCGCCGTCCTGTACGCCTTGACGGGCAAGCGCACGAAAGCGACGCTCCCGCCCGGTCCCCCCGGACTGCCGTTCATCGGCAACATCCGCGACATTCCCAAGAGTCGACCCTGGGTCAAGTTTGCCGAGTGGACCGACCAGTATGGTGAGCGGTCTTTCGTTCGGGAGGGGCGCGCTTAGGGGCGCGCTGACGTCGCTGTGTGCTGCAGGTCCGATGTACACGCTCAAGTTGGGCCGGACCAACATGATCGTGATCGGTCGCGCCGGTCCGGCGATTGAACTCCTCGACAAGCGGTCCGCCAAGTACTCGTCGCGGGCACGCCTCATCATGACGAGCGAGCTGGTCTCGCGCGGTCTCCGGATGACCTTCATGCCGTACTCGGACTTGTGGCGCCGCCAGCGGAGGTTGCTCCACCAGTTGACGAGCCCAGCCGCGTCGAGCACGTACGAACCGATCCAGGAGCAGGAGTCGACGCAAATCGTCCTCGACATGCTCAACGACCCCGAGAACCATTGGCCGCATTGCCAGGTGCGCGTTCGGTTGCGGTTTGGGTAGTGCTTGGAGCGGAGGGCTGATCGTGTCCCGCACGCAGCGCTACGCCGGCTCGACCATCATGCAGATCGCCTTCAACAAGCGTGCGCCGACGTGCAAAGACCCTGCCATCACGAGAGTGCGTCACTTCAGAGCGCATGGGGTCCTGACTTGGGAGCTGACCTGGCGCGAACGGATGGGTGCAGATGCGGGCCATCAACGAGATGATGACCAAGACGGCAGTCGCTGGACGTTACCTGGGTGCGTTGCAGCTCTTGTTTGCGTATTTGCGGAAGTCAGAAGTGGCCAAAGCTGACCTTATACCGCGTTCGATCGCCCGGCAGTCGACTCCTTGCCGTTCCTGAACTGGATCCCGGAAGCCTTGGCGCCGTTCAAGCAGGAGGCGCACGCCATCTTTGACGAGACCTTGTCGCTCTTCAAGTCGCACGTAGACGATGTGCGTTCGCTCGTGTCTGCGTTGGGCGACCCGGTGTCTGACTCGCTCTCTCCCGTGGCGGCGCAGGTCCGGGAAGCTGTGGCGGGCGGCGACGACGCGCATTGCTTCACCAAGTACATCCTCCAACAGCAAGAGTCGTACCAGCTCAGCGATAATGAGGCGACGTTCCTCGCCGGAGCCATGTTTGGTGCCGGATCCGACACGACCGCCGACGGCATCAGCACGTTCATCATGACGATGGTGACGCACCCCGAGATCCAGAAAAAGGCCCAGGAGGAGCTCGACCGCGTCGTCGGTCGTGACCGGTTGCCCAACTTTGCCGACCAGCCCGACTTGGTCTACATCGGTGCGATCGTCCGCGAGATGATGCGGTGGCGGACCATCATTGCCGGCGGCCTCGCGCACTGCTCCACCGAGGACGACACCTACAATGGTGCGCGTGTAAGGTGTCTGATGAGGGTTCACTCTAGAGAAGCTGACGGAGCACGACCGCCAGGCTACTTTATCCCGAAGGGCACCGTCGTCCTCGCGAACCACTGGGCAATCCACATGGACCCCGTCAGTTTGCGGCGCTGTCCTCTGCCGACCGAGACACGCTCGAACTGACTCGCTTTCTTTTACCGCACAGGAATTGTACCCGGAACCGCAGCTGTACAAGCCGGAGCGGTTCATCAAGGACGGCAAGCTCGTCGGGACCAAGTTCTCCGACCTCGGTCACCACGGCTACGGATTCGGCCGTCGCATCTGCCCGGGCAAGCACATTGCCGAGGTTCGTTGTCATCTGTTCTGGGTGCTTTGGTCGATCTCGCGCGCTGATGCCACCCGCGAAATGACAGCGCTCTCTGTTCATCGTCTTTTCGCGCCTCTTGTGGGCCCTTTCGCTCCGGCCCTCGGTCAACCCGCAGACGGGCAAGGAGGAACCGCCTTCGGTCGACGCGTTCTCCGAGGGCTTCTCGAGTCACCCGCTCGCGTTCACGTGCCGGATCGAGCCGCGCGGCGATTGGGTCCGCGAGGTCGTCGAACTCGAGTGGCGCGAAGTCGGGTCCGACAAGGGCGGTCGCAAGTAAGGACCCTTCATCACTGTATCTATTTCACATTAGCATTTCATTCGTCCCTCCATGCACGTCTGTGCGATTTGACCCTCTCGCGCGGATCCCGAGCCAAAATGAGGAGAACGTCCACTTGCGTAAAGAGCTACGTCAAGAGATGGGAGGTCGTTACTGCAGAAGGCACCGGGCCTGCGCGCACTCGCCGGCGGATCATCAAGATCGCGACGTGAGGAAATACCGGGGAGAACTAGCTCGACCCGAGTTCGAAAGGTTGTAAAGTCCGCGCAGCGGAGAGTGGTTCCAGATAGGTGCGAGGGCGGCGATGGGCGCCTGCTCGCACACACGGAGCTCATGCGCGCCGGGCGAATGAGGTCCCCGTCATCGTGGACGGAGGAGGGGAAGTCGGCAGGACGACGGTCGCCGACGATCCAGTCGAGACGGCGACGCGTGCGACGGGGGACGAGGAAGAAGTGACGACGACAGTCGGAGCGGCGGCGGCGACATAGTTCTTCGGGTTTAGGACCGTCGTTGCCGTGGAAGAAGAGGAGGTGGCCCCGGTGGCGGTCGGAACGGCGACGTTGGACGCTGGGACCCAGGTGACACCGTTCGCATCGACGCTGACGAGCGGCGTCGGTGCAGGCGTGTCATCCGTGAGAGCGGTGGCGGCGCGCGATGCGACCGAGACGCTCGACGGGACCGTCGTCGAGAACCCGCGAGCGCGCGCGGCGGCCGCGTTCCCGTAACTGCCGTTCGGGGCGTCGAGCGCCGAACCGTTGTAGGGCGAAGTCAACTTGGATTCGAGGGTTGGAATCGCGGCGGCGGCGGCGAGCACCTCGACGGCTGCGGCGGTCGGAGTCGATTCGGGCAAAGCGGCGACGGCGGCCGAGTAGATCGAGGCCTGGGTCGCGTCGCGCTTGACGTTGCGGACGACGAGCGGCGGTGCCGCCTGGGGCTTGGCTGGTTGCGGTCGTGGGTGCTTGCCGAACGCGCGGGCTCGGTGACGCTTCTGGCGGGTCGACCGGCGCCGTTTCGGGTTGGCGGCGACGGTGGTCGCCGCCGAGTGAGGTGCGACCGTGACGGCAGTCCGAGCAGCGGCAGTAGCGACATAAGGCGAAAAAGTGAGCGGCAACGGCTCGCGTTCGGGGCGGTCGCCACCAAACAGGGACCGGACGACGCGCGAAAAGGTCGACAGGGTCGCCGCGCGCTTTTTCGAGATGTTGGTCAGGTTGACGGTCGAGTTGCGGATCCCGCCCAGGGCGTAGGCTCCCGAGGACGAGGCATCGACGACGATGGCGTGGTCGCCGAGGTACGAATCGCGGGCGACGTGCTGATGGGAAGCGATGTGGGCGCGCCGGGCGACGGAAGAAGACGAGCGAGTCATGGGGAGGGCTGCAGTCGCGAGAGTCAGCTGCGGAGTCTCACGACGAGAGAACAGAGGAAGCGCACCTTGAGCGGACTGAGAGACGAGGACGGATGCCACCAGGGCGATCGCCGAGAGGGACGAGATTGAGGCGTGCATGACTTTCGTTCGAGTGCTGCGGCAGCAGAGTGATGGACAGGAAGACAAGGGAGAGTGCTCCGAGAGTCATCTTTAGCTCTTGGACGGACACAAGAGATGGCCAGCAAAGAGAGAGCCGTCTCTGTTGGAAGCGAGCGAGATGGCGCAGCAAGCGGTTGCGAGCGGTGAGATGGCGCGCAACTCGGCAAGCGAACGAGGCGAATGGCGCCACGCGACGGGACGGTGACGTCACCCGGATAGCTAGTCGAGTGTGTAGCACCAGATGTATAGTCACGCGATCCCTCTATAGCGGTGGGAGCAGTCGAGAGCCGCGTTCGAGGAAAGAGATGGCGCGCGACTCCGACGGCGCGGCGAACTTTCATCCAACAGAACGCGCCTCGACGCCCTCATAGACACGGCCGGGCGCTCGAAGCCAGTAAGAGTGAACTACTGACAGGACACACGACTGTCTAGCGCCCACGGGACGGATGGCCGACGCGACTCTGGCTTCGTCGACGGCGTCGCTGCCGCAACACCAACTGCCGTCGTTTGCCAGCTCGTTCCACCCCGAAGACTATGACCGACCACCTCCCGGGATCTCTCAGGCCGACTGGGTCCGGCTAGCGAGGGCGCGCGGCGGTCCATCGACGTCGGGGCACCCTCCCGCCGACTCGTCCACTGCGTCGTCGGTCCCGGCGGCTCAGTACGACTACTCGGCCCAGGACAGCGTCGACCTCGACGAGCCGTCGTCGCGGCCGCGAGGAGGCTACTCCCCCGCGACGACGTCCAGCAAGCAGACTCGGTCGACTGCCGCCGCACACCGCGACTCGTCCTCGGCGGCCGGCTTTGACGAATCCGACAGCGCAGACCGGACCGAGACGACCGCGCACCATGTCCGCCTCGGGAGGGACCTCTCCACGGCGTCAGACTCGAGGACTACGGGGGACGAGTCGAGCTTTGCCGCCATGTACGGCACCACCACCGGGGCCCGCGCAAAGTCGAAAGGCTCGGCGTCCTCGGGAGGCGGCGCCATGTCCCTCCGCGAGCAAGAAAAGGTGAGCAAGGTTGCCGACGTCCGCGCGTGTGTATGTCACGTCGCTGACCGGGAGCGCCCTTGCAGGTCATCGACGAGCTGAAAAAGGACAACTTTTCGCTCAAGTTGAAACTGCATTTTTACGAGCAGCGCCTCGAAAAGATGGCGCCGTCGTCGGTCGAGCAGGCGCTCCGCGAAAACATCCAACTCAAAGTCGAGTTCCAGACGCTCCGGACCGAACTCAAGCGGTACAAGAAGCTCTTGCTCGAGGGCGACAAGGCGATCCAGGCGTTGACCGCCGAGCGGGATGCTCGCGCGACGGGTCGTCCGGTTCCTCCAGGGACGAGCGCGAGTGCGAGGGAGAAGGACTTGGAGAGGCGGCTGCTCGAACAGGAGGAACAGCGCGAGCAGTGGGAACGCAAGGCGCGCGAATTGCACAAGCAGCTCCGGTCCGCAGGGGACGCCGAGGTGAGCTTTGGCGTGCTCGTGGTTGAGGCGCTCCCTTGTTCTCGTAAGGTCCTTACCCATTCGCCCAACTTAGGACCTCCGCCGGCAACTCGCCGACACGGAAGACGAGGCCGACTTGCTTAAGCGGCAACTCGACGATGCGCACGACGAGCTCGACGAGGTCAAGCGCGAGGTGGCCGAAATGCGGGCCGAGTTGGCGGACCAGGTCGACCGGAGCGGAGTCACGGAAGGCTCGACTGTCGGACTCGTCCGTCGCGAAGTCGACAAACTCGAGCAGGTGCGCGCCGCTCCAGATCGCCGGCGCTCAGAACTGATTCGGCTACTGTGGTGCACAGGACAACGCTTCATTGCGGGACGCCTTGTCGCAGCGAGACCGCGAAAAGGAGGCGTTGCTGCGGCAGGTCGACGAGTTGCAGCAGGACCTCGACGTGGTCGCCGACGAGCTCGAGCGGGAACGGTTGCAAGGGGCGCGCAACGCCGACGGTACCGATCTCGAGAAGGTGCGGCCTCTACGGTGTTGCCGACTTGTGTGTGCGCGAGGGCTGACCCGTCCTTCGATTGACGTGGCCCGCAGGAACTCGACTCGCATCGCGACCGCGCCACATCGCTCGCCCTCGACCTCGAAGACACCAAGACCGCTCTCGACGCCAAGGAGCGCGAGATTGAAGAATTGATCGCCGAGCTCGACGAGCGCGACCAGATCCACGCCGAAGAGCTGCAACGGGTCGCCGAAGAGTGGCGCGACGAGGTCGAAGACGCCAAGGAGCGCGAACGCGAGGCTCGTCAGGTGCGGCGCATGTTCAGGTGCCGAGTGTGGATCGCTTTGCTGACCTGCGCGCTGTCTCGAGCAGCTTCTGGATGAAAAGGAGGCCGACGTCGAAGGTCTCGCCGACAAGGTGGAGGACCTCGCGCGACAACTCGCTCAAAAGGACGCCGACCTGCAAGCCGAGCAAGAAGAGACGGCGGCCCTCACGCACGATCTCAAGAAGGTGCGTCTCTTCTGCGTGGCTGTCCGTTGTAAGATTTCGCAGCGCTCACCCGCGTTGTCGCAGCTTGGCACCCAAGTCTTCCAACTCGAAGAAGAAGCGGACGAGAAGGAGCGCGAACTCGAAGACTTGCGCCGTGAACTCGAAGTCGTCGACAAAGAGCTCGACAACAAGGCGTCTGTGCACGAGCAAGTGGTCGCCGGGCTCAAAAAGGTGCGTCCGGCGTTCACGCGGGGCGGATCTCGCCGTCTGCTGACCTTGGTGAACGCCGCAGAAACTCGCCGAGCACAAGACGCACATCTCGGACCTGACATTGCAGCACGAGTCGTCGACGACCGAGTTGGCGTTCTTGCGGTCCAAGGTCGACGAACTCACCAAGGCTCAATCTCGCCTCGAGCAGCAATCGCAACTCGGCTCGTCGGAAAAGCAGCGGCTGGTCCGCGAAGCCGACGAGATCATGCGCGCCCTGCGCAAGGAGGAAGACGAGCGAGAGACGGTCGAAGCGCAACTCGACGCGGTACGCTCCGAGGTCCGTCGGTTGCAAGGGATCGCCACCGATCGTGAACGGGACGTTGCCGATCTACAGCAGGCCCTCACTGGGCTCGAAGCTCAAGGCGCCGACGCGTCGTCCGACAAGATTGCCCTCGAACTCGAAGTCGAACGGACGAAGCGCGACCTCGCCCGGGCGCAGGAAGCCGAGTCGCGGAACCGGACCGAACTCGAAGCTCGTGTCGCCGATGCTCGCGAAAAGGACGAGCGGCTTGCCAGCATGGTGTGCTTTCTCCCCGTACTTGCTTGTGTTCCAATTCACGCTTGCTGACTCCCGCCGGCCCGCAGCAATCCGAGAACAAGGAGCTCTCGGTGCAGCTCGCTTTGGTCCGGCAGGCGCACATTGCCCTGACCGACAAGCACGACGAGACTGCCAAGGTGAGCGGTGTTGGCTCGCGTGTTGGCTCGCGTGTTGGCTCGTTCCCCCTCCTGACACTTCTCCCTGCGACAGGCCCTCCGCAACACGCAGCAGGAACTGACCTCGGCTCGAGACCGCCTCCGCCTCGTCGAATCCCAACTGTCGAACGACCAGCGCGCCGTGTCTCGTACTGAGAACCAGTACCGTGATCAACTCAACGAGCGAAACACGCTCCTGTTGACCGTGTACCAGGCCGTCGACAAGGTGGCCGGAGCCGACAAGGTCAGCTTGCGCGAATTTACGGGGCTCGATTTCGTCGCTGACGCACAGACCCGCAGCGCAAGTCGGCGGACCCGCCCAAGCCGTTCGCAAATTTCCCGATCTTCCACGACCGCCTCCTCGAACGCCTCAAGGGGATCAATCAACTCCACATGTCGTTCGAGCGGCGTACGAAAGAGCTCGAAGCGCGCTTTGTCGACCAGCTACAGTGCGTCCACGAAGAGCGACCCCGAAGAGCGAGTGTCCTCTGGCGTGTTGAGCTGACAATGTCCTTTACGCGCACAGAACGCTGAAACGGCAGCAAGAATCACGGACGGCCCAGGTGGACCGCTTCGAAGCGTCGCTCAAGCTCGCCCTCGAGTCGCAGAAGCAGTGGCGGTCGCGCGTCCAGCAAAAGTCGCTCGAGTTGGAGCAGGCCAAGGTGCGCTTCTGCGGGGCGGACTCGCGTTCAGGAAAAGAGCTGATTTTTTTCCGCGCCGCAGTCCGAAGTGGCTTCGTTGCAGTCGCAGCTCAGCTCGGTGCGCCGCTCACCGAACCCCGACGCCGCCAGTCCGCCGCGACCGGCGTGGACCGAGGCGACCTTGCAGACCCGACTCCGCACGGCCGAAGCCAAGGTGACGACGCTCGAACGCCGACTCGCAGCGACGCAGGACCAGCTCCGAGATGCCGAGTCGCGCCTCGAACAGCAGCGGACCAAGTACGGCACCGCTGAGGGCAAGTGGGAAGCGCGCGTCCGCGAACTCGAACAGCGTGTCCGGGCCGCCGACGAAAAAGTCAAGCGCGAACGGCAGGGCGCCAAGGAGCGCGTCGCCGAACTCGAGCAGGATGCGCGGTATGTCTGCGATCGCTCTGGGTCGAGCCGGAAATGCAGCTAACTTGTTTCGCGCCCCTCTCGCTCTCGCGTGCTTGCAGCCGACTCCGCGACAACATTGCCGACGCGAAACGCCGCGACCACCAGCTCGACGAGGTGCTCCAGTCGAGGCGTCAGGCTCCACTGTGATTTCGCTGCTTCTCGTCGACCTCCTTCTATACCTTCGCCTTTCGCTCTGCCGCCCCTTTTTTTTCCGACTTTACAGAAACGCCGCCCACCGTCTCGCGCGGTCGCTCACTGTCTCTTATTGCTGTAGCTGTCTCTTGTGCAAGTACTTCTGCTTCACGTGAACTTGTTCGATCGACGGACTTGAGGCGCCAGCACCGCCTCGTTCCCGTCGCTCCCCTGTACGGCTCTTCTCGCCAGCCAGCTCCGGGCAAGCTTCATCCTTCTAGTCGCACACACTCGCTATACCGTCTGCCGTCCGTTGCCGGCCTTTTATTCGCTTTCAAATCTCGACAGAATCCGTCATCCAACCGTTGGTGCGGTCAATCGAACACGGACGCGTCTCGGTCGTCGCTACAGACACTCGACTCTCTTGGAGATCAGCACAGCGTGAATCTGAGCTCGTTTGACGCGTCCCTGCCCGTCGAGCGGGTCCAGTAGAGGCGATGTGCTGCTCGTCGGCCAAGTGGAAACGCGAAGTCGTGCCGGACCACAAGGTGAGCCGGGCGTGGCGCTAGAACGTATGGAGTCGCGCTGATGGTCTCTGTGTGCGCGCAGTTTGACTTTATCGACGTCGACCAGTTCCATAGCCGGACTTGCGGTAGCCGGCTCTCGTGCGTCCTGCGCTTTCCCTTGTTCCTCCCGTACACCGTCGAGCTGACCTCGACCGGACTGGCCCTCAGCTTCACGTGGCTCTGGACGACCTTTATCATCTCGATCGCCGTCTATGTCGCCGACATCTACACGTTGGTCGCTCTACTCGCATCGAACCGATGGGCCGGCCAGATCCTTCAGACCCAGGCGTCCGAAGACAACAGTTCGAACCGGCACCTCCTCCTCGTCCCCTTCAAGGTACGTCTGTGTATTGCGGTTGTCGAGAAGGGTGTGCTGACCCCGTTGGACGCGCGCGCAGATCGGCAAATGGATCTTTTTCGCCTGCATCATCGTCTCCTTCCTGTTGTGCCTGTGGGACGTCCGCAAGGCTCGCGCCATCGTCAAGAGCCGCGACATCTCGTACGCGTTCACGAACGTCATGGCGCACAAGTGGGTCATTTGCTTGGCGTCGGAGAATTCCGTGTCAGGCCAGCTGACCGTCTGCTCGCCAGCTGGTACGCCTTGAGGAGCTACAATCACCACTGCTTCTTCTCCCAAATCAACGACTCGAAGAAGCGCAAAGATTCGCTCGCGTTCTTTGTCTTTTTCACGTTCAAGGGTGGGTTGGCGTGCGTCAGGACTTCCCGAGTCAAACTGACTCTTTCCGGACGCCCGCAGGCTGGAAACGACTCCTCTTGGCCGACGCGCCTCGTCAAGTGATCAACGCCATCACGCTGTACTCGTTCGGCGCCTCTCAGAACTGGACGACAGACCTGTCAGCGTACTTTACGGGCTCGTTCCTCAAAGTGACGGCCCTGTCGACGATGCTATTCACCGTCGTCATCTTTGTCATCTCGGCCGTCTGCCTCGCGATCGCTGCCGTCATCTACGTCCCGCTTCTGTGCACGATCCAGGGCAACTTGAAGGAGTACTGCTGCCACAAGGTCGACAAGCGGTGAGTGGACGTTCAGGTCGCTCTCCTTGCAGTCGGCGCCTCGAGCTGACTCGGCCCGTCTTTGCCACGCAGGATCTCGGAGCTGATGAAGCGCAAGAACCGGAAACGGCTCGCCCGCGAAGCCGACATTGCTCGGCGCGAGGCCCGCGGCGACTTTTCGCACCTCAAGGACAAGTCGGGTCGGATCGTCCGCGCACCGAGACCGCAGCCGACGCTGCCGACCGTCGCCGATCACCTGTACGCCGACCCGGCGCTCGATTCGGCCAAGGAGGACGCCTACCCGCCGTACTCGGCTGTGCCGACCTTGCACCGCGACCCGTCGTACGGTGGCTATGGCGGCGCGTACGCCCAATCGAACGGCGGCTACGCTGGGTCCGACACGGACTCGCTCGGAGGAGGCAAAGGCGGCTTCTACACGCACAGCGACTCGGTCACGTCGTTCGACGCGTTCGCCGGCCACGGTCAACAGCCTGGCTTTGCGGCGGCGGAACCGATGGAGCGGGCTCCGTCGTACCGGACCATGCCGTCTCAGCGCGATTTCCACAACCCGTCTCAGCGCGACCTGCTCGCGATGCCGCCACCTCGCCACGTCGACTCGTACCGAGCGCCACCGCGAGGGGGACTGTACGAGCGGAGTCGGATGGCGAACGAGGACCAGTACTATGCCGGATCCGAGTACGAGCTCGATGCCGCGTCCGAGTACGGAGGGCGGTACGCGAGCGGCGACATGGCTGGACGCGGGGCGTACGGCCAGCGGTGATGGTCGCCTCGTGTGCTCTCCTCTTCCCTGTATCGGTATCGCTTCCTCCTCCGTGTAGACTGTATTCCTTTTGCAACTCCAATCGGCCCGTCGCTCACGTTGAGGTGGTCCGAGTCTCGCTCTCTCGCTCCGGGTCACGCGGCGTATGTACATTGCTGGAAACTCAGTAGTACACGGTCTGCCGCTCAGCTATCCGCTCGACGTCCCTCAACCCTTCGCGCTTCGCCTCGGTCCAGAGCCACGAGTCGAGTTGCGGTTCCGTCAAAGTGGTGAGCCATTTCGAGTCGGCCGTTCCTCGTGACGCGAGCTCGTGTGCCCTTTGCACGATCGCTGCACAGGCATGAACGGCGGCGGCTCGGAGGCGGGTGGCCGATTCGCGGGAGAGGGTCAGAGTCGACGGGACGGCGAGGTCGACTTGGCGCAGGGCGAGATCGGTCGATTGGCTGAGGTCGAGGATGCCGTAGTGGATGAGCATGGCTGCAGTTCGGGGTTTCGAGTCAGCTACCCGGACGATCGGAAATTGAGGTTAGGGCAGTACGCACTGGGCAGGACATTGTCGGCAAAGACGGGGAAGCCAGCGGTCGAGGGCGCCTTGAACGGCACCTCGGCAGCGTCGGCGTACCGGATCGCGAGTTGCGACACGAGCCAGAACGCCTTTTTGAACAGGTAGACGTCGTGGCCGCCGACCTGGGGCGCGTCTCGAAAGGCCGGAAACGTGTCGGCGAGCTGCGCGTGCGTGACGAGTCAGCGGCTGCTCTGTGTGCTCTGAATCCCGCCTGCTGCGAAATCCCAGACGGAAGCTCACCTCGCGCACGACCGCCGCGCCGTCTCCTTGCGCCCGCCCCAACACGCCGCGCATCCAGACGCCCAACGACTCGACATCGAGTCGCTCCAGGACAGCACCCGACTCGTTCAGGACGCCTGCGAGCAGTTCGAGCACTTCGAATGCCTCTTCGTCCTCGATGCCGATCTTGACCGCGCTGCCGAGGGTCGGGTGGTCCTGCTCACGGTGAGTCTGGATGTTGGCGAGGTCGGCGACGCGGGCCGGAGTCGCTGACCGCATCCAGTCGGCGTCAAGGGCCGGCAGGGTCAAGTAGGCCGACAGGACGAGCGAGAGGATCGTCGAATGGGCGCCGCGACCCGTCAAGCGGTGCAGCGGGTGTCGGTAGCCGCTGAGAAAGTTCAGCAGCCCTATGAGGCTGCGCTCGGTGTCAGCTCGCGCGTTCTCGAGTGTGTCTAGTGTTGTATCCCCCTCAGATATCTCATGTAGAATTGTTTGTTGCGCCTCATGGTGTGCAGGCACCCTTATTCAGGGCAAGCCGTGCTCGGCGACAGAAAGTTGAAGGATGCATCATAGGGGGTGCTTCAACGGGTGCGGGTGGACTCACGCAAACAGGTTGAGCTCGTCGTCGACCGAATCGAACTGCAACGGCAGCCGCAAGCCATCTTGGGGGCGTGGTTGGACCGAGTCGATGAACGAGTCGATGCGGTCTCCGTTAAGCTGCGTTTTCCAGGTGCGCAGGTCAGCCCGGCGTCGCTCGAGTCTCGATGGGAAAAGGGGAGAGGGGAGGAACTGACGGACTGCGATCGCGCTCAGAGCGGTACACGCCGAGCACGACTGGCGGACCTGGTCCGAGAACGAGTCGGCACCAGGGAGCATCGTCGTCCAGTATTCGTTCGGGCGTGTAGAGCGAGAAGGAGAACGAAACTCGTCGACTCGCGCGGCTTCACTTCTGTACTCTGATTACTCCTCACGTTGTAATCAAAAGTTGTAATCCTCTTTCGCCCTCCTTCGTCTACCTCTCACCGCACGCTACGGCCCTCTGGATGCGCAGAAACTGCTTCCCGCCAAGCTCTCTGCTCGCTGTCGCGCCCACCGCCCTAAACTCCAGGCACGACGCCTCTCGCGGCACCTCTCGAGGCTCCGAACGCTCGCCTCCGAACGCATCCAGGCGCGGTGGACAGGCTCAACACAAGCTGCCGTGAGTGATGCTACGTGAGCCCACAATGCAATCAAAAGTCGTCGCCACATCGCCATAATCGACTGCTGCTACCCCCGGGTCCCGTCGAGACCGCCATCGCCAACCGGTCTTCGCTTCGCCTCGCCGGACAGGCTGCCCGGTACAGCGCGTCAGGGTTAGGGTTAGGGTTA
>PJQD01000053.1:0-16839 GCA_002922495.1 Rhodotorula taiwanensis | reverse complement strand
GGGGGGGGGGGGGGGGGGGGGGGGGGGGGGGGGGGGGGGGGGGGGGGGGGGGGGGGGGGGGGGGGGGGGGAATGCGGACTCCGCCGGCGTTATTCCCGTCGCGTCCGATCGAGCCAGTCGGGCCGGCTATCCGAGTACGAGATACAAGCTTGACCCTTCAGCAGTCGAGAGAAGCGCGTCGCTGGGAGTGATGGAGAGACAGGAACGAGTTCCAAAGTCGGCCGGCTGAGTCGAAAGTCGTCGTCGGGTTTGAACCAGACTCAAGCTCCCGCTTTCCCACGACCCTGCTGTTCGGCTGAACGGCGACGAGCTACGCTGGCTCGGAGATGCAGCCGGCTTCGACTGGCGGCGGTAGAATGAGGAGCGGCACTTCGTCGTTGGCCGCGGCAGGACGATCCGGGTTCCACCCGCCGGCGAACCGCGAATCGTTCAAGGACCTGCTTGTGTTTGAAGAACGATTGAAACAAAACGCAGAGAGGTGCGCACCCAGTCCTGTCGTTCCACTTAATGCAAGCCGAAGCTGACTTTTGCGAGAGACTCGCTCGATGTTCGCGTTCCGCAGGCTACAGAAGCAACGGCGAAAGTATGAAGGTGCGCACGCCGTGTACAGTTGACCTGAGCTCTGAGGCCGAGAAGCTGACTCCGATCTCTGGACAGCCTTCTTGCTGACCCTCAGCGGCGTCATTGCCTACCTCGGCTACTCGGTATTTGTCCTTCCCTCCATCGTAGGCTCATCCTGCTTCCGCTCCACCCAGCGTATCTGCTCCCGCGAGCTGATCCCGAGCCGCTCGTCGCGCAGTACTCTCTCGTCCACTACAGCAACGTTGCCATGTTGCTCGTCGCCGCGACCACCCTCGTCCTCTTTTTCGCAACCGGAATGTACAGCGAAAAGATCGCCTACGCGCACAAGTGAGCACGACTCAGACATGTCCTCTGGCTTCGATGATGATTTGCTGATCTCGCAAGCCCGGTCGATCGTGGAACAGGTTCGTCCCGCAGGCAAATCGCGCTTTGAGGCCCTTCAACATTTACCTCAACACGAGGAGGCGATCCCGATTCGTTTTCGTCTCGAGATGGTTCAACTCGAATCCGGCAGCGGCGGCGGGAGCCGGCGCGCCTCTGTCTCGGACTTCGTCGATCCGCTCGAACGCCTCTTCGACTTCGACTGCGAGCAGTGGCGGCGGCGGCGGCGGCGCTCCCTTGTCTCGCCAGACTTCAAATGCGTCTTCGGCTTCGTCCGCGTCGGAAAACGGGTTCAGGTCTCCGCCGGCTTCGCCGCCCTTGTCGCCGATGGCGTCGCCGCCCGAATCTCCTTCGGCGACCGCTTCAAGTCGGACAATCGACTTGCCTTCCCTCCCTCCCATACCAACAACCACTTCTTCCAATCCTACTCCTCCGACGACAGCCTCGACGTCTTCGTCTCGAGAAGCCGTCACTCGCGCTTTGCCCGTCGTCAACTCGACCTCATCTCGGCAACCGGTCCCGTTACCGCCGATCCCGCCTTCCCTGAACCCGCGCGGCGAACTCATCTTTTCGTCGCGGGTCAGTCCAGCGTTTCGAGAGGGGTACGAACGGTACCGAGGAGAGTGGGAACGGAGGAGGGCGGAAGCGAAAAGGGCGGCGAAGAATGCAAAGAAGCAGCAGCAGGGAAAGGGGAAGCAGATCGGAGCGGCGAAGGCGTCCGCGAGCGGCAGTGGGGCTGGAGGCACGTCTTGGCTGGGATGGGGGCGAGGATCGAAGACGGAGGCGGTGGGGACCGAGGCCGTGGGCCGTATGCGCGAGAAGGAGATCGACCTTGCTTCGCAAAGGCACGACGACCAGTCACAGTCGGCATCGACCGGCGATGACGACCGACCTCGCGATCGGATGCGGTTCCAGTCACCAACGCCGCCGCCGCCAACGTCCTCCCCGCATGCTCCTGATCAGCTGCGACCGACACCGCTGTCGTCTAGTCCGCCCGGGAGGACCTCCGGGAGGACCGCTTTCCGGCATGTCCCGCTGCCACGTTCGGACTCGGAACAGAGTGGTGCCAGTGCCGATGAGTCGAAGCGGTCGAGATTAGGGACGGCAAGAAGGAGGACTCCGTCTTCGACCGACAGCGGAGGTCCTCGCCTCGGAGGCGACGCCCCGAAAACGTCCCGCGAGTTGAGCCGAGACTCGTCGGACACCGAACTTCGGGCGTACGATCCTGATCGAAGGCGTCACGCCGCGCCGAACGACTTGGGCATCGAATCGGCTTCGCTCGGGCTCACTTCGTCTCCGACCCTGTCGTCTTCTTCCTTGTTCTCGTCCGGAGACGACCTCGACGTCGACCTTCATCACGAAACTCTGCGGACAAGAGGTGGACGATCCACCTCTGAGCATGACGCTGCATCCCCGTTTCCGGCGGAGGAAGGAGGACCCGCCGCAGAGCGCTCAACGATTCCAACCACGGCGACTCTGAGCGGTGCAGCGACCCGGGTCCGCGCCGAAAGCTTCTCGGACTTGCTCACGTACGAAGGAGAGATCGATGACGAGGATCAACGAGGCGTGCTCGGATCGGCGGCGAGGTTGCCGAGGTTGGAACGGAGCAATTCGATGCGGAGGGGAGGGTAGCTGGCTGGCTGTATATTATACGGTGTTCAGGACTACATCAAGTACATGCCGTGTTTAGGCATTCTAGAGATTCGATGGGCTACAGTCGCGGTCATGACGTCGTCCCGCGAAATGGCTCTGAGTTACTCTTCGGCGGCCGCCCCGCTCTCCCTCCCTACACTCCACGTTCATCGCTCAGCTTAGCCTCACAGTCTACAAGATGGAGCCCTCGGTCGAAGAGACCGCCATGCCTGCGCCTTGCTTCCTCATCAAGCTGCCGCAGGAGCTCCTCAAGATGATCCTCTCCAACCTGCACCCGCCTGTCGGCAGCGTCAAGGACAAGGAGTACCGCGAGCTCATCAACAGTCTGCTCGCGGCTATGCACAGCTGTCGCACGCTCCTGTACGCCGGTCGGCCGATTCTCTACCGCGAGCCCGTCTTCTTCTGGGCCCACTCGACAGTGCCCCTCGAGGCTAGCTCGTGGTCATACTCGACTTTTGCCTCCCCGTATGTCGACGCCGTGAGCTCTCGCAGCTTCGCGCAGGCGGTATCGAACTCGACTGTCGCTGCCGTCGTTCACGATCTGCCTCGCCTCGAAGTCTTGATCCACATTGATCCGGGCGATCGGGACCCGATCAGTCGAGGTCTCCTCCAGAAGAAGGCGCTTGGCATCCAGAGCGACATCCTAGCCGCATGCACCCAGCTCACGTCCGTTTCCGTGGTCTTGTACGATCTGGACCAAGCGGAGCACGTCGGATCCTTACTCGCGGCAATGCCCAACCTGTCGAGTCTCGCCATATCCATCCTGCATGCCGGCAATAAGGACGAGGACGCTGAACTCTATGCGGCCTGCTTGAAACGCCTCGCTCCGTCCGGAGAGCGAGCGCTCGCGAAGCTCTTCCTCGTCGATTACCAAGGAGAAGATGTCGAAGAATTCGAGGACCATGAATCTCAAGACGGCCCGCCTGCAGTGGGTAAAGGCAGCGACTCGGCAGGCGAAATGCCGGCCATCCTAAACAGAGTCACCGCCGCCCTCGCGATCGACCTGCGCCGCTCGCACGAGCGGGACGCGGTCCGCTCCTACTTACCCGACTGGGCGCATTCGATCGAGGGGGTTGCGGACGGTCTCACCGGGGTCACCATCAAGTATCAGTGGCCAAACGTGGCCTTCACCGTCGACCAAGACGACATGACGATCCTCACGGCCCCCTGCTTTGAGAGCAACCGTCTGACGACCATCGAGCTGGAGTACGAGCACGAAGACTATGTCGCCAGCGGAGTACCTCGCATGGAGTCCTATGCGAATTCGTTCGGCCGTATCGCCTACTCGCCCTCCATTTTCGGCCTCTTCCACCATGCCCGCAAGCTTCGCCTCGGATGGTCGAGGGGCCTGTCGCTGCAGCACCTCGAGGTCCTCGCCGCCGCCTCTCCGGAGCTTGAGTCGCTCGAGTTGCCCAGTTCGCTGTGGAGCTTGACGCCGGCCGAGCTCAAGACCGATTTGCCGGAGCAGCTTTCCGCCTTTGAGCAGCAGCTCATCAAGACTCTCGACCGTTTCAGCCACCTGCGGCGCATCGACCTCGGCGTCTGGCCCTACCAGGGAACGTCTGACGACGGCCAGGTTGTTTCGGGTCGGCCGGCGCTACAGCAATGGGCGAGCGCACGCGGCCTCGCGCTGAAGGTGCGCGGTTGCCGTCCGGGAGGCGGATGGTGAGGCGTCGCAGCGAAGGGGTCGCGCGGTTCGTCCGCACAGCTTGAAAGAGGTACGTTCGTCGCCTATCTCGGAGCTGTGTCCGCACCGCTGCTTACATCGGGTGCGCTGCGTAGGATTCCACGCTTGATGTTTGAAGATGCGCCCTCCCGTCCGGAGGACATATCACAGCCTTTCGTGAACGTGAATACCTACGCTCGAAGATAAGAGCGTGCTCTGGACCCGTAACGAGAGATAAGAGCGCGACAACTTCACCATTTCGCTTTCCTTGCTGCGCGCGAAAGTCCGTCGTAACGATCGTTTCCATATCAGTGAAAGCCCGTTCCTTTCGATTTGCTTGCTAGCCGCTCTCCGAGGCTCGATGTATCACAGTAGACCTCTCGCTCACTGTAGATGACCACGTGCGAATGACCAGACTCTGAGCAGGCGGCGAGAACGTATGCTGGTGAAAGACGATTGCATGCTTGCCTGCTTGCTTAGTTTTTTGCGAGACGAGAGAAATGCTGCGCAGCTGTAAAGGCGGATCGGCAGGGGTTTGGTTTTTGAAAGTGGCTTGGAGCAGACGAGGCAGTGACCTAGTCGTCCTCGAGGATCTGCGGTAATGCGAGACAGTCAGCGGTGTGACCGATACGCTCGCTCCGACCAGCGGACCTGACTTACGTCACCGAGCTCGTAAGCTCCCGCGCGAGAGCGACGAGCCTCCTCCTGGGCGGCGTCGAGCGCCTTGACGACGTTCGGGTACGCGTCGCGCAGGCGAGAGCGCTTGTCGATACGGGCGAGGCCTTCGCGGACGAGCTGGACGTTGATCGAGTTCTCGTGCGCGGACAGCGACGCGGGGTCGTTCGGGTCGAAGAGCGAGAGGTGGAGCAAGTTCTTGTCGCGCTGGTCAATGTTGGCGACGAGTTGCTGACCCTCGCAGAGCTCGGAGAAGCGGGCGCGGGCATCCTCGCCGTACTCTGTCCGCCAGTCGAGCAGCGAGACAAAGCTGAGCGTGGCGTCCTTGGCCTGACCCTCGAGGGTCTGGAACTCCTTGGCGAGAGGGCGGATGCGGGAGAAGGGCAGGACCTCCGTGTTGCCGTCTGCACGTAGAAAGAGGGAGATCAGGCTCGAGCTGAAGGGCAAGCTTTCGGACAGCGGCGACTCACAGTCGATGTATTGGACCTCGGCCTCCTTCTTGCCCGGGTGGGCCCGCTTGACCCTCGCGCGGTACCAAGCATCGTCGGCGGAGAACTTGGCGCTAACGAGCTCGCCGGAACGCGGGACGTAGCCAGCCGGGCCAGCGTTCTCGGCCTTGTCGTGGAACAAGGTGAGCTGGCTCATGAGCTGCTCGAGGTCCGGAATGCCTGTGAACCATGCGATAGATCGTAAGCGTCCAGCTCGCAGCATGATCGAGTTCCGACAAGTAATGAACTCACCCCCGTTTTGCAGGATCTGGACAGCGAACGAGAAGGGAACAGTCTCGGTGCCGCCGCGGACTTCGCTGACGACGACGTCGACGTATTCCTTGCGAGCTTGCGTGACGGGTGTCGCAGCACCGTTCGAGGCACTGGCAGCCGCCTCAGCCTCGGCATCGTAGTTGGACCAGAGCTACGGAGAGAGGCCGTCAGCGTCAGCGATAGGGTGACCAGGTGGAAGCAAAGCGCCCACTCACGTTCTTGCGAGCCTGCTGCGCGGCCTCCTGAGCGGACCAGAGCGAGCTGGCGGTGGCGCGGTCATCGACCGAAGCGAGACCCTCGGCGACGAGCGACGTCGCGAAGTCTTCTCCGTTGAGGAACAGGCGACCGATGAAGCCACCGCTCTTGTCGGTGTTGTCGACCGAAAATTCGACGTCGCGTTGCAGGAGGCGGCGGGCGGAGAAGGTCGCGGCTTCCTGGCCGTACGGGTCTGACTTTTCGGCGGGGTTGCGGGCGGTACGAGGAGCACGGATTTGCGAGAGGACGAGAGTGAGCTTGGTGTCTTGCTTCGGAATCAAGATCTGCGAGGCATTCGAGTCAGCCGCGTGGTCGGAAAATTCGGGTCACAGCAGCACAACACACGCACCTTGAAGCGCGATCCAGACGCAGCGTAGTCGACGACACCCTGAATGCGACCTTGACGCTTGAACTGCGACAGGAACGGCGCCGCCTTGTGCGCCGACTCGGACGCGTCGACGATTCGCGGGGCCGGGAAGTCCTTGCCGCTGTGGATGCCCTTCTTCTCCTCCATGGCACGAGCCTCGGCGGCCATCAGGCGGTCGTAGTCGGACGAGCGGTTGTCGTCGCCCTGCCGGTGCCGCAAGACGCCGAGCAAGCCGCGCTCGACGAGGTATTCGGCGACATTGGTACCGTTCGGAAGGCGCACGGTCGCGCAGTCACGCTCTTCGTAGTCACCCTCAGCTGGACGCGTGAAGTCTAGAACAACTTGTACCGTCTTGCCGATCAATCTCTTGCGGAGTAGCTCCTTGCCCTCGAGCTGCAAACCGGCGAGTTTCGGGTCGCTCGGGCGCGGCTGACGGACCGAAGCGAGCTGGATGCGGCGCTCGCTCTGCTCGCCGTTCTTGACGATGCTGAGCATGTCGGCGCCCCAGACGCGGGTGACGAGGGCGTCGAAGCTCCGGCCGGACGCGGCGGCCTTTTGCGCAGCGAGACGCGGGTCGGGCAGGTCCTTATACAGGGCGCGGCGGTGCGACTTGGCGTCGGCCTCGGCACGGCGGAGCTCGGACATCATGCTCGGAGTCGGCGACGACGCGAGGAAGCCGGCGTGCCAGTCGACGATGCGGGCGAGGCCTTGCTGGACGAGGAGCGCGGCGATGTTGCCGGCCGGGTGCTGGACGGTACCGAGGAAGAGCGAGACCTGCTGAGGAGGAGTCGAGTTGCCGTTCGCGGTCGGGCCGGCGGTCGGCGTCGGCAGCGAGAGGAGGATGACCGAGATGAGGCGCTGCAGGAGACGCGACTCGACAAAGAATCGGGCCTCGTCGCCAAACTCTTCGCCCTGGACGTCCTCGCGGCCAGACAGGTTGCCTGAGCGCGGGGCGCGGATGCCGGCGATGCCGAGGTTGACGAACTGGTGGTGCTCGGGCGAGATCAAGAGGCGAGCGCGGATCTGGGAGCCGTTCGTGACACCCTCGACGATCGCGCCGAGCTGTTGTCCCTTGTACTCGGCGAGGAATGCGTTCGGGTCTTCGGGCATCGTGTAGTTGACGCGGCGGGCGGGCGCGCGGTCGCTCGACCAGAGGCCGCGTCCGTCGCGCTGCGCCTCCTGCTCGAGGTCGCGGAGGTACGCGCGGCGGGAGGCGACCGCGTTCGACTCGTCATCGTTCCCTGCCTGATCGCGCTTGTTGCTGTCGCGAACCTTGGCCCAACCGGCGCGGACGAGTTCGGCGGCGACGTCGATCTCGGCGCCCGAGGCGTCGGCGGCGGGGGCGTAGACGATACCGAACTCGAGCGGCCCGCTCGTGGTCGACGGGACGGTGTAACTGACGGAGAACGAGACTTCCTTGCCGACGACGAGCGAGCGCAAAAAGTCGCGCGACTCGAACGCCCACGGTTCGTCGTCGCGTTCGCGGGATCCGAGGCGGGGCGCGTTCAAGTCGGCGAGGTGCAGGACTTTCTCCCTGCGCACAATGGCACACGCGTAGTCAGCTTTCGTTCCACTGAGATTGAGTGCTCCAGGCCCGGTGACTCTTTGGGCGGAGGAGCGTAGAAAGGGACGCGTGGGGTTTTGCTGGTGGTGCGTGTTCGCCGTCTCGAACTTGTCAACCGCGGAGACTCACCTGGGGAGAGCGTTCGCCTGGACGACAGGGCCCCTCAAAATGAGCGTGTCACCGCTGAGCACCGACTTGGTGATCGCGGCGAGGCTCTGTTGCTGTTCGGGAGCGGCGGGAGCTGCCATGGCCTGTCAAAGGGGCGGCGGCGGGGAGTAGGGAAAAAGGTCGATCGTAGGACCTTAAGGCTTGACAAGGTCTCGACGTAGGGATCCTGTACGAGCGTACAGTCCACGCAGTCGGGTCGGAGATAGCGAGGACTGTAAGGCCAGCGTCGCGTTTCTCGTTGTCGTCGTTTGTTGGTCACCCGCGAAACTTTTTTTCCTCTTCCCCTTTCATCGACGACACCTCGTGCTCACAGAGGATGGGCTGCACGGGTTGCCTGTGCGTATCTTCCCGAAAGGCGAAACGGGACCCAGGTGCCGACTATGCTTCGCTGTGGACGCAAGCCGAACCCGACTCGGCGCGCGAACTCCTCGTCGTCGACTCGCAAGACTGCCCCGTAAACCTCTCGCTGACTCCGCACAGCCTCGTGGTCGTCAAACGGAAACCAGGCGAGTCTGGCTCGGGCCCATTGTCGAGCGTCAGCGCGGCAAGCTGACGATGGTTTGCAATCCCCACCTCGGCTCCGATGCCCGAACCTCGCGCGTTACGCTCACATACAGGCACGCTGCATTCGCTCAAGCTGGGCCATGGTACGCTACGGCGGGCACGTGGAAGTGGTCCCGAAGCGAGAAGCGCGCTGACTTTGCCGCCGAACACACGTCCCGATAACAGCGTCGGCTTCTGAAACTCGCACGATCCCGTTCGTTTGCGTCCTCGCGGCGTCATGCTTGACTGCACGTCCGGCTTCCAGCGACGAGTCTGTACCACCTGGGCACGCTGCGACCCCGGATGATCACGTCCGCATTGTGGTCTCGGCACTCGTACCGCAAAACCGCAGTCAGCCCGACGGACCGTTGAAACTTTGGACACTCCAGGGCGTCGTTACGCCCGATCAACCGGACGAAGCGAGTCGAGATCCGGTCCTCATCGCTGCTGAAGCGGGACATGCGGGCGATGCGGACGCTCATCGGGTTGGCGGCGGTGCCGCCAGCTTGCTGGCCAAGGCGGAGCGGTGGTGTACGATCGCCGAGGAGAACGCTTACGCAGGTGTGAAGCGGAGAAGGAATCTGCACTGCGTCGTGAATCCGGCGGGAGGCAAGGGGAAAGCCAAGGCGTTGTGGAACGAGGCGGTCCAACCCATGTTCGAGGTGGCAGGTTGCTCGTTTGACGTTTCATGTGCGTTCGTCTCCTCTGTGGCTACCTTCCTTCAGATGGTGCTCATGTGTACTATACACCCTCGATCGCAGATACCGGCCCGCCAAAAAGCCCAGAGAACGCGAGCGCGATCGGCGCCAAGCACCCGTTCGACACCTACGACGCCCTCGTGTCCTTCTCCGGCGACGGCATAGTCCACGAGTTGCTCAACGGTCTCGCGAACCACAAAAGCGGGAAAGGTCGCAAGGCGCTTCGGGAGACGCCGGTCGTCCACGTTCCGTGCGGGAGCGGGAACGCGCTTGCGACGAGTCTGCTCGGGCCTGAAAAGGTTGGCGACGTGCGATGGGCGGCGCTCGCAGCGCTGAAGGGTAAGCTCTGCCTTTGACTGTCGTGGACCAACAGAAGCGCTGACTCCTTCTGCGAGCGTAGGTAAGCCTCTTCCGATGGACATGGGTTCCCTGACGCAGTCGAGCGGGAAGCGCATCTACACCTTCCTCAGTCAGGCTTTCGGTCTGATGGCGGATCTCGGTGAGTCCGCTCGTTTGCGCTCTCTCTCGCCAGACTGGCACGCTTACGTGCGTGGCCGGGCCAGATCTGGGAACTGAGCACCTCCGGTGGATGGGCGACGCACGATTCACGTATGGCTACGTCAAAGGCGCCCTCGAGCGGAGAAGATACCCGCTGCACCTCGACGTCGACATTATCGCCTCGTGCCGGGCCGACATTGCGCGGCAGCACAACGCGGCCCTCCAATCCGGCTCGCGGGGAGACGCCAAGCCGCCGACGACGCCGACTGACGGCGGTCACGAAGGGGACGAGATGCCGAAGTTGAGCTTACCTGGCATCTTTGAGTCGTTCCAAGAACCCGCGACCGAACTGCAGCACCTGCCGACCGAAGAGGGTGTCAAGCCCGGTCGATACTCTTTCGACCTTTCGAAGGACGGTGTCTTCTTCTTGTACGGTGGCAAGGTTCCCTTTGTCGCCAAAGACGTGCGTGGACCTTCTCTTCAATTCTTCGATCATGCCAGGGCCCAAGTCGACTGACGCGGCTTCATCCGCGGCTGCAGGTCATGATGTTCCCTGCGGCGGATCCAAACGACGGCTTGATCGACCTCGCGATCGTCTCGTCGATGGGTCGTGCCGAGGCTTTGCAGGTGCGTCATGGCATCATACGCGGACCTCGGACCCGCTCTTGCTGACGGTTGCGCCCCCCACAGGCGATGGACGGTGCCGACAAGGGCGCTTTGTTCTCGCTCCGCTCGTTGACCTACCTCAAGGCCAAGTCGTATCGGCTCTCGTTCCCGCCGAAGCAGGGCAGCTGCATCTCGATCGACGGCGAGGAAGTGCCGTACGAGGCGTTCCAGATCGAGATGCATCAGAGCCTGGCGCGGGTGATGAGCGTAACAGGACGGTGGGAAGGCCGGCGACCATTGGAAGGGTATTGAATGTGGGCAGATTTCGTCCGTGTATAGCGTGTCGGATGTCTATAGCGTCCTGTTGTCATTTTTACGGGCTGCGGCCGAACAGTCCTGCTCGAACCATTCCAAGAGACCTTGGCAGGCCGGTGAGGGTGCAAGGAAGATCGCGGCCGCCGCGCAGAGTGGTAAGATGCGCTAGGAATACATCACACGGCAGATCCAGCACGGTCGAGCCCTTTACTTCTTGCTCCCCTCGTTGCCCTCTCCATCGCCCTCGCCGCCTTTCCGCACCTCGTCGTGGTACGCCTTCAAGCCCTTCTCGGCCATCTTCTCGAAACCTTCGCCTCCCATCTGTTGCAGAGCCTGGAACGCTTCCGCCGGGTTGAACTCGACGCCGGCTGCGCGAAGAGCCGCCATCAACCGTTCGGAAGCCGCGCGGAGATCCGGATCCCTGCACGTGGTAGACGATCAGTGGGAAATCTCTCGTGTGAAGCGAACAGCGAAATGCACACGCACCGAGCGAGCTGCAGCATCATCATCATGGATGGCTTCTGGCCCGCAGCCAAGTCGACGCCAGTCTTGTCCCGCGTCACCCGAGCCATGTCTGCAGAGACGCCTTGAGTTAGCCTGGCTGATACTACTTGGGAAGAAGTCGACGAGTGTACTCACTCTCGATGGCGTCGAGGACTTCT
Organism: Rhodotorula taiwanensis; assembly: GCA_002922495.1. Classification (NCBI taxonomy): domain Eukaryota; kingdom Fungi; phylum Basidiomycota; class Microbotryomycetes; order Sporidiobolales; family Sporidiobolaceae; genus Rhodotorula; species Rhodotorula taiwanensis. The sequence continues at coordinate 5,445 of PJQD01000053.1, read as the reverse complement.
GGGTGCTGCTGAATCCGCTGGAACAATGGCGCATGTTCCGACGCAAACTTTTCGCTCGCGAACGGGTCCGACTCGGGTTCCTTGGCCTCGACACGAGGGGTCGAGCTGAGAGCGCGGACGTTCGAGGTCGGGAAGCGGAGCGAGACGGGTTGCGAGGCGGTCGAGTGGAGCGAGTAGAGCGAAGTGGCGGCGTAGGGAGATGCGGTCGACGTCGAGGCGGCAGGCGTGCGTGCGACGTGGCGGACGGCAACGCGAGCGAAGCGAGGTGCTGACTGCATGGTGTCTCAACGAGTGCTGTATCTCTAACGGAAAGGGGAAGTCGACGCGAACAAGATGCAACGGCGGCGATCGCTTTCGGCCGGCAGCGACTTGCGTCAGCGAACCGGCACAACATTGTCCGGCGTAATGCCGGCTGCAACGGGTAGGGACGCATTGCACGACGCTCTCTGTTCCGGGAGTGATCTTCCGAGCTACATAGAGGTGCGGCGGACACGAGACAGGAATTATCACAAGACTTGCAAGCGCTGTCGAACGGCAACCGTCCTACAAGCGCGTCGGACCGACGGCAGCGTCTGCTCCATGCCCCTGCTCGTCTGCCGTACTGCCGAGACGCGACGATGCTGTGCGCTTGACATTATGTCCTGACGACGCCTCTTCCTGGCGATCGCCTGCTCCGGTCCCGAAGAGTCAGGACGCACTGCCTCCTAAGTCCTCACCTCCACCGTAGCGATTCATGCGTGTAATGGCTGTGCAGCTCTGGCATCGTCCAGTCTCCGTGCGCTGAATGTCCAGGCGGCTTGGCGGCTGTATAGATCTGCGCCGAGCAGAGCAAGACGTGTACTCCTCGCCAGGACGGGGCGAGCAGCGAGATGATCGGTAGGGAGATCGCCATAGCCTCGTCATACATAGCAAGTAGAGCAGTAGATGACTCGGCGAGACGCTAGCAGCTCGTGGCGCCATAAAAGCGTGCGAGTCACACGACCCGACTCGGCAGCAGAGCCTTAGGGTCGCGAGCACCGTGACCATGCGAAGAGCCTAGGGGCGTGCGGGACAATGTCGGTCGTGCATTGACGTGTGCTGCTGGACGCAAGAAGGCTGATGTTGGACCGTCGAGGCGTCAGGCGCTGTGGGCGGGGTAAGGTGCTAGGGCGTGTGCACCAGGGAGAGGGCGGCGAGCGCGGAGGGGAGCGGTGGCGGCTGTGAGCCAAAGTCAAGCAAGCTATCGTGTGTGTTCACCAGAAGACAGCACGTTACAGCGTAGAGGGATACGGTGAGGAAGGCGCGCGCAAAAAGCGGGTGCAGAGTCGAGGCCGGCGTCGCCGACACGCGGACGAGCGACCGACCGACTTGGTGTCGAGCGCGGCAACCTCGCTCTTGTCCCTCGCACCCTCGCCGCGTCTTCACGCTCGCCCTTACCCAACATGGGCAAGTCATTCTCACCTATACTATCGTCGCAGTCGACCCTCCGCCCTCCACCCTAGGCCCTCGCACGACGCGGCGGTGTCGGGAGGTGTCGCCGCTTCGAGCTGTGCCCAGTCGACCCGCTCGCAATTTTCGCCCGCCGTCTCGACCCCGCCCGCTTCGCCCTGAGCACCGCCTGACCGGCCCTACACTCGATGAGGGGGATTTAGAGTGTACTGGCGGTATCGTGCACGCGCCTGGGTGGGCGGGAAGGTTGGGTCGGCGGGTCGGCTAGGTCGAGCTCGGCAGGCACGGGTCGGCGGTCACGCGCCGTTTTCAGTCGCTCGAAGGGCTGCAGGGTACCGCCAGGCTCGGATCTGTCTCGTATGACACGGATGGCGGCCGCGCAGCGGGTCAGGCGTCGCCAGCTCGAGCGGTACACGCGTCGCCCTCCGACCCCAGCAAACCTACCCTCGTGCATCGAAATCGCGGGGAACCTGGCGCTAACCCGGCCTCTGCTCCTGTCCTACAGCTGTCGGTAAGAACAAGCGCCTCTCGAAGGGAAAGAAGGGCATCAAGAAGCGGGTTGTCGACCCCTTCACCCGCAAGGGTAAGTCTTGGCTCCGATGCCTCCAGAGACTGGTTGCTCGAACGGTCGCTCCCTCCGCATGAATGCTGATGATGGCCATCGCACGCAGACTGGTACGACCTTAAGGCGCCGTCCATGTTCGACACCCGCAACGTTGGCAAGACCCTCGTCAACCGTTCGTCGGGTCTGAGTACGTCCTGCTTTCGCTTCTTGTCTCACGCCCGCCCCGGTCGCTCCCACGCTGACCAACGAGTCGCAACCGCGCAGAGAACGCCAACGACTACCTCAAGGGCCGCATCTTTGAGCTGTCTCTGGCCGACCTCAACAAGGACGACGAGAACTCGTTCCGCAAGGTCTCGCTCCGCGTCGACGAGGTCCAGGGCAAGGCGTGCCTGACCAACTTCAACGGCATGGACTTCACCTCGGACAAGCTCCGCTCGCTCGTTCGCAAGTGGCAGACTCTGATCGAGGCCCACATCGACGTCAAGACCACCGACGGTTACCTCGTCCGCCTTTTCACCATCGGCTTCACCAAGCGCCGCCCGAACCAGGTCAAGAAGACGACCTACGCTCAGTCGGCGCAGATCCGTGAGATCCGCCAGAAGATGTTCGAGATCGCGCAGCGCGAGGCGACTTCGTGCGACCTCAAGCAGCTCGTGCAGAAGCTCGTCCCGGAGGTTATCGGACGTGAGATCGAGAAGGCGTCGCAGGGCATCTACCCCCTCCAGAACTGCTACGTCCGCAAGGTACGTCCTCTTCTTCGTATTCGACCGGAGCATCCCGTGCTGACCGTCCTCGTTCGTTCACCCGCTCAGGTCAAGATCCTCAAGCAGCCGAAGTTTGACATTTCCAAGCTGCTCGAGCTCCACTCGGCCTCGACCGAGACGGAGGTCGGCCAGAAGGTCCAGCGCGAGTTCGTTGAGGTGAGTTTGCGATCTTCTGCGCGCTTGTCCGTCTCGTCCGACTTGACGCTGACCCTCGCGCTTCCTTCATCAGCCCGCGGTCCTCGAGTCGGTCTAAACCCATAGACCTGTTGAGAGGATGTATGTTGTTTTTTGGGGCGTTGAAACGCAGACGCTCAGGTGCTGGCTCCCAGAAAAAAACTGTCTGTCTCTTCGAGAGTCAAGTCATGTAGCTCGTTGCCGTCGAGAGGACTATGCCTTCCGATCTGCGTGCCGAGTCGCGTGGAGCCGGGGTAGCCGAGGGGGAAGCGCTGGCGGAGGAAGCGCGGGCGGAAGAGGTCGTGAGCCGCCGCAGCAGCGCGCTTCTGGTCGCCTTTTCTCCCCTTCACCCATTAGCCCCTTCCGCTGCCGCACTGGACAGCCTTGCCACTAGTCCCTGGGTATTGTTGCTGCAGACTTGCTCTCTGGCACTAGGCTATAAGGTGTATGGCTTTACCACGGAACGCTCGAAGCCACCGCAAAGCGTGGATCTCAGACCTTAAGCTTGTCAATTTCTTACAGCCGCCCACAAGCTTGCTCTGATCCCAGAGTGACACGTGTAGACTGGGGTGTGACACTGGCTTGCCGCTGAGACGGCAACACACCAGTAATAAGTCATCTGGTCTTGTTTTGCAACCCCTGGGTGAGTCTCCGCCGGGTGCTTCTCTGCACAACTTGGCTGACTTGTTTTGCTTAGATGCAGTTTGAAGCTCTTCTGTATGCAAAGCTGCTCTGAGCTACTCTGCACCTCTGTGCAGCTCCTGCCATTCCTAGCAGTGTGGTCTGCGGGAGGAGGCGCGCCGGTAGCCAACTTACTCACCTTGACGTCCGGCACTGAGGTGCTTGCGCGACAGCTCTCAAAGCTTTTGCTGGCCACAGCAGATCTTCTCAAGTACTGCTATATGGGCTGCATTCTGCAGCAGTGTTTGCAGGATCCGCCCCGCCTGGCCGCTCTGCTACTCTTGGCTGCATGGGTTTCAAGTGCGCAATATCGAGTGGAACTCTGAGCTGCACAAGCTCCTGGTCAGCCAGCTGAAGGCAGCCGTTGGTGTTGAGGGGGCGGTTCTGGTAAGGTTTCATGCTTTGCAGACAAGATCTTTGTGTAGCGTGCTGGAGATAAGCACTCTCCCCCTCTCCTCCCCATGGTCTTTCTGACTTGTGACCCTATGGCTTCTTCCCTTTGACCGCCAAATAGCAGTTCTATCTAGGTGTCAAGGAGGTGGAATTTGAAATCCACGGAAATCTGCGCGGTCACTTCCTCCAGAGTTTTGCCCCAACCGGAGGAAGGAGCTACAAAGCAAAAGCGCACACTACTTGGTATGTCCATGGGGGAAGTGTCCAGTCTTTTCTGTGCCTTCTTACTGTGGCCCTTTGCACTGCAGAGAAACTTTCACATGTTGGACGCTGGAAGGCTTTGTCAGCCATACGCACCAGGCTGCACAGCTGAACCAGCCAAGCCAGCCATACTGGAGACAAATAAGTTGCTGGTTGCACTGTCCTGAGCGCAATGCAAGGCCGGGCAAACAGTACAGGATAGAGTTGTAGTAACACAATGCATGCGCAAACCAAGTAACAGAGACTCGAGTGTTGTATTTTGAGTGAGACATGAATGGGGCACGAAGTGCTGCACATTACAATCCTGGACGCCAATGCAAGTCCCGGATGTTCAAGGCGCTCTTGGGCAGTTGTCAGTACCAGGACTGGCACCGCAATGAGTCCAATCATTGGCGCCGGCATCCAATGTGCATGACCTCGTGTCACACAGACTTGCCATCTCTTTGCCGGCGGAGCGATAGATGATGCCCCTGACTACTTCTTTCCGCAAACAGATTCCCCCTTTTGAGGCTGACATCTTAACGTTTGTCGCCAAGCGCGCCAACCACTGGTACCTCGATTTTGTCCTGTACCCTTGCCGGCTCCTTGAAGTGACCGCCTCCTCCAGAGAAAGCCTGCATCTTTGTCATCAATTCCGAGTGCTCTACTGTCGACCGGGCGAACTCAAAGTTGGCGCATGCAACCCAACCCATGCTCACTTGCGTAACAGCCTTTGTGTCAGGGGCCAGCATGCAGGCACCATGCGGATTGCCAACTGATAGCGTCCGGCTTCTTTCTAGTGCGCAATGGGCAGTTCGGACGCTTGGCCGGGGCCACAGACAGGGGGGGGTCCCTGTCCCTTGCCAGCCTGTGAACAAGAGTGGCAGTTCCAACTGTAGGGTATGACAGCAAAGTATGTTTAGTATGCCGTGCATTGCTTGGAACCTGAATGACTGGTTTGATCTACTCCCTCTCTCTTTCTGCTTAGCAACGGCTCTTACTTCCTTTCTCCTTCCCTTTTGCTCCTTCTGCCTGTTGCACTGTACGCAGACTCGCACCTCGCGCGGACAATTTGGCTCTTGCAATCCGACTAGGATGGCCCCTAGTTCGCCGCCGAAGCTGAATGAGCTAACAATAACTAGTAGAGTCACCGCTAGTAGCATCACCCAATACTAATTAGCATTAGAATGATGTTTTTAC